>VWZD01008498.1:80370-439341 GCA_013396695.1 Sakesphorus luctuosus
GGCGGGCGCGCGCCACATTGGAACGCGGGGGCGGAGCGGCGCGAGGCGCTCCCGGGGGCGGCGGCGGTGGGGGGACCCGCGCGGAAGGGAAGGGCAGCGCCGCCGGGGCCGCACCCTGCCCGCGGCATCGCCCGGGCCCCGTGCGGAGCGCCGGGGAAGAGTTGCCCTTGCTCAGCTTAGTCAGGGTGCTCTGTTAACTCGCCTAGAAAAACTCCAAAGGCGTGTTCTCCCTTTTGTTATTTCTTTTTAAAGTTATAGAATCTTTCAAGCTTCCTTGTAAATGCTCCTGTATCCCTTGTCGTGTTTCTGAGGGAAACAGAAAATGCCTCCAGAGTCCCCTTTCACGCTCCTAAGTAAAAAAATAAAAAGCTGGCCTGTGGGCAAAACTGTTGGCTTAGTGTTGCTTCCTCTTTTTGCTGTGATTAATGCCTCATTAATGGGAGGAGAACTGGCAGAACTAGCTTCAAAAATACCAACCTAACTGTAAGATAGGGTTGTTTTCCAGCACTGCAGGTGTGCTCAGTGTTTTGTTGAGCAGCAAGAGTCCCAGCCCCAAATATCCAGCACCCCCCTAGATCTGGTCTGGCTGGTGAGGTCGGACTTCGTTGACCCCCATGAGACCAGCAGAGCATGAGCTTGCTGCCTGAGTTGGGGTTTGTGTCCCCTAAATTTCTGTTTGTCCAATCGCTAACAGTATAAGCGGTGAAAGTGGAAAGGGAAATGACTCTCCTGAGTTTCTAATGGTTTGTCTATAAACTACACAGCAGACAGTTATGTCTGATGAGGATTATATGTTTTTTCTTTTTAAGTGTAATTGGAAACGAAAGTATTCAGGTGATGGGTGTTAGCTTCCTGCAAGGTGTACTTGGACCAAAGGTCGTCCTGCTTAAAAACTAATAGTTTAGCACAGGGCTGAGTGATGTAGCGCTCTTGAGTCACATGCAGCCTGCAAAGAGTTCAGGCTGTTGGTGTGGCCGGAGGAAGGACCGTTCGTGAAGAAAGACGTGGCTAGCTGGAACTGCTCACCAGGGAGCATTTGTGGTAGCCATGGGAGGTGCTGAAGGTTGCGCTGGCTAGGTGCTGAATTGACCAATCCCACTGCAGTGTGTAGTAGCAGGATATGGGGAATTCACTGTTCCCTCATGCCTGGGAGTAATGTCAAAAGATGAGGCTCCTTCTGGTTGTTTGTGGGGCATGAAGGAGGTCCTGCAGCTCCTGACTCAGTGCTGGCTTTGGTGTGGAGCTTTCTAGTTTTGGGATACTGGCCTGTTGCTCATGTATTTTCTTTGTGGACTGTGCATGAAGCATGGTACTTTCTGGGCCAGTTTAGGGGGGACTCTCTCATTGTAAGCCTTATTGGTTGCTGATAGCAATTACTTGCACTGTTTTGACAATTAAAGGGGAGGATTATTGTGAGAGTAATACTTGATTTTAAATAATGACAGCAAACGTAAGAACTTCTCTGAAACATTTTTTGTGAACTGAGGTAAGGTCCATCTTATTGGAATGGTGTGGGGAAAGGTTGTTGCTCATACTCCTTGCTCGTAAGTGATGGACCTGCTTGAGATGGCAGGAGCGGTGTAAAGGTTGTGTCTATGAGCACTGCAAGAGGAACCTAAAGCCGGAGGGCTCTTCCACTGCAGCAAGCTGGCTTTGTGAGTTGGGGGCTGTAGGCATTGTGGTGAGTGGAAGTTGCTGCCCTGAGTCAGGAATCGAAGTGTATATATACTGAGGAGGAAAACAACAAGCCCAGGCAAGAACAGGTCTTTGGTCTTTTTATAGAGAGTACCATGTACACTTTATCCTTTTGTGTTTTTTTTTAATATCCTTTTTTCCTTTTGTAACTCCTATCTCATGCTGGATAATTCCCAAGTGGTGTTGTGGTTTTTTTAAGCTTTTTTTTCCCCCGTGTGCATTTATGCAAGAGAAATATGTGCTTTTACCTAGCTCTTTGTTCTTAAAGTTGCTGTTAGCAGCGCTATCCCTTGCTGGTTCAGCTGTAAGTGCTACTGAACCATTTCCAGCGCTCTTAAAATACAGCCTAATATTTGTGAAGTTTTGGAGTAGCATATTTAAAATTGTTATTGCCAATCCAGTGTTGTAAAATGGGTGTGAAAATTTGCACGGAGAAACTAAACATAGTCCCAAAGGCAAAATGTTTTGAGTTTGCTTCTTGTTTGATAAATCATAATACTGTAGGTTAACTGGGGAACCTCCAGAAGGAAAAAGCAAGCTGCTAAAACTTGAAGATAGAAGGCGGAATAGCCAGGAGAAGTAATGACTCTTGTTCCCAGTGGTGTGAGTGCAAGTGGGAACTTCTGATGCCTGCTTTGCATTGGGAACATGTGTATCTGAGACCTGTGGTTTTCCTAAGTAAAGCCAAAACAAGCAAACATCACTTTTATTCTTCAGTTTGAATTGCAGCTTTCTGGCATTTTTTTAGAAATCTGGAGTCAGTTGGATGCACATCAGGGTATGCTTGAGGTATCTTCTTGCATCAGTGTTGATTGACTGATCTGGTCATTCACCTGAGCACAGACCATTCGGACCCCAGGGCTCAGAGCTGCTTGAGGCACAGGCCAGTGAAGGGGAGTCAGCATGTGCAATGTCTACTTGTGTTGGGCAAGTGGCCGAATTCCTCCTGGCCTGCCAGTGTGCAGCCCTGCTGCGGGATGCTTGCTTTGCTGCTTCATGTTTTGCTCCTTGTCATGCTTGTGGTGTATTCATCGCAAGCACATCTGTACAGCACTCCTGCCTGCGGCTCCGTTTTAGTGGGTGAAGTTTCTTGGACCAGAGCTCTTGTGCAGCTGCGGACAGTTTTAGTGCCTCCTCTTGCTCTGACCTCTCTGCAGTAGTGAAGTAAAGAACACTTTAATTTCACAGGCTTTTCCGTTCTCCCTGTGACCTCTTCTCTGCTACTGAAGGTGTTTTTAAGTAAAGCCTCTAGAGCAATGTTCCTTCTAAAGCTGCATAGTGAAATGTTGCTTTCCAGGAATCCCTGCTAGTTAAACTTGCGTGTGCAAGTGAATTCTAGTAGCAAGTCCAGCTACCCAAAGAAAAAGCAGAGGACAAGCTGAGAAGTTTGCATCACCCTGAATGACATCTTCAGAAAGAAGATGAGGGAAAAGTGCTTTGGAACGGGAGGAATTTTGCAGGTAAAAGAAGTCGAAGAGCAATGGAAAACACAGATAAGTTCTTTGAAAGTTGGGAGCAGTCAGGGTGGATGGAGAAGAAATGTGGCAAGGAGAGCAAAACAAGTATCCCATCTTAGAGAATTTTTGAGAATTTTTTCTTTATAATGCCCACCATGTGGTGGGTACCACAATACTAATAGAAAAGACCAGGAGGCAAAAGGAGGCAAAGAGCAGAGATGATGGGGTAAATTTTGACTTGGCATCTAGAATAATGTTTGCAATGTGATTTTTTTAGAGGTCTAGACTCTATCCTCACCATGTGGGCTTTGGACTTCAGCTAGAATCAGTGAAAGTGGTTATTAGCACTGGCATTTTTCATCCTTCCATTCCAATCTCTGCACATAGTTGCAAGAACCTGTGTTTCTCCAGAGAGGTAGTTGAGCAATTAAGAATATTGACACGTAAAGCTTTACTGTTGTGCTTATTGGTCATTGATCCATTTGTGGGAGCAGGATAGTTTGTATCCTTCAGAGCTGTTGCTCAAATGCCTCCTTTCTCTGCAAGGTTTAGAGGCAGTACTCAGGCATTTCAAGCTCAGAGCAGTTTCTCTGCAGTCAGAAGGTAAAAACATTATACATATAATTTAAGGTTTAAGCTGCAGAAACTGGCAGCCTCTAGAGAGAGATCAGTAATGCATAGTGCAGAACCGTTTCAGTGCAGTCCCTCGGTCATGGACAACCATAAGTAAAGGGGCCCATCACAAGGGTCTATCATGAGCCACGCCGTCCAATTTTGAACATACTCTGATAAATGACTTTATTTCTTTGCACCCTTTCTTCTCTCCTCCTTAGGCTTTCGCTTTTCAGAAAGGCTGGTTTTACTTCACCTGTAGTGACTTGTCCCAGAGAAGGGACTGCTGTTCTAAAATCTCGGCATCGAGCCCTGCTGGAGCTGCCCCTCCCAGTGGCTCAGCCGGTCTGCTTGTGCTGTGGTCGGCGGCTGGCTTTTGCCTGTGGAAACTCAACTGTGGATACTGGGGGAGATGTGTAAGGACAGAGTGGTAAAAGTGCATGGGAGGTGATGTGGGGGATTATCTCATGCGACAGCTCTAGAATTGCTGTAATTAGCATCCCCTGAGAGTCAGTGATGCTCCTTCTTTGTGCAGTGGGCAGGTGATACACTGAGCATCCTTTGCCTGTGCCCAAGACAAGCCAGCCTGCATGCTGCAGAGCACTATCTCCGGACTCTTGACTATGGATCAGGGCATCTGGGGCTCCAGTGGCCCCCACTAACATCCTTTCAGGGTGTTGAAGGCTGGTAATTAGAGCTGATACTGGTCAGGGTCATCAGCCATTTGTAGGCTGATAATGAATGTGAAATATTGTCCAGTACATTCTTTTTTTTTGATACAATGAAGCTTGATTTTGAAAATGTATAATATAAGCTGTACCATAATATGCTGAGTGGAGGTTCTTCAACTGCAGACTAAGTGTACATAGCATCTTCCTGAAAAGATGTCATGAGTTTGACGGGGATTACTGTTCCACTCTCAGCATGTTCCTCTTTACATCTTTTTTTTGAATAAACCTTGACTTCTTCATGTCTGTGTATATCAAGGGGATGTACTGTTGTTTTGTTTTTTTTTTAATTTCCCTTCTTCTGGGGCTGCTGGAGTACTTCATGTGGTCTTCTGTTTTCTTTAAATTGGAGACTTCATGCTTGGAAAGGCTAATGATAATGTTAAGTACACCACAGTTTGCAAAGTCCAGTCCTTTTATTCTTTCAGATGAAATTAATGAAAACATTTGGAAACTGACTGCAGGAAAGATCGATACTGATGGCACAGAAACGTACTTTTGTGAATACTAAAATATGTTCTATAGTTGTCATGTTTCACACCTAGGCATCTGGATTATCTTTTCCGAGATCAAATTATTTCAATCAACTTTTGAAGAAGCTTTTTAATTCCTAATTTTCTCTTCCCTTCTTAATTGGTAAGAGAGCATTCTTATGTATGGGGGGGTGTGTGCATAAGTTGCTTTGTTCCTGGAGAAAATTTGCCTAACTCTAGTAGTGAAGAGCTGGTTTATGGGTGTAGAAGTGTCTGACCCTCAGCACGGAGGCACCAACTAGTGCCACATTGCTGTTGCAAAGGCAATACCTCCAGAATGGTGGATCTACTTACTGCATCTCCTGGATGCGCTGAGGGCTTGCACCAACTGAATCAGATGCTAATGTATCCTTTTTAGGTCTGATGGACTTAACTGGTGGTTGATTGGTTTTTTTTAAATGAGGTCTCAATCCTAGTCAGATGTTGGAATGTTGCTTTTGAATTCTGTTAGAGGAGTTCGTGAACTTCTGCAGTCCTTCAGTGACTTGCGTATGTGAAGTCACTGTGACATGCCTCGTCTGCTTTTTGGACTGGAATTGAATGAGTACTTGGGCTCCTTCCATGCTTCTGTTAATCAGTATTTTAAAATTGTCTGTAGTGTAAAGGACCAGGTATTTCTGTGCAACAAAATACCTTTATGTAGAAGATGCACTTGAAGAGCGGAGTTTGCATGAATGGACCAGAAGTGCTTGGCCCCTGCTGGAAATTTTTTTTCTGGTTAGCTGTGTTATGATCTACAGGGTCTGAACACCTCTCTCTCTGTATGGAAGGGAATGTGCAGATCAAATGGTGGTGGTGGTGAATTCAGCACACGGATATCTGATTTCTTGGCAGATCCCATGCTGGAGTATCTGGACTCCTGCCTGCCCCAAGGAAAAGGGGGTCGGTGTGACCCATGCTCAACCAGTATTCATCCAAGCCATGTAACATGAGCCCCTAACCTGTAGACAGATTTACCAGCTCTGAATAATGTCTGTTGTGTTGTGAGATCTTATCTTCCTAATGGCCTGCAAGAGGGTACAAATGAAGGGAAATAAATATGGCTCTTGCTTTTGCTTCCTCTGCATTTTGTGGAACAGTCAATTTGTTCTCATTCTTCCTGCTGTGTTCTTAGTGCTTTTAAAGGACTGAGCTAGTTTGTCAGAATTTTGGGAACAAGTGAAAGTACGATTTGCTCCTACCTTCTCATTTCCCCCCAAATATTCTTTCCCTTTTTGCGGAACAAGTGAAAAGAAAGGAGCTGCCTGCCATGTTCTGAAGCTCAAGTAGAGTGAAACCACTGTAACAAGTATAGAGGAACTGTAACGTAACATCCTTCAGCAGAAATAAACAGGCACCAATTGGATAAATGCTGCGAAAGCAAGATTTTATTTTATATCTGTACCCACAGATACCCAATGGGATGGGGATCCTCCTGCACCTGAGACTGCCTGCCTAGAGGTATCAGTGCTGCAGAGGCTTTACAATTTGACATTTGATTCCTGAAGCTTTTGAGTTGGATGGTGGGAAGGGGCATTACTCAATAACCAGGTGCCTACTGGAAGTCCAGAGGTCTCTTGGAGGGGTGGGAGTTTCTCATCTGCCTTTGGGATAAAGCGTTTTGGATTGCGATTTGTAAGTAATACCTTCTGCTCAAGAAACTTTCTGTCATGTGGCTGTATCAAAGGTGAAATTGTGTTTTGTGGTTCGTGACAGAATTTGAGGGCAGTCTTGCAAAAAACACTAGTGTATATAAAGGCAGAGCAGCAGTTGGTTGTTGCTGTTGAGTGTGTTATTTGCTTTGTGCAGGAAAAGGAAGCTCCAGCAAAATGCACTGAATTTTCTGACTCAGTGGGACAGTTTGAATTTAGTGTATAGACTGAGCATGGCTTACAGACATGTGTGCAAGCCTGTCTGTCCTGTTTGGTCTTCTGACACCACTAAACATTTGCCACTGGAAGAAATAGTACTACAGGTAATATTTTTTTCTTTGAGAAAAGAAAAAGCTGGGACTTCTAGAAAAATGTTAAGTGAAAAGCTGTCTTGTTAGAAGATGGATGTGCTTTCAGAGGGCTAATTTAGACTAAGGAAATATATGTGGAGCTGATTGCTGGCCGGGTGCCAGTCACTGAAGGGCACCGGAGGCTGAAATGCCAGGCAGTGCTGGTAGTGCTGGCACTTCAACCCATGACGATTGGGTTGCATGAATTATCTCTCTGCCTTCCAGCTAATTTTATCCTGTTGATTTTTCATGAATCATTTCCCATCTCTGCGGGTTAGAAATTAAAGTGGAAGTTCGCTAGCCAGAGTAGCCACATCTGCTGTTTAGAAACTGGTGTCTAGGGTTTGCTTCTTGCCCACCCCCACGCCTTCCCTTCCCTTTCCCTTTTTACCTCCATCATGGTTCAAATGCGTGAGTCACTAGTGTTGCTCACCCACAGAAATTTTTAGCTGACCAGCCTGCACAAGTGCAGGTGTCCCCTGGATGTGTGTGGCCTCACTGTGGGTGGCTGGGCAATGGGGGTGGCAGGTGGGTAATGAGTGCTGTGTGGTATCATCCCAGGTGCACAGCAAGGCTGGTGGGACCTGACTGGGGCATCTTGAATTTCCTGCACGTGCTTTATAAAACATTAAAGGCACTTTCCCCTCTCCCAGCACAGTAGAAGAGCAGGACTGTGGCAGTGGCCTAGCCTTTCACATGCCTACCAAGCACTTCCTCACTCCAACCTTTTTATCTGTCTGTGGATGAGAATAAAAGGTCATTTGGGCAGTAAATTCATATCTCTGCTTCCCTTTGTTGGGCTCTGTGCCCTTGATTGCCATTGAGGCTGACATCTGGGCCAGCAGCAAGGAAAGGATGAGTTCATTATCCAGAAGCTGAGTGCCACAAGTAGGGATCCAGGGGCCCACGTAGGACCATAGCATGGGGTCCTGTGGGTAAGCAAAGTTTTGCTGGCAGCTAAGGAAAAGGCACATTCCCTTGAAACATAATGAGCATTAGATGAATGAGAGGAGGTCTTTAGCTTGCTGGTGTTCATTTTTAATCAGTCTTGGTGGATGACAGCAAATGCAGGAGACTGAAAGAGTAACTGTGTTGGGACAATTTTGAAAATTGCCAAGTGGATGGCCCAGGAAATGAGAGGCTGAGTAGCATGACACTGATCCTGGGTAAATACAAAGTTATTCATGCTTGAAAATTGGTGTTACGGAACATATCTTGTACTTCTTAAGTAGGTCTGATTTTGTTCTTTGAGAAGCTTATGATTGGTTTAAAGAAAGATCTGTAGATGTGATATACTTACATATATAACACAGTTAACTCAGTGCTTGAGAACCCAATTAATATCTAATGCCAATCTAATATCAATAAAATATGAGTGGCTTAGGAACTTAAGGTAGTGATTGATACAGAGTCAGCATGCAATAAATAAACTGAAGTGGCAGTATAAACACTAAGGAGGATGAAGGATACTCTAATCTAAAGGACAGTATTAGCACACTAATAAATCAACTGTTTGCAGATTAACTTTAAGGAGAGCATAGAAAATGGTTTTTCAGCATCAAAAGATCACGGTTCTGGCATTGCCACTGTAGATGAGGGGAGCAAATAATCTAGCTATTTTAAGCTAGAGCTTGATCATTTTACAGAAGAGTCTCTGCAACATGATATGTGGAGGCTGCGTTTTCAAAGAAGTAGACTTGATGACTCTTCCCTTCAGATTAGGGGGAGAAGCCAGTGCTGCCTGACACTCAGTGATGCAGAAGAAAGCGTGACTCAACACTGACAATATGTGTAGATGAAACATGTTTGGTGGATAGTAGTTGTTGATAGGGGCAGGATGGTGTAATGCAGTTTGTTTGGTAAATGGAGCCATTGAAACAAAATCATTTTCATGCAGACAAGTGGAAAGTTATGAATCTGGAAAGGCATGTCCTGAACGTGATCTGAGAAGGGAGGCTGTGTCCTGAGCAGTCCAGTGTGAGAACATGGGAGTCAGAATGGGCAGGCAGCTCTGAGGAGCTTTCTGTGCCAGGTTCTAGCTGGAAAAGACAGCCTTGATTTTGGAGACAAACAGGGCGGTAATGAATCAGGGTGAGGAGGTAGTGTTTTATGTCTGTAACTCTTATATTTACTTCAGACTCAGTCTTAAATCAGTGTGGCTTTTTAGTGCCAGCATCTTGAAGCAATATAGAGAAAACTGGAAGAATTACACAGAAGAATGACGAAAATTGTTGAAAAGCTGAGAAGATGCTGCATGGGTACATAGCCAGGGCTCTGCAATATATGTGGTTTAGTTCAGTGCTTATCACTGTTGCTATCCAAACACCTTTCAGTAATGCTTTAAGGAAGAAGGCTTACAGCTGCCACTTAGTTGTACGCTTATTCTGTCCTTGAGGAGAAAAATGTTGGTGGAATAGCATCTAGTTTTAGTACTAGACTTTTGTGTCTATTTGTTCTAACTTTATAAATGAAGGTATATATTTATGTTGAAGAAGCCAAAGGCAAAGAAGTACAACTGGCAGTTCTGACCAAAGATGGTGAGGTTTGTTACAGCCCTTAACCTGGGAAGCAATTTTTTCCATTTGCTCAAAGCAGCTTCCCAACATGCTGAGTCTTTCAGCCTTACCCACCTAGTTGCAGGGCCCTTTGAAAGAATGGCTGACTAGTGTCCAGAACTAGAGTGACATATAACTTGTCTGTGATGGGGATTAACAATTGAGATGAACTTCTGATGAAGTGTTGGCTTCTCTTCCTCTTGCTAGACTCAGATAGAGATTTTTTCCTGTTTGTAGGCTAAAGGGAGGGGAATGGGACGTACAGGGGATCAGCAATTCTCCTTCCTACTCTAAACTGTGAGCCTGTGAGAGCAGTGCAGGGAGCTGAGTACAAAAATGAGAAATTTCCATTTATTTTAAAATTAGAACTATTTTAAAATTGCAAGTCACTGATGTATTCATTCAGCTGTAGTGCCTACCTTGGTTCTGTGGCATGTCACACTGTTTCAGAGGCCTTTAGACTGCACGGGAGCTTTATGTTAGCATCCTTCTTCTTTGAGTCCTTGCTCAATACTTAACATAGGGAAGTCACATCAAATAATATCTGGTTTGCATAGGCTTGTGCTGATCCATGACTGCGCATGGATAAGCACATGGATCCTCTGCCTCCTCTGAGATCAGCAAAGGGCAAATGCTCCCAACTGACCATAATACAGAATTTTGTGTCAAATCTTTTAGTCATCAGCATTTTCCATCTTCATTAGAAGCCACCATAAAACAAACTTCAGACTGGTCCAGGTGTTATTTCAGAGATTCTCTTCCTTCTTCCTTCTCTGAAATACGTCTGTCATGAAGTAGATCATGGCAGGTGTAGATAACATGTTTTGCCAATGAACCACATAAAAGTGACAGTGTGAATATATCTTGCATCCATTTCAAGTGACAGGAATTTCAGGTTGGCAAACAGGAATTTCCCTGTTCCAGCCTGTCAGCAGTCAGAATGACAGCAGGAATTTGGTTGTGTGGCACCCCAGTGCTGTTTGCCATGTCAGTTCCTGGTGGTCTTGAGCAAGTCATTAAAACCACTGGGAACTCTCAGCTTTCCTTTCTGTAAAACAGGTTTAAGTCTCATGGTTTTGAAGCTTACTCTCCAAGCTTCTTCAGAAAGCTGCAGAAAAGCTGGTAGTTTTTCCAGGTATCTTTCATATAGTCCTGACCTTCTTCAGTGTTTTCAGAATTGAAAACTGAAAGAAAATGTTTTATACTTCTGGTGACTTTATGGCTACTGACTGTAGTGGAGTAATTGTCAATGATTTAAACAAGTCCTGGTCACAGCTTGTAGCTGCTGAAATCCTACATCATGCATGCCCTATAATTTTCACTAATTAAGTTTGAATTTGTGACTGCTTCAGCGTGTCTCCAGCTGTGCTGGCTACATTCAACCCTGCTCTGTGGCTGTCAGAGAAGAGCCCTGGCCTTGCAGCAGGCTGGGGGGCAGGTCATCAGATCTTACCCTGCCACCACCAGCCTTTGCTGTGCCAGGATGTTGCTCTGCTGCACCACCGACTGGAGGATGCCTTCCCCCACAGGAACATTGTACTTTTTGGTTGAAAGTTAAGTCAGCACTGTGGCAACAGTGAAGGCAAAAGCCATTTCCCAGTGGGGCATTGGGTTATATCTCTTTTCAGACAGTGGTCCTCCTCTGAGCGAACTGGTTCTCCCTCTTACTTTGTGGGATCTTTCAGTGTTTACACTGGCTGCAAGAATGAAAAGCATAGCCAGCTGGTACTTAATAAAGTGACCTGAAGTGGTTGGCATGGCTGAAGACCTTGGTGAGTGAATTCACCTCAGGGAGAATGGTCAGCCTGTGTCTTGCATGTCTACATGTGGGCAGAGCTCAGAACCTTTATTGCAGTGCGTTATTCTCCCTTCCCACATTGTCAGTGCCTGACTGTTCTGGATTCTGTTTCTGGTAATAATCTCCAGCTGTAGAAAAAGCATATGAACTCAAGTCCGTCTTTCACTTTAAAACATGGTGCAAGCTATGTGTTAACTCCTAAAAGAAGAGAGGGGATGACCTCCAAAAGGCTTGCAGTGAGAAACTGAGCAAAGGAGCTGTGTGCTGAGGACGGGATGGATTCCTATATGGCTGTTTCACATGCAAGAATGTCCCAGTCTGGGAAAACTGCCAGTAAAATGTAAAATTAAAGCTCTGTTTTGGAGGCTGATCCATGCAGATAAGAGTCTGTGACTGTTAACTAATAACTACAAGAGGGGCAGTGATAAAGGCGGCATACTTGAGGACAGGAATTCACAGGTTTGTTCATGTTTAACCCCATTTGGAGGTTTTGTTCCTGCATTAGAGAGTAACAGCTCAGATATTCTTGTGTTTTCTACTTCCCTGATTTTGAACAATATGGTAAAATGACTGGAAATCTTAATATGTGTCATGCAGAAATGTGACAAGTTTTCAAATGTGCCTACTTTTAAAGAAAACAGGACAGTTTATGTGGCAGTGCCTGTGAACCCAGGGACAACCCAGCAACACCTCTTGGGATTTGTAGGAGACACACTGGTGTCCTTGGCCCACTGAGGATGACCATTGTGCCTCATACCACAACTGCCTTTGCTGTCCAAAAAGCTTGATGTGAGCAAAAGGCACTTGAACATCACAGTTTCCCTCTCACCTGGTGATTGTCCTCTCTGACATGCTGCTAGGACTTTGCAGTAGGCTGTGTGCACACTGACAGTGGAAGGGCTGAATGTGCTGGTGGGCACAGGGGACATGCACGTGGGAGGCCAAACACCCTCTGGGAATACCCTCAGCAGTAACCAAGGAGCCTTCTCTGCTTGTGTACATGGTGCTTCTCCACATCACCTGAAATCTTCAGAAGCTCTTCATACTTAGGTGCTAGAACAAACACAACTATAACAATTGCCAATAAAACCTCAGAAAAATAAAATGAGGAGATTGAAAACTGCAGAATGTGAACACTCTTGTAGCTGTGGAAAACTAGAGGAGGAGGAGAAGGGCCAGAAAGAGAAACTAATGGCCATTAAAAATAAGACAGTTTAAACACCACTTTGAATACATCATTAGCTAAAAGGGTCCTAAAAGTACAGTCATCTACTGAGGTCTGGCACTGGAGAAATGTCGTATGTTTCTTTTCTGGAAGAAGAGATAGAAGGTAGTACCAGTTACAGCAGCAGCATAATGCTCTCTGTTGTAGCAGTAGCTTGGGAAATTATCAAATAGCAGCTACTACCGCAGTACATTTTAAAGTTTGCTGTTATGGCTAACTTGCATCTAGGGATTTAAAAAGGGCTGGCTGAGCAGTGCTCTCTGGGCCATAAACACTAATTTTAAAATAATTAAAAAAAGTATACATAATGAGTTAGACTGAAAACATGATGTGTGTTACTCATAAGCAAGTAAGCCAATTTCAAATTTAATTGCACAGACGAGAACACTGGGCTACCTGCAGTCTGATGTTTGCTTCCAGTGAAACAATGTGATAGCTGATACGAATCAGATTGGTCATGATTTAAGGGAGTGTTAATTGTAATAATCAATCTGTACAGATTTTTTTTAAATCATTATTTTGTAATATGCTGTGGTTTTCTGGTGTTGCTCTAATTTTACTTGATTAATGTAACTGTTGGTATGTCTTGCATGTTTATTGTTGTGCCACTGGGAATAAACAGGTAGGATAGTCCAAGGTGTCACACACACTGTTGGAGTGAGTCCAGAGGAGGGCCATGAAGATGATTAGAGGGCTGGAGCACACTTGAAAATCTGTATGTTCCCCAACAGAGCATGTCTCCTGTGAAGACAGGCTGTTGGAGTTGTTCAGCCTGGAGAAGAAAAGACCTGGGGAGACCTTCTTGCTGCCTTTCAGTACTTGAAGGGGGCTTGTAAAAAAGCTGGGGACAGACTTTTTTAGCAGAGCCTGTAGCAGTAGGACAAAGCATAATGGCTTTAAACTGACAGAAGGTAGATTTAGATGAAATATTAGGAAGAAATTCTTTACTGTGAGGATGGTGAGACAGTGGAACATGTTGCTTAGAGAAGCTGTGGCTGCCTCATCCCTGGAAATGTTCAAGGCCAGATTGGATGGGGCTTTGAGCAGCCTGGTCTAGTGGAAGATGTCCCTGCCNCAGCCTGTGCTAGTGGAAGATGTCCCTGCCTGTGGCAGTGGGATTGGAACTAGATGATCTTTAAGGTCCCTTTCAGCCCAAGCCATTCTGTCATTCAATGCATAAAGGAAAAGTTGACTAAATAAAAGGTCACATTGGACAGCCATTGCTGATGGTATAGTAGTGTCAGCTGGGAATAGTTTCTTTGGCTTGATGCTAATCAAGAGACAGGAGTCAGTCTCTTCTGTCATTCAAAAAGTGATAGGGTGAGAGGAAATGCCTTCAAGTTGCACCAGGAGAGGTTTAGATTGGATAATAGGAAAAATTTCCTCACTGAAGGAGTTACTGAGCATTGGAACAAATTGCCCAGGAAAGTGGTTGATTCTCCATCCCTGGAAGGTATTTAAAAGACATGTAGCTGTGGCACTTGGGGGTATGGTTTATTGGTGGACTTGGCAATGCTAAGTTTATGGTTGGACTTGATGATTTTAAAGGTCGTTTCCAGCTTAAATGATTCTGTGATTTAGTGGTGTACTTGGCAATGCTAGATTTATGTTTGACTTGATAACCTTAAAGGTCATTTGCAGCGTAAATGATTCTTTTGGTGTTTGTTGGTGTCCTGGAGAAAAAGCACAAAATTAGATTATGTTTGTGGGCAACATAAGGTCTGGGCAAGTCACAGGGAGTGAAAAGAGAGGAGCCAATGGTTGAGTTGGGATTATATGCATGGTGGGTGAGACAACAAGGAATTGTGTGACAGAGCAGTCAGCTAGTCTCAGAGCAGGTGGGAGGGCTGATGGGGTGCATGGTGGCCTGAGAGCTTTTTCAGCGGAAAGGGCTCTTATAGCAGCATGGCAGCTCACCAAAAACAGAACCCCAGCTGGGCTCAGTGGGCAGAAAGTAAATGCATTGCTTGGACACAAGTATGGAAATCCTGAGCAGGGCCAGGGAGGGTGTTACCTCAGTGCAAGGTGCTGCTCCTGCCAGCACAGGAGTGCTGTGGCCAGTGCTGTGCAGGATTGTTGCTGAGAAATTGGAGGGAGTTCAGGGGGGACCACGAGAGGGAGGGCTGAAAAATGTGCCATACAAGAAAATGTGGAGCTTCATGTGTAAAATAAACACTGGATTTCTTCCTTTCTTTTTTTTTTTTTTACCTTTTCCTTGTTAGGAGGTATGCTGTGGTTTAACCAGAGGTTTACTGAAGGAGGCATGGACCTCCTGCCTTGGTAGGAAGTCAGACTGTCATCACAGGGTTTCTTTTGCTCTTGAAGTCTCCATGAGGCAAGAGTGGGAAAAGAAAAGCCATTTTGTCTTCAGAGACGTGTATCTATCTCATCCTACTGAAGCCTTGAGGGATAGGGGTGTTTTAATTCCAGGAGTCCTGTCTTCCAGGCTTCCTGTATGGAAGCAGCTGGTTGCTCAGACTGAGAGCATCTGCCCTGCAGCCAGCAACCACCTCTCCTGTGTCACCTATCCTGTAGGCCCCACAGGTAACCAGCTCTGGGGCAGCACCTATCCCTTCTTGTCTTTTAACATTTTCCCCCTCCCCAAGTTTTTTCCCTCTTCAGCCACTTTACTGCAGACTTTCTAGGAAAGACTTTTTTCTTCTCCTCTGGGAAGGGCAGGTAGGCCCTGACTGCAGCACCAGCATGAGTACAGGACTGGAGAGCTTCCCTCTTACTCCAGAGAGTGCAGACAAGGGACTCAGCCTGCCAAAATAATGAGCTTGTCTTTGCCCTTGGTATTACTTTCCTTCTGAATGGCTGTGGTAATTCTGAAAGAAAATGTATCTTGTTTTGGGCATCCTATAAAGGCTTAAAAGTGCATGTGTTTGCCTGTGTCTTGCTGTACATACACTGAGACTTTGCTTTCAGATCACTATATGAATACTAAGTAATGCTCCTTGATACAGGCTTGATAAATGTCTTTCAGGTTGCACCTTGGCATGTGAGAAGTAGGACTGGAAAAACTAATCATTTGTTCCCTGGCACAGAGAGAAAACAGGAGGGTTGGGAATAGTCTTGCTGCAAACAGGGCAGAAATGCAGACCAGACTTCCATGATGTTCAGGCCCATACAAACACGCGTGGAATAAAAAAATTCCTGTCGTCAGGGGTTTGTGACCTTAGAACATGAATTTAGGAATGCCCTGAGCTGAGTTATGATGAGGATGGGCTCTTCACTAGCTACCCTGACAGAAGGGGTCTGATCAGTGCTGAAGCCCCTCCATCAGCACTGCAAGTATGCAGCATAACAAAGTGTGTCATCAGGCAGCGGACATGGAAAGGAGGATCTCAGGGGACTTTGAGGGGAGCAGCTGGGAAACCTGTTTGATCTGGTATGGTACCTGAGAGCAGCCAGTTAGCGTGCCTTGGAGGAAGTCTTAAGATGAATGCAATGAAGAGATGAGCAGCACTCAGCTTTATTCGTCTTCTCAAGCCAGGGTGATCTTAAACTTAGTGGTCCTTCCAAAAATCTAAATGAAACACATTCTGAATTGTTGTCACGTGACACATGTATATATTCTCTTCAGCACCACCCCATGATGGGAGTAGGGAAGTGCTACAATTTTGAAGCTTGCTGTCCTTAGATATCATTAAGGGACTGATGATTCACTGAAGTGGCTCCTGGTTCTTGTGTTGAGCAGAGGGAGAGGCATTTTCGCTATGGTAGCCTTGCGTGTTAGAGGGTGGCTCAGTTCTGGACCTTGTAAAGGACAGGAAGATTAAGAGCATAATTTATACAATCTTTGTGGAGTCCTGAAGAGCACTGTAGGCACTTACCTGTTTGTTAGAGGTGTCCAGAGCACACTGAAAGCTCTATCCGCAGGGGTATAATACTTTGCACTCTGTTCCCAGATGGAAACTGGCATCTGTTATATCTGTAGACAGATCCTGGTTCAGTGCTCCAGTCTGTAGTCCTCTTTCTTGTCATTTTGTCCCCAAAGACCTGCTCTGAGGTAGTGGTGCTCTATGTTCCAATAACATATCACACCTATCAATCTTAAATTCCATGTAACATTTTTAATGGGCACTCCAAAGCATACTTCAGATTCTCCATGCCTCGAGTTGCTCCATGATGTCTCATGCTCTTCATCTGACCTAGAGCTGAACTGCTCTTCCCTCCCCAGCACAGGAAGGCTTTTCCACGTACATGCACGTGTAGGTGCTCCAATATGTGCTGGTAGCTCTTTGTGCTGGGAGGGAGCCTGCTCTGCTGGGGGAGACTGTGGTTCCTGGGCGAGGAAGGTTGTGATTTTCTGGCTGCTCATATTTCTCCTCCCTTCCTTCATTCTCTTTCAGAACATGAGTGAGAACTTGAAGGACTGTTTGATCCAGACCCAGGCTTCCTTCGGGGAGATGGTGACGATAAAAACAGAGGCCTGCTCTCCATGCCAGGACCAAGAGTATGGACAGCCGTGGTATGTGGCTGAGCTTTGGACTGATGTATTCTAACCCCTTCTCTCCACCTCTCCCTCAGCTTAAAGGTGGTTTTGAGGAATATATTTGAACTTCTTGAAGTTTAAGCCCTCCCTTGTGAGGTCTGCCTTGGGATGTTTGACAGGGGTGGTCCCCTACTTGTGCATCTACTCTAGTTGAAACCACTACCTGATGTAGGCTTTCGCTTTAAGCTATCTCAGGTACCAGCTCTTGGCAGGTTGAGTGGCAACTTGAATTATTTCTCTGCTGCAGGTGTGGGACTAAAGGAGTTTGTCAGGCCCTGTTGCCTCCCCCCCTCACTGTTTGCAGTCCCAATGTCTTGACAAGTTAACATCATCTTTCTTTTGTTCCCTCCTCAGCTCTGGAAGGCCTGACCCACAGTCCATAGAGATGGAGACCAAGAAACTGAAAGGGAAACGGGATTTAAGCATGACCAAGAGCTTTCAGCAAGTGGATTTCTGGTGTAAGTATCTTGTGAGTGAGGGAAAGCACAACTGCTGCTTTTATAGACTTTGGCCTTTTGCTATTGGTGTCCTACTGGTTTGGGGCAGGAAGCAGGGGAAAACAAAGCCAGGGACAAATTTGCATGCTCTTTTGGAAAGACTGGTAGATTTGGTAGGGGAGCTGTTGCACAAAAGTGGCTTGTCTATGAAGGGGATATGCAGCAGTAGGGAGGTATGTGGAGAGTGAACTAGAAACATGAAAACGCACATTGGAAAGCCCTGACAGTCTGAAACTGCATTGTGCAGATGACAACTCTTTTCCCTATATTCTGGAAAAGAAAACTGGTGCCACGTACACATAGGTACAAAAAAGGTAGACCTGCCTCCCTGTTTGGACATGGGCAAAGTGCCTTGGGATCTGTTTCTCTCCCAAGCACAGAATGAAGGCTATATGATGAGGGCATTTGTTTTCAGAGATGTTTGTTTTATCTCCCCTCTGGTATGTGGGAAATCAAACTTTTGGTTGGAGAACTTAGCTGCTAACTAGGGATGTGCAAAGAGCACCTAGCCTCTGTTTCTTCAGGCAGTGATAGAGCCTTTTCCTGTTAATGCAGCCATCAGTGGTGAATATATGTAGAGCACCAGGGCTTGTGCAAGTGCTGGTGATAGTTAGGCAGGTGTGGGGTGGGGCAGAGCCCTTGTTGAGAGACATGGTGAAACAAGGGAGCAGCCAGTGAGGTGTCTGTCTGTGTGGAGGCTGGGTTTTGGGGAAGGAGCTCAGCTGGGCCAGGGGGAGGACAGGGAGTTGGCTTGAGTGTTGTGCATCCTGTGCTCTGCATGAGCCTGTACAGGTATTATGTCTGCCCAAACTAACCCCTGCTCCCTTTGCATCTGCAGTCTGTGAGTCCTGCCAGGAGTACTTTGTGGATGAGTGCCCAAACCACGGCCCCCCAGTGTTCGTATCTGACACCCCAGTGCCTGTTGGCATTCCTGACCGGGCAGCGCTGACCATCCCACCTGGAATGGAGGTGGTTAAAGAGCCCAGTGGGGAGAATGATGTGCGCTGTATGAACGAGGTGATCCCCAAAGGTCATATCTTCGGCCCTTATGAGGGGCAGATCTCTAGCCAGGACAGGTCTGCAGGATTCTTCTCATGGCTGGTGAGTGACAAGTTTCCTCAACTAAGTGACACCTCTGCCATGCAGCTCAGAGCTGGGGGAGTCATGGCCTTGTGGAACCAAACCTTAGCCATCTTCCCCCTTCTCTGAAGGTCTTTTGCTGACCCACATGGGCACAATGCAAGTATTGACCTGCCATAAATATTAGCAGATTAAGGGTTTGGATATGTGAAAGGAGTCCAGGTGCCATGGCACCTGACTTCAGGTCACAGTTGTAGGAAGCAGAACTTGCTTCTGCTCTCACTCTTGCCAGGTTCTTCCATGCCCACTCAGTCTCTAGTTGTCCTCTAGTACTTTGCTGTGCTCTGGTCATCATTTTGAGGATAGAAGAAAGATTCTATCTAGTGATTTCAGAGCTCTTTCATGGGTCTACAGCACTTCTCCTCAGACTGTCTGAGCAGAGGAGGTGGCCAAGAGGCCAGAAAAGAGATCCAGTCCATCAGTAACTGATCTACATGCCAACTCCAGCACCAAGACCTTTATTTTTTGCCCCTCATACTACAGGTTTTGGTTAGCATATGAGAGAAAGCTGTCACTGGATTGACAAATGTTAATTATTATGAAAAATACAATGTGAGACTTGAGTTATAGGTGAGAAAAAAGTTGAGAGCTGCTGATATGAAATGCTTCTCACACTTTTCCATTTGTAAAATGAATATGCATCTCAGCCCTGTCCTGAAAGGAAGTTAATCGTTTATGTCTCAGGATTGTAACAATTTTGTCAGCTGCATCCATAGTTCTGTTACATAGAAAAATGCCTCTTTAGTAGCCTCCACACACACATCCAGGTCAGGAGCCTGTAGTACCAGGAGAGCTGAGATTCACAACAGTTTCACGTCTTGACTTAAGGCTGGAACTGCAGCAGTGATCTGAGATTCATACACCTTCTCCTGCCTGGACCAGTTAGTTGACATGCTGCATCTGTTCTCTTGTTCCATAGATCGTTGATAAGAACAACCGCTACAAATCCATTGATGGGACAGATGAAACCAAAGCAAACTGGATGAGGTGAGTCCAGTTCTCTTCTGCCTTCCCTTTCGGGGCTCTGTCTTTGAGAGAGAGGCCATCAAACACTCCTTGTTGTTTTGTGTGTCAGAAAAACAAACAAAATACCACCACCCATTTGGTAAATGGTGTGCTTATGCTCTTTCAGTATTTATTGTAATGAACATCCCTTGGTTTTAGATTCAATGAAAGGATCTGAAACAAGGGAAGGATGTGTGTATGAAGGATGACTGTTTTCTGGAATGAGGGTAAATCATAAAGATGATCCTATTTATCCACTCTTAAAAACGCTGATAGGTCTCACTCCATTTTTTTTTTTTTATGTTATGTTTAAATATTTGCAAAATGCTTTGCATTATCCCCAAGGTAACATTTGATTCAGTTTGGGTTTTATTGTCCCTTCCCATATGACAGACAATGAAAGAGGTGCTTTTTTGTTTTCTTTCTGGACTTCATTTGAAACAACTGTCTGTGGTAGCTGTCATTTGGCAGTGTCAGCTGTCCTCTGCGAGGGGAAAGACGAAGTGATCGAGCTGCTACAGCGCTGAAGGCAGATCTGATGCGTGTGCTTGCACTCCCTCTGCCGGCCCCGCGACTCAGCAGAGCCCGGCCAGAATACCAGTCAGTACTGAGCCAGGAACGGAGCTGGCTATGGTTTGGGAACTGCAGCAGGAAGGGAAAGTGTATAACCATGATGCAGTGTTTCAGGTATTGGCATATATCTGCACAGTGTAGGTCACTGAGGCCTTGTATATATGGTGTGTGTCACCAAAACGGGGCATTGCTCTGTACTGAAGGTCATCACGTTCAGACCAATCCTGTTTTCAGGGGTGAATTTTGGAAGCTGTTATTGTCAAGAAGGCATTTCCCGGAGAGTAAAGCAGCATGGAATTACCTGGTTTGTTGGCCTGGATGTCTAGGATTTTCAGCTATGACTCACTGAGGGAATAGAGTATAAGGTACAGGTAGATGCAAGATTGACCTAACTGGTGAGGTCTGGTTGCCCTACTTTTGTTCCATTTGAGTACTTAACATGGATAGCAGCTGTTCCAACATTATGTTCATTAAGTTCAGCAAAGGATTTAATTTTTCTATAAGAATTCCAGTTGTTCACTACTGTGTGAGAGAAAACACTACACCTGGGCTGAGGCTGGGGTCATCACCCCAAAAGGAAGCAGTGGTACAGTGGACAGATGGGTAGGCAAACATATATATATCTTGGAAATAACGAATGAAAAGTTCAAAAATCAGAGTGAGATTTTTCTGCATAGGTCTGGGTCTTTATATGATCTGCATGACAGTGAAGCTGAGGAAAAACACAGTCTTGGAAAGCAAAAATTCTATAATGAGCTCTTTTTTCTACTGCCATGAACATAAGCTTGATGTCTGGGTTTAAATGGGCACTACTTGTGGTCCTAGCACCAAAACCCAGAATGTTCTTGCCTAAACTTGTATTTGCCATGACCATTCTTGAGATGAGTGTGGCCTGGGCTGTTGTGTACAGCCTTGAAAGGCAAGGAGGTTATGGCTTGCAGAAAGGGTGTATTTACAACTCTTCTGTGAAAGAGTGTGCCAAAGGATTTGTGCAGGCTATGCCAGTGTTACTGATCTTCCTGACTTTAGTCTTGAAAATTGCTTCTAGCAGTAGTACTGTGTGGAGTCTGACAGTTCGAGTGGCAATAGAGATCCTCAAAAAGCCTTGATTTTGTTTGTTAGTGCCTTTCAAACTGAGGTGTGTGCAGTATTCTGTGCTAGAACATCACCTGACTCTGAGATTGCCCACAGAAACCATACTTCCAGAATGCTGTAGACAGTGCTCATTTTGGTTTTTAGATGGTTCTCTTTGCTATCACTCATAGATGGAGTACTTTGCAAAGCAGATCTACTCACCCTCTGGGTAGGTGGGTATGGCATGGTGAGGGCAGCCTGTGCTGACACCTCTCTCTTGTAGATCTTTGGCCCTTGTTTTTGTTGTTTGAATACTATGTCTGAGCCCATTTTCATGTTCCCACTGAGGACAGTATGTACACTGCAGCACTTGCTGGTTTAATTTCAGGTGACTGTTTACCCAGGGCGGTGGATGACAGGGAGAAAAGAGTATGAAGCATAGCAGGCAGTATGACAATCCCCATGCCCTTTCCCTCTCAAGTCAGTCAGTCAGTCGAGGCAAACTCCTGATGCTGGGAGCACGTTCTCTTCAGCTGGCTGCTGGGGGAAGAGTAATGCACCCTTCAACTCTGTCCAGAGTAAAGGGCTGTTGTTTGCATTACTTTATGAAACTACATGGCTTTGAGCTGTACAAACATCTTCCTCTCTTTTTATTTTTCTGGGGCCTCATTACTGTGGGTCTCAGCAAACCTGAAGTGAAATTATTGTTTTCTTTGACACAAACTGTAAATTGCTGCTGATGGGAGTTCTTGGGGCTTCTGAAGCGTTGCAGAGAACCATCCATTTTCCTGGTTGCTTCTGAGGAAATTCTGTTATTCACTTGTTGATGTCCTCTAGAAATAATGGATTTGAGCAAAAAATGAAAGTAATTCAGAAAGTCCCAGAAACATTGCTCTGAGTATGTATCACTTGGCCCAGACTGACATGTAGGTTGGGAAGTATCAGCAAATTGATGGTGTCTAGCTGAACTGTTGGGAGTGCAATGCCTCATTTTTGGGGTTTCCAGGCTAGTTTAGGCATTTATAGTCTGTATCCCTTCCTACATGTGAGTACCTGAATTCTTGGGGTTTTGGCACAGGGCCAATTAATCCTTTCCATTAACCCATATGAAAAGGCTGGTGCAAGACTTCCTCACTTCTTTTTCCTTTGCCTTCCTTTCTGCCACTTTTTCTTTCCAAGCACAGTAACAAAGAGGTCATGAGAAGCCAGACTGTTCTGTAAATCTTCCTGTATCTCTTTATAATGGAGATTTCTGTGATTCGATCTTCATACAATAATAGATCTTGGAAGTGAGCTCTAGTCAAGTGTTGGAACAGCCTGCTTAAAGCAGGACCAACATAGATCAGTAGATCTTTTAAGTACTGAGCTGCTGTTTCAACTTTACAGGACCTTTTAAATATAAACATTAAAATAAAAGTAAGGTTTACTGTGACTGCCCATGTGTTCAGCATGAATAAAAACCATCAGCCCCTTTGAATGTCATTTGGTTGAACTTCTTAAACTGATTCCTGTTACCTTGCAGCAAGTGGAGTAAATGTTCTTATCCATTACAGAGTCAAATTTATGCAGAACAAAAGGATCCTAAAGTACTACAGGACTGTGAAAAACCCCAAACTACTGCAAGCCCTGGGAAAAGTTATATACCTGTTTCTTAGAGGCCAAGAAAAATAGAGTTGGTTGTTATCTTTGTGGTGTGATCATTAACTGCCCACTGTTCATGTAGTTCACAGTGTAACTTGTTTTTAAAGAAGTAGCTCTACTGTCTTGCACCTTCACATTGACCTTAGCTAAGGTGTGAATTCACAGCCTCACAGCTGGGGCTCCTCTGGAGCTTGCTAAAACCCACACAGCATCCCCACAGAGGCACTTGCAAATATCAGAGACTGCCCCTAGGGATATACTGCATGCTAGAGGAAGTGCATGAGGGGAAACAGATCTCTCTGCTAGTAAATACTGCCTACATTTTTATAAGGAGGAGGTTCATGTTCCTACTAGGAACCTAACATTAATTGAATTTGGGATTAAAACTGGCCAGAGCTCATTACTCTGTGTGGCAAGTTTGTTTTCACCCGAGTCATGCTGGAGCAAATGAGTGCAAACTCTGAAATCTGAATATCCAGGCCTACTACAGGCTGTCCTAAGTGCACTTGGTGGGATACTCTGTCTGGGAAGAGATAAAAGAACTCTAATTCCCCATCAATACAGCTTTGCTAAGGACAGCAGCCATGAGTTCAGCAGAGAAGAGAAGGCATCAGGGTTCCTGACCCTGCAGCTCCTGAGAGACTTCTGTTCTGCAAGCCCCCTCCTACCCAGGGGCACTTGCAAAATACAGTTTCTCCTTTTCACCAAAGCAGCTTGTTTCCACCACATGGAGGTTTGTTTCCACCACATGGAGGCACTGATGATACTGTGCAGTCATGTGTATCTGCCAAGAACATACATGAAGCCCAGTTTAGGTGAACATGATAAAAATCAAACTGTAATAGTTCCCTTGCTCAATGTTCCATGTAGCCTTTTCCCTCCTTCCAGTGTTCAGCTGGGAGAACTCCTTTTTTGTTTTAAGTTTGGTGAGGGTTTCTGTTGGGGTTTTTTGAGGTCAATGTAGCAAGTGCTTTGCTGGCTCTCCATCATTTCATTACCATCTTCTCTAAATGCTCCTTCTTTCCCTCTATAAATGAAGCTCCACCAAAGCAGTATCTCAAGCAAGCATTTATGTCTGTTCCAATGAAACTCATCTGTGCACTTAGGTCCCAGGTCTCTCTGTATGTGGCCTGGATTTGAGCAGCTTTTCCTACTGGTTTTTCAGCTCTAACCAAGCTTCTGACGCTTGCCCTGATGGAGGCCATCAGCGTCAGTGAGATTGATTAAACAACAGTGTTAACAGCACTAAGGAGAAAACAGAATGACAATTGACAAGGGTCAGTGCCTTTCTGTAGGTTTTTCTTAGTCTGCAGCCCACAAGTACCTTTCAGTGCATCCTAAACTGCTTCTCTTGTGCTGGGCCACAGCAGTGCGGAAAGGCATCTGTCTCTGAGGAGGGGCCAGCAGGGCCACCACAAATATAGGGCCTCTGCTTATACCAATTTTTCAGAAAGTACTTACGGGGTGGCTTTTGCGCTACGGAGACAGCAGTGAGCCAAGATCTTATGGCTAAATGTATTTCTATGAAAGAGAATGATCTGAGCTATCCTAGCCAAAGTTTATTCCCCTAATATTGCAATGATACTAACAAGAGATCCCAAATTAAATGAAATCAAAGGTTCTGTCTACTAGTAATAGCATCTTTGGTTTTATTTCATTTGGGACCATAAGCAGAAAGAAACTGAAGACATAGAGAAACCAATAGGTTTTCCCTCCTATGGTGTCACTTCAGAGATACAGCTGATGAGTGTCCTAACCATTAAGGTATCTTATTTCTTGTATGTGGCCTCTGATCTCCTCTGTGCTGCACTGCATACGTACACACAAGTGTCCATTGCCCAGGCTGCGCATTATTCCTCTGTCTGCAATCCCACCTTGTTTATGTGCAAAACTGCATGTTCAGACAGTCTGTTTTCTCCTTCCCTACTGAACAGTTCTGCTGCCTTCTTTTCTTTCCCCAGTTAGAAAGCATAGTTAGGACTAATGTTTTGTTTATTTTTAAAGTTTTCTTTGACTGTGCGTGGAAAAATTAACACACCCCTCGTTTGGACAAAACTGCTTGTTCTCAGGATGGCAGCCTCTTCTTTTCAAAAGGGCTGAGGCTACGAGTTGTTCATTTGAGGCACTAGAAACTGGGTGCAGGCTCCTGTCAGTGGCAATTACGGAAAGCTTAGCCAGGAACAAGTGGGTGCCCTCGTTCCTTTTGAGAACAATGGGAAATGGCAACCATTTCTTGGTGAAACAAGAGCTTGCTCTGAAGTAGACAAATGCTGGATGTGTAGTACCCTGATGCTGAAAAAAAGACCTTTCCTTAGGAAAAAGGAGTTGCAGAAATTGCCCATGCATCTAATCAGAATCTCCCTACCCTAAAAAAAAAATGCAATTTGATACAGCCTCTGCATGACATCCTGCAAGTTGTAACAGAAAGTATGGTATAAAAGTTTCCACTTCATGTTGTACAGGCAGAACAATAAGATATGTTTCAGACCTCTAAATTTTGAGCAATGTCACCTTAGAAGCTAATTCATCTCTGTAATTGCAAGTTCTCATGCTTTTTTTCTGTGAACAAGCTGCAGCAAGTGATACGAGGCTGAACTGAAATTCTCATATGTAAGTCAGGGCACCAGACGAAGTGTAAAATTTCAATTTAACTGTAAAGCTGAGAAGGCTCCTTCACACTAGTGTTGCTTGGTGGTTTTTTTCTTAAGCTTGAAAATTGCCTCTTAAAAACAAAATGACTTTCTTTTTCTGGTGCAGTTGAGGAAAACAGAGGTTGTTGCGGGTGGGGGGAGCTGGATCCCACTGAACTCAACTGCCCCAGTGCTGCACTGGCCAAGTGGTTGGATGCAGGGCTCTGCTTTGCGCTGATTTCTTTTTACCCAATTATGCTTTGTGGGATGTTCAACCCAAGGAACATGGCTGAACGAAAGAGGAAGCCCAAGTTTTCCAAGGAAGAACTGGACATTCTGGTCACTGAGGTGACCCGAAATGAAGCCATGCTGTTTGGGAGGGCAACAGTGCGTCTATCCCATGCTGACAGGGACAAGATCTGGGAAGGCATAGCCAGGCAGATCACATCAGTCAGCCAGGTCCCCAGGTCTGTAAAAGACATTAAGCACAGATGGGATGACATGAAGAGAAGGACCAAGGACAAACTGGCATTCATGCAGAGGTCCCTCTCCAGCCCCAGCAGCATGGGGCGGCCCTCGGCCATTGTCCTGACCGCCCATGAGAGAGCCATCGAGTCGACGCTGCATTCATCACACCAAATGCACAGCTTCCGGAGAGCAGATCTGGATGTGGCTGACAGCCTGTCAACAAGCTGTAAGTATCACTGCTTTAACACATCTTTGTCTTATGCTTGCATACCTCAGTTTGACACCATGAGAGTGTTGTGTGTTGTGTGAGGTGCTGGGTTGCCTGTCAAGACAGGTCCTACTGCTGTGGTTGGTTTCAGGACAGGCTTCTCTGGTGGTTGTGGAGTTTTGAGGCGGATTGTTTCCAAGTTAAGATCATCTTCTTTATCTGTTTATCTAGTTCTTTTCCATACTGTCTTCTAAGGCTAGAAAGTGGATTAGAAGTCTGAACTAACCCGACAAGTGAGGGAACATTTGTAGTTGAGGTGCAACTATCTCCAGTCTGTTGAAAAAGTGCTTGTAAAGGATTAGGTGTTCTTCACCCTGATAAAACAGCAATGTTATCAAGCTCAGAGTCATCTGCCAGGCACGAATGAATCATTTCCAAGAGGGCTGTTGATAGTCTCAGTGATCACTGGTGTTCATTGATCTGAGATTGGGCCACTTACAATTTCTTGGTTGTGGTCTAAAGGATCATCATACTGTGAAAAAAGTAGACAATAACAACTCCTTCTTCATTGGTTTTAAAGGGACTACTGGCCCTGCTATTGAGTTTATCTTATTACTCTACAACTCTCAGACACCTTCCAGTGCTAAACCACAAGCTACTTTTAGCAGGTTCTTTCTGTAGTTTTCTACACAGAGTTTTCCTGTGTGGAGGTGCAACTTCTTGTTCTGTGAGCTTTTAGGGGTACAAAGGAGAGAAAGGGGTTAACTTCTTGGAAAGTGAGTCAACTAATACCTCATGAGTGGCACTGTCCTACCAACTGGGTCTGATCTCATATCTGAAATAATGTTGTTAGTGGGAAAGCAAGAACAAAACTCTTCAAGAACATACAAAATGGGACTTGGTCATTCTTTGCATCCATCTTGGAAGCCAGTTGCACTATTTCAGAGGTAAAAGGAATACAGCTTGTGGAAGGAGATGGTGGGAAGTTGCAACAAGTGAAGTCTTGTCTCTTCTTACTCTTGATGTGCCTATGCCTCTGCCTGTGAACTGGCACATCACGAGATATTTATCAGACTAATGAGAACTTTCCCTGGCATTTTGCTTCGGTTTTGATTTTGCATCAAGTATACTTGCCTGATTAACACAGGGTCCTGTTGCTGCTATGCCTGACGGCTTGCTTATTTTAGTGATGCCAAGCTACATAGTGACTTTGCAGTACACACTTTGCAAGCAGCAAATACTGTGTCTATGCTTTTCTCAGTGCAGGGGATGTAAGAAATTACATGGGAGCAGGATTTTTGTGTGAGGAGTCTGTGTCCCTCCAAAATATTGGAGTATGCTAGCTACTCATGGTTTTGGGGAAGGGGAGTCATTGCTACTGTCTGAAATAGATTTATATTCTAGTAATGAACAGTGCTGTGGGTAGGATGCCATAATAGCTTGGGCTCACCCATTCTTCAAGCTTCTTATGGCTAAGGTTCTCACCCAGATGCTAACGTTGCAGCACTTGCATGTTGAGTTATGCATTAGAAGCTACAGGCTTGTCTGAAATGGCAAACTGAGGGGAGGGGAAAACCCTTTTTCCATGTTCCTTGTGATACCCTGAAACAGAAGCCAGAGTTGTGAGGGATTTCACACTAATAATTCATGCTTCCTCTTCTGTTTAAGCTAATGAAGATGAAGAGATGCCAGGCACTTCTCAGGAACACCACTTCGCTTCGCTGCAGAGGGCTGGTGTAGGAGTCAGTCAGCTCTCTGAGCCCTCCTTCCTCCACACTTCTTCCTCATCAGAGCACTCGGAAGCTAGCAGCCAAAGGCAGGAACTGCACTGTGCATCCCCACGCACCACCTCGTCCTGCAGACCCCCGCACCCCCGCACAAGGAGCCCACCCCTCTCCAGCTTCGATCGCCAGCTTCTTCATTCCCATGCACAGCAAACAGACCTGTTCAGGCAGTTCTGCCAGGAGCTGGTGGCCATTCACAGGGACATGGCAGACAGCATGCATGCCATCAGTCAGAGGATGGCTGACCTCACCAGCCAGGTTGGCCAGATGTGCCAGACATTAACAGAAATACGTGATGGGGTCCAGGCTTTCCATAGGATACAAGATCTTGGTGTCATGCAAGAATCTTGTCAACAAGAAGCTTGCTCTAAACAGCCCCTGGAGCCTAGTGCAGAGTCTAACCAAACGACTCTAAAACTGACGACTTCTGCACGGACTACCAGGTCACAAAAGAGAAAACATCATTTTTAGTCTGTGTTGTACAAAGTAAAGAAAGATGCCCCTTTCTGAACTGCTGCATGCTCACTGGCTTCTCTATGTGTATCAATATTCTGTGGGGAAAGTCAACAGCTGACCCAACCCATCCATCGCCCTGCTAACTAACAGAGCTGTATGAATTAAGGCAGCTAAATAGTAGGACTATCCCTCTGCAATGGCAAAGAGGAATCTCAAATATTATAGAGCTTGGAATGTAGGACATCTCTCTGTGCATAGAGACTAGGAGTTTTCACTGACTTCCCCGTGCTTTAAATACTGTATAAACTAAGAAATGCAATAGTAATCATACTCTGGATCTCTTCCCATGCCTGTGAAATGTTATTTATAGAGACAACATGGTACGGAGCTCCCTTTGCAATCAACTAACAAATCACCTTACTACTACCTTCCCATCATCTTCCTGAAAATTAGTATATGCAGTGTGTGCAGAAATACAGCCTTAGGAATCTACAGGCTTATTGCTTGGGGTTTTTATCATGCATTCAGTGATAGTGAGCAATCTGAGACTTACTGTAATTTACACACAGGTCTGGGGAGAGAGATGTAAAAGTAGGACTTAGGCAGAGAGGGGAAAAGGGGGTGATGCTGAGGACAGGTCTGAGCAGTGTGTGGTTTTAGACTTTTGAGAAGGGCTATGATGCATGGGCCTGGATCCTGCAGTACCACATGCACTTATATTAAAGAATTTAAATTTTGTTTGTTCCAGTCTGAAACTCCTACCTACCCTTCATAATTGCAGTTAAAACAGAATAATTTCATAATATGACATTGAAAGATAATTGTATCATATTATTTTCTTGCATGTTGTAATCTTAAGTTTTGAACCACCTCACCCTCTATGAGAGACTGCTTGGAAACAACAAAAGATATAGGGCCTGCCTGTGTCCTCCAGAACAGTTTGGTTTTGTTTCACTGCGATTCTGTCAGCTTCAGTGCATTACTCTGCAGTTAGTGTTATTTAGGGTGGGATCTGTACTGTGTTCTCCTGTTGTGAAGAGTTTACAGTCTAAATCTACAGCTGCAGGTTAAAATCTTAGACATGTTGGTTTTATACTGCTTTCTTTTCCCATACAGATGCAAGAAAGAACTGTGTTACAACATCTGAATTCCTTTAGTGCTGTATGTGGTTCCCATGTACGACCCTGATTCTGGAACTAGGCTTCAATAGTGTCACCTCAGGTGGTGATAATGCAGAACTCGCTCACCTTCCTCTGAGGACGTCCTTTTATTGTAACATTTGTATTCTGCAAAAGTCACAGTCTCTCTTCAGATGAAAGGGAGATTGGGAAATCTGGCAGAAGTGGATCTAAAGCAGTAGCTTTTTTTTTAACATGTCTGTTTTCTCCTTGATTTGCACATCTGTATCTACCATGCCGCCCTCATTTCTGAAAAAATCTGGATCATTATCATATGTTTCAGCAGGGAAAAGGGCCAAAGTGTTAACCACACACAGCACCCCACTGCTCTTTAGGCCATCCTGTTTGTGGAGGTGGGTTGCAGGAACCTATTCCAGTTAATATGAGTGTGCATCAACATGCCATGTCTGGGTTACAAACTTGGCCAAAAATTTACCAAAACTTCAGTGGGAATTGAACATAGACAGCACGATATAGCAGAAGGATGGCTTGTTTTGTGTGATCCTCAGGGGTCTTTAATCTGTCTGGCCTGACCTTTGAAAGTATAATGCACTAGCTTCTCTTCTGGAAAGTTCATTCATCTGCTGTGTCAGGAGTTCCTGATGTGCTTTTCCTTTTTTTCTTTCCCCCAGGTGTTCTGTAATTTTAATTTAAGTAATTTATTTTTAGTGATGCGGTAAAAGGCCCTTACTCAAGGAAGCAGTGGTCTGGCTAGGAGAAAAGCCTCCTTTCTGAGGAATGACCTGACTGGTTTCATGCAGAGTACATTCCTTGTAGTGCTGGTGCCAGACCAGGGTAGAACTTGCTCAGCTTCCTCTGAGGATGTCCTTTTACTTTTGTTGTAACATTTTCATTCGGCAAAAGTCACAATCTGTCTTCATATGAAAGGGAGATAGGGAAATCTAGCAGAAGTGGATCTAATTTATGAATCGGGGAGAACTGAAAAAAGGGTGATAAGTTTTAAAGGCTTTCTGAGTCAATATGATGCTGCTATATATTAAAAGTAGTATTTTATATTTTTATAGTATTTGGTCTCTGCTGATGTTCTCCCATGGATATACTGATAAGATTAGGTTCTCTGATGTTGTCCAGGGGGAATCTCTTCTGGGAACCTTCAGGTCTGCGGAGGAGGAGACTGCTGCAGGTGCTGGGCACTTGAGGGAGTTAGCATCATTGCTGCCATCAGTTTGCCCACACAGATGTGCTTAGAGAGAGAATCATGGTGAAGGATGCACAGCCCTCAATGCAAATCCCCACAGGCTGGGCACTGGTCAGGAGAAAGGACCTTGTATAGTAAACTGCATGATGTCTCCCCCAGTTTCCTCTGTGGACTATTACAGATTGGCCCAGATCTGGGGACGTATCTCCTGCCCTGTGTAGACCCCTCGGTGGAGTGGCTTTTCTGTACTGGCTCGCAAAGGATACTTCCTCCTGCACCCATCATGTTAACTGGCTGTTGAAGTAAGTGCCTGTGTCAAAGCAAACTGCTGTGCTTAATCCCAGTATCTCCATGTCTTGTACATGCTGAAAAAAAAAATCTCTCTTTAAAAGTATTTTTGTTAAGAATGCAATAAATATATAACACTTTTAACACAGCTGCTGTTGAGTCATTTGTTTCTCTCATACAATTTTTGCCTGAGCTAGTAACAAGCCTGACAAGATGTGGGTTTCCTCGAGGCACTTGGCATCACAGTGCTAAGGCAGAGTTTGTGGGTATGGCATCCCATGGCATCAGCCTGGGCTGGTGGCAGCTCTCTTGCACAGGATCTCCTACCCTGGCTCTGTACCTGATTTGGGAAAGGCCAGTGGCCTGTTCCCTGTGGTGCTCTGCCCTGGCAGGATGTCCTTGGAGCAGCCCCAAGGCCAAATGAAAGGTTAGTAATGGAGAGGGCAGGAGGGATGCATGAGGCAAGTCCAGGGGGATAGCAGAGGAGAGGAGGGTAGAAGCCTGATCCTTCCTCCAGCTGCAGAGGTCTTCTTTGCTGTCTCTTCTAGATGCTCTGTTCATCTCCTGGGAGAAATGGTCCTAGCTGCCAAAAAATAGTTTGACATTTTTCTGGGCATGCTTACTCAGCCATCCCAAAACTTTGCAGTTTGGTGTCCTGAGTGGACTGTGACTTAGGAAAAAAGGGAGATGATGATGTTTGCTTGCCACTATCTAGAAAGTCTATGGGAAAGGTGGTCCTACAGAGCAGGGAGCTGTGCCTTTGATAGTGATGGTGTTGATTGAAGCCCTAGTAGCTGCAGGTGGGTCGTAAGTGGTCTCCGTTGGTAAAATGGCTGGTCCTGAGTAGCCTTGGCAGGATCTGTGGTGTTCTTGAGCCTGACTGGTCCCAGGGACTGGGCAGGACTCGAAATGACCTACTTGCAGCTGGTGGCAATGCTTCTTTGCAGGACCAGGCGCAGCTGAGGGTGGCTGGGTCTGGCCTGGGACCAGTATGACTGCTCGTCCTCTGGGGCGTCACAGTCCCTTGGAATACCTGCTGTGCTAGCAGGGCTGTGCCCATCTGTGTGCATTGCTTGGGTCGGCCTAACCATGCCTGTCCTGGGCATATCCAAACCAAGGTAGCCTCCCTGCCTCAATCCAGATTGAGTATTTGGCATTGGGAGGGGGACTGGGCACTTTCTAGCCTTCACAGGAATGGTTGTTGTTCAGGATGTGAGCACTTTGGCCACAAGATGTGTCAGTGAAAGTAGATCATGCAGTCTCTCCTCAGCAGGCAGTTTGTGCGCCTGATTCACCAAGCAAGCTTGCCTTCTGTTGAATGACTTTCTCCATCCTAGGAAAGAACCTGCCTCTCACCTGTGGTGTGCAGCAGTAATAGGTGTCTTAGACCGATATGAGGTTTATGCAGTCCTTGTAACCTGTCTTTTGAGCCTCTGGGGATACTGAAGCCTGGGGGCTTGGCAGCAGCAGTTCGTTTGTGTGGATGATCTCATGCCATTTACCTTACCTCACAGAAGGTGGAAAGCTTCCTCTCCGGGAGGGTAAACCACTTCCTAGCTGGGAACAGCTGTGAAGAAATATGTTTGAGACTGGATTATTCCACAACTCTCCTTTAAGGGCTCCTGGTGAAATAGGCAGCACCTGTTGCTGCAGGAGGCTGGACAGGAGTGAACGGCCAGGCAGGCAGCATGCTGCAGGGTTGCAGCAGTGCTGCAGCTTGTGCCTTCCAGCCTGCTCTCTCCTCCCAGCTCCCCAGTGCTCCAGGAGGTGGCCAGAGCTACGGAATGTAGGCCAGCAGAGCTGAGGGACACTCTCAGGCAGAAACTTGGAGGGCTGTAGAGGCAGAAGGAGAGCGGTGAATAGGAAAATCATACTCATACTTAACGAAATACTTCATAATAAAAGTGAGCTCTGGTGGGAATAGTTAACCAGGTTTTCCCCTGCCCGTTTAAAGTTGTATTTTAGAGAATTTTCTAAATTTCACTGTCAAATGCAATTTTCTGTGACTAGACTGGACCATCCTGGCACTGCTCCATGAATTCCTCAGTGCTGCTGGATGTGGGGATGTGAGTCCTTTATGTTGTATTAAGGATCTCTGAGTGACTTCTGGTTGGTAAATCTTTGCAGGTAGCCAGGCTCCTTTGCAGGGACAGCCTGATCTTGTTACTATTCTGTTGTAGACAGTGGGATGCAGAGCAGGGTCTTTCCTTAGCTGGTGCTAGGAAGCCTCCTGACATTTTGTTTGGACTGGGGAAAGCATCCTCTAGGATCTCCTGTGCTGCAGGGCATCAGACTGACTGCAGCACATTGGTATATTTCAAGGGTTGTGTGTCTCATGGCTGTCTGAGCCTGATACACCTTTTGAGGAGTGGTCGCTAACACCTAGAAGCAACAGCCTAGCAGCTCTTCTAGACTCCTTCCCACTGTGCTGGTCCAGGTCTCTCTTCCTTTACAAATACAGAAACTGGTAATTTAAGAGTTCTTTTGTTTTGTGACCAAAAGTAAAAGAAGTGTTAATGAAAGCCAGTTTGGGCAGTGCCAGAGTTTACTGTTTCATTAATTACTGAAGATGGTGGAGAATCCTGGGTAGCACATATTAGGAAAAATACAACTGCTTGCAGGCACATGCACAGTTGCTTAACATTAAATGCAGAATTGCTGGAGTCTTGGGCAGTCTGAGATACTACAGACTTGTTTTCTGTGTTTTATGGGAAGTTTCACCAAATTTATTATCTTATGTGTGTGCATTAGTGTGATCATGTGCAAGTGGTCTTGTGTCTTTATTTGTGTATTCACATGCCTGGAGAAGGGCAGAATATGCAAGAAAATTTTGACAGATTTCTTACACCAAAGAAATACTTGTGTATATATAAGGGAACTTGAGCAAGCACTAGTAGCAGCAGATGTCAGAGGAGCCATATGCCACTTGCCTTTGTTAATGTTGCTGCAGCAGGGAGTGCTGAATAATAGAAGACGAATGGTGTAAGAAAAGAATAAGCTTTAGCTATGAAGTGTTCAGGTCTGCTCTGGGGTCTGTACATGCCATGACAGGTCATTCTCCTGGTCCTGAGTAGGTGTTGCAAGCTCATGCTGGTGGCAGCTGGAGCCAGCATTACCAAGCCTTTTTCATGTCCTCTGGCAGGAACATGAGTAGTGTGAGAGCAAGTAATATGACCCTAGTGATAGATCTGTCTTAGTAAGTTGCACAGAGGGCCTGTTGCTTAGAGTGGGAATAAGTATAGTTTGCTGGGCTGAAATTTAACTGTTTGAAATCAGGAAAATCCATGCTCAGGAAGAGGTCTTTCTGTCAGCGTTGCCAGCAGATCCCCACAATGTGTTGCTGGGGTTTCCACTTCCAGAGCTCTTTGTGTTTTTATGTCACACCCTGCTGAACTCTCAAGTGCAAAACCTTCTCCAGTACTGGCATGTCCTTGTACATCCAGCACATGCCCCCATGCACATTAGGTACCCATGTTTCTGTCCTTAGAATCTCAATTCTGCTTGCCTGAGAGAAGAGAAGCAAGGAAATCTGTTACCTATGAAAAAGGAAGGCAGTGTATCTGGGGAAGTGGATATGCAGAGGAATCCTGCCATATTCCAGATGTTCCTGAGAACAAGGAGGGAAGCTCTTTGATATGAAGTGATGGTAGGAGTCCAGAAGTTCTTGTTTCCATCACTAGGCAAAGATATTTCTGCCGAGGACAGTCTATGTCACCCTTACTGGCAGATACCTCTACAGGCTGGATGTGCATTGTCGTCGTCCCTTTGCCAGCAAGAAAGGGACCCACTGGCATAGTGCTCCTTGGGTGTCCATGTTCATTGTTCTGTATCTCTGGAAATTTGCATACCATTGCTTATAACTCCATGCTTTCCAGTCTGGCTGTGTTGATGGCTCTCTCTGAAGGTTATTCTGGCTTCTTCATAGTTGCCATTCTGATGCAAGAGGGGGCACAGGAGAGAAGTTTGTTCTTCACACCTGCCTTGTCACCTCTCCCTCAGGTATGTCATCATCTCCCGGGAGGAGAGGGAGCAGAACCTGATGGCCTTTCAGCACAGTGAGAGGATTTACTTCCGTGCCTGCCGTGACATCCACCCTGGGGAGAAGCTGCGGGTCTGGTACAGTGAGGATTACATGAAGAGATTGCATAGTATGTCCCAGGAGACTATCAACAGAAATTTCACAAGTGGTGAGTCCTTTCCCTTGCCATCCCCTCTCCTGATCCCCTTGGGCTGCCTAGTTGTTGGGTCAAGTGTGGTGGATGAAGTAGGTGATGCACAGGTTGTGTCAATAGAGTTGCATTTTTAGAAGTAGAGCATCTCTGGTTAAGTGACCCCAGATCTGCTTGGCATGGATGGATGGATTTACAAGAAGAATAAAATAAGCACTGTCACGGAGATCATGAAAGAAAGATTTGTGTTGTGGTGTGTCATGTCATGTGTTCTGTTGTGTCATGTCATGTGTGTGCTACAAGGCCCTGATGCAACACTCAGGGACCACAGAATACTCCTGTCACAAGACTTTCTGATCTGAGGATTGCCAAGCTGGTGATCCTACAGACAGCATTAGGTTTTCCCTCTGAACATGCTGCTCCCTCTGGCTCCTGTGAGCAGCCTGTATGAGGGAGCTCCAGCTGGTTTCATGTGCTTATGAAAGATATGTCCTTGGTGTTTTTGTATGTCCATATTCTTCGTTTAATTTATCTCCTCTTTCTTCAGAAAGATAATTTGGGATCAGCGCGACATCAGCTAGAGACTCCTTAGTCTCACAACCTTAGAGTGTATGTACAACATACAGGAGACTTTGTCAGACTGATTCTTCCTTGTTATCTAAAGAGTAGCAATGTTGGAACAAACCCAGCGGTCCTGTGGACCAGCATATTGTCAGCAATACAGGAAGCTTTAGAGGAAAGCAAAAATTCTTAATGTGTCTGTTCATCTATTTGATGTTGATGCCTGAAGTTAATTAGAAGCATTTCCAGGCTAGATGCAAAATGTCAGGGCCTCAGAGGGGCAGCCACACTAAATACAACTGTATAATTAAGATTCACATATATGTTATTACACAGCTGCTGTTGCTGCCTTGACTTGGTAAAAGGTGTCTCCTCTTCAGTTATGGGGTGGACAAGATGTCCTGAAAAAGCTGGTTATCTTTATTACCTTAGGATTATTATGCACTTGCAGTGTTACATTGTGATGGCTGTACTTGGGCAATTCCCACTTCTCAATGAACATCGGTATGAATTTGCTTTTTTATGTTAATGAGCATTGCTGAGTGATAGGGTATGGGCTTCAGGGATTTTACTGCAATAACATGCACACATTAGTCTTCCAGATGGCTTAGTACTTTCTGAAACTACAGCGAGACAGTCTGTGCCCTTGGACCAGCTACTCTAGAGGGGCACCAAGTTTACAAGCTATTGCTCTGCCACACAGACATGCCTTTAGTCATGGTTTGTCATGGTGTCATGATTTGCGTGAGCTGAAATGTTAACTCACATCCTACTCTGTGCAACAAGTGCGGTGAAGATCTGCCTCTGGACTTGTCAGAACCTACCATAGCCTAACACGTGCTCAGGTAGAAACCTATGTAGCTGTGGAAACCATTTCGGAAACCCCCTGGCACCTTGGTGGACTCACTGTGCTGCTAGCTGGGCTCTGCCTGTGTTCACAAATGGAGCATAGAGATGTTAAAATGGGGCATCACTTGGGCCATTTCTAGACTTGCGAGAGACATCAAAGTCTCAGCTGTGAGGGCACTGGGAGGTAGCCAGGAAGTGGCACAAAAATTTGTTGAGTCACTTTCTATTTATAAGATTTCAAATGCCCTACAGATGAGCCTGTCAAATGAAGTGAAGTGGCATACTTTATTAACTCAGAAAAATAACATGCTTCCTGGGTTTTGTTTCTGTCGATAGTTTCTGACCCGCCTCATCATTGGAGTCGAGACCAATAATATGAGGGATTGTCTTGTGATTTCTAGCTTTTCCATTGGGCTGAAACACTCAGCAGGTTGGGGGAAAAATCACCAAGAAAGAAGAATCTGTTCTCTAAATCTCTACCTCGGACAGGAATTGTTATAGTCTGTAACAGAGGAAATACTAGGACAGAAACTCAAAGCTTTATCTATAGAAATTCTCGTCAAAGTGTTGAAAATGAGATCTGTTGTTATGGGTTCACTAAAGAAGTGGCTGAGATTCCCAGCCAGCATCCAAACCCAACGCAAAATCCCATCCATTCAGGCCAGCCCTTTTTACAGTGCTTTTACACTAACTGTTTTGAGTCTTGCATCATTTCTGCATTGCTCTCCTTAGAGAGGGAATGGTAGCTTTTGCTCCATAAGTCTTATGAAAGCATGAATACACTTTAAAAGCAAACAAAACCAAAAATCAGCATAAAGCAGCGTCTTGTTTGGGAAGCCATCAATGCTTGAAGTTATTTACAAGATAGAAGAATGATGGAAATTGAGACAAACCTATCATCTTTTGAATTTCCAGGTAAGGAAATCTGGGTATTCCCTTTGTTTTAAGCAATTAATAATTTGTATGAGGTTGCTTTTATTATTTTTTTTCCCGATTATTGAATGGCCATGCTCTCAGACTACACTGAGACAAGCTACATGTGCTATCCTTGGCAGGCATTTACTCGTTGTAGCTCAGTTGACAATGAGTCTTAGGTTTAAGAGTTCAAGTTATTTTTACTCCTTTAGCTTTGCATTTCTGCAGCAGCCTCCAAACTGAACGAGAGTAAAGGGGCTTGCAAGCTTTATGCCATGGCATTCACAGATGCTGGGGTTGTCATGAAATGGTGTAAATCTCTCACTGCACTGCTATACACTTGATACCTTTTACCAAGTCAAAACAGGCACAGGACTTCCAGCCAGCCAAAATGGCGCTTAGGCTCTGGGTATTAGGTTCCACCATGACCAGACATTCACCTCATAGTCCTCTTCCAGCACAGGTTGGTTATACCTTTAGGTTAAACAAGCTGCCTGTAGTTTCTCTTCTCTTTAAATTGTGTGGGTTCTACTCTGCTGTGGCTACCCAGGACTACCTCTTTTTGCAGCCATGCCCATTAGCAGGGCTTCTCCTCTTGCAAGCCTCAGTTTCCACTGAATTGTGTCAGTTCCCTGGCTTGTAACACAACATGCAGACCTACAGGGATTGAGTCTGCCTTTTTGTTCTTTTTGGTTTGAGTTTTAGATTGAGGGATGTTGCCTAGTTCCCAGTGATAATCCCCACCCCCATTTTCCTTTCTAGGAGACAGAAAGTTGCAGAGTGAAAAGTCAGAAAAGAATCTAGAAAATGAAGAGGATGCAAGGGGGCCACTCCAGTTCACCACCTTAAAACAAGGGAAGAGTCCCTATAAGCGCAGCTGTGATGAGGGGGAATGCCACCCCCAAACAAAGAAAAAAAAAATTGACCTCATCTTCAAAGATGTCCTGGAGGCTTCTTTGGGGTCTGCCAAGTTTGATGAGAACCAATTAGCAACAAGTACACCACTTTCCATCAGAAAAGCATCTAAATACCAGGCTGAAGACATCTTTGAGCAGTGTGGCAGTGCCATGCAGCATGGCTCCCTGAGCCTCAACAGAAACCAGAGCGAAGAGGAATGGAAGATCCCCCACAGCTCCTCTTTTGTGTCAGCCAAGGACGTGGGCATCCTTGAAGACGAGGAAGAAGAGCCCCTGTCACTCAAAGCAGACAGCCCAACGGAGCTGTCACTGGCCTCTGCACAAGGGAACTCCCATGAAATACCCACCACATCCTTCTGCCCCAACTGCATCCGACTAAAGAGGAAAATCCGGGAGCTGCAGGCTGAGTTAGACATGCTGAGATCTGGGAAGTTACCTGAGCCACCTGTGTTACCGCCCCAGGTATCCGAGCTTCAAGAATTCTCAGACCCCACAGGTAAGCCTTGCCGAGTTAGAGCATTCTCCAAACCCTGCCTAAGGAGAGTAGTGAGATGCCTGTGTGCTGTGTACCCAACTAAAGCATTTTGCTCTGAGTATTCAGGTGAACCTGTTGTTCCATGGAAGGTTTGTTGTCAGGTTTTGTGACTGGGTGGACCAGGAGCTGATGCTGTGGGTACAGTGGAAAACGCTATCTGGGAAAGACTCTGTATGACAACTTGCTCTATTTGTTGCCATTGTAATCAATAATGCACTGCCAATAAAAAAGACATTCCATTGCAGACACTTTGTTTGCTGTATTTTTGATGCATTCTCTTTTCAGTGGAAGCCCCTCCACAATGCCTCACATGCTACCAAGAAAGTCTGAATGATGCTGTGGTAACACTGAAATGTGCTCTCTTTGTGTATGAAATGATGTCCTGCTGTGTCCCTTGTTTGAAATCGCTTTCTGTTTCCTCCACTTCTGTAACACAACCATGTGTCCCTTTCCGAAGATACATTTCATTTCCTCCAGGAACATGCTGTCAAGCAGCCAGGAGCCTTCAGTAAAAGGAATATTTGGGACACACAGTGTATTGTTCCAGTGGCCAGGATGTAGTGTCCTTTCTTGCTGTTCATTGTGGCATGTTGGAGGCAAAGTTCATATGCAGAAATATTGATTTCTTTTCCTTTCAAAGCCATTATTCAAATTCTATCCATAATGTATTGTGGGCAGGAGAGGGGAGGCTGTGGCCAGCTCACTGGGCAATGGTCTACTGTCACCAGTAGGATGCTTTTCTAGCTCAGCAACTATGTAAATATCATACTTTTTTTCTTTATTTATTTTTTTTTTTTTTTGTTACAGCTTCAGAAAGCATCATCTCAGTTCCCACTATCATGGAGGATGATGACCAAGAAGTGGATTCTGCTGATGAGTCAGTTTCCAATGACATGATTGCTGCTACAGACGAGCCTTCCAAGATGTCTTCTGCGACAGGCCGGAGGATACGGCGATTCAAGCAAGAGTGGCTTAAAAAGTTTTGGTTTCTGCGGTACTCTCCAACATTGAATGAAATGTGGTGCCATGTCTGTAGGCAGTATACAGTTCAATCCTCTCGGACTTCAGCCTTCATCATTGGCTCAAAGCAGTTCAAGATACACACGATAAAGCTTCACAGCCAGAGCAACCTCCACAAGAAGTGCCTGCAGCTTTACAAGCTCAGGATGCACCCAGAGAAGACAGAAGAGATGTGCCGAAATATGACCCTACTCTTCAATACAGCCTACCACTTGGCCCTGGAGGGCAGGCCCTATTATGACTTTCGACCTCTGGCGGAACTACTGAGAAAGTGTGAACTCAAGGTGGTGGATCAGTACATGAATGAAGGAGACTGCCAAATCTTAATTCACCATATTGCCCGGGCTCTTAGAGAGGACCTGGTTGAACGCATCCGTCAGTCTCCCTTCCTCAGCATCATTCTGGATGGGCAGAGTGACGACTTGCTTGCAGACACGGTCGCAGTCTATGTGCAGTACACAAGCAGTGATGGGCCTCCGGCAACTGAATTCCTATCTCTTCAGGAGCTGGGCTTTTCTACAACAGACAGTTACCTCCAAGCATTGGACCGGGCTTTTTCCAGCCTGGGAATACGATTGCAGGATGAGAAGCCAACTGTTGGCTTGGGAGTTGATGGTGCTAACATTACTGCCAGCCTGAGAGCCAACTTGTTCATGACAATCAGAAAGACCTTGCCCTGGCTTCTCTGCCTGCCCTTTATGGTGCATAGGCCCCACTTGGAAATTTTGGATGCCATCAGTGGGAAGGAACTTCCATGTTTGGAGGAGCTAGAAAATAATTTGAAGCAGCTACTCAGTTTCTACCGTTATTCTCCCCGACTCATGTGTGAGCTGAGGGTCACTGCTGCCACTCTATGTGAGGAAACTGAGTTCTTGGGGGACATTCGAGCAGTGAAGTGGATCATTGGGGAGCAGAATGTGCTCAATGCTCTAATCAAGGATTACCTTGAGGTTGTGGCCCATCTCAAAGATGTCAGCGGCCAGACCCAAAGGGCAGATGCTTCTGCCATTGCCTTGGCCCTCCTGCAGTTCCTGATGGACTACCAGTCAATTAAACTCATCTACTTCCTGCTGGATGTGATTGCTGTGCTTTCACGCCTTGCCTATGTCTTCCAAGGGGAGTACCTTCTTGTGTCACAGGTAGATGATAAAATAGAGGAGGCCATCCAGGAGATCAGCCGGCTAGCAGACTCACCTGGGGAATACTTGCAGGAGTTTGAGGAAAACTTCCGTGAAAGCTTTAATGGCATTGCTGTGAAAAACCTACGGGTGGCTGAAGCCAAATTCCAGTCGATCAGAGAAAAGATCTGCCAGAAGACCCAGGTGATCCTAGCCCAAAGGTTTGATTCCCGTAGCCGGACATTTGTGAAGGCCTGTCAGGTATTTGACCTTGCAGCTTGGCCCAGAAGTACTGATGAGCTCATGAGCTATGGGAAGGAGGATATGGTACAAATTTTTGAACACCTGGAGACAGTCCCATCGTTTTCCAGAGAGGTTTGCAGAGAGGGGATGGACACCCGAGGGAGTCTGCTGATGGAGTGGCGAGAACTTAAGGTGGATTATTATACCAAAAATGGTTTTAAAGACTTGCTCAGTCACATTTGTAAATACAAACAGAGATTTCCCCTTCTAAATAAAATAGTTCAGATCCTCAAAGTCCTTCCCACCTCTTCAGCCTGCTGTGAGAAGGGGCGCACTGCCCTGCAGAGAGTGCGCAAGAACAACCGCTCTCGGCTCACACTGGAGCAGCTCAGTGATCTGTTGACGATTGCTGTTAATGGGCCTCCCATTGCCAACTTTGATTGCAAAAGGGCACTAGATAGTTGGTTTGAGGAGAAGTCTGGCAATAGTTACGCGCTATCAGCAGAAATGCTGAGCAGGATGTCATCTCTTGATCAGAAGCCAATGTTGCAGAGCATGGACCATGGCTCTGAGTTTTACCCTGATATCTAGGAAGGAATGCCTCAGATAAAAAAGCCGTTGAATAATTTTTTTAATCTATACTCTAAACTTTGATATATTATATAAAGTATATATATTATCTATATTAAGGAAAAACCCACACTGAAAATTTAAAGTTAAGACGATGTGCGTCTGATAGAAGCTAAGCAGAATTTTAAAGATTGAGACAATGTTTAGACATTTACTGATGTCTCCAACTATGGCAGCTGCAATGTAGGTGGTAACATTTCATTCTTTAGAAGCATGTGCTGGGGCCATACTCTACATGTTCAAACCTAACAATCTATAAGCTAAACAACGGGTCTTTGTCAGCCTCATCCTCCTGGTGGTTTCCTTTGTATGTGTGTTGTCAGTTTTGTTTTTGTTTTGTTTTCAAGTTGTTTGTTTGTTTGTTTGTTTCCCCCTTGGTTTTAATCTCTGCCTCTCTTTCCATTGTTCAGTCCAGTTATTGAGCCATTTGAGCCTTTTATTAGCAAATGTCAGATTTCTCATTTCCGACAGAGCATCCCGTCTGTTTATGTTGCCATCAGCTCCCCAGCTCTGCCCAGTTCACTTCTGTTGAGTGGAAGCTTTCTTCACTCAAGAGATTACTGGCAGGAGGGAAGGGCTGGGGACATAATTTTGGGTTTTTATTCTGATTTAGAAACAAATGCCTCCACTAAACTGTGATGCCCCTTTCTCAGTTCTCCCTACCTTTGGGCTGTAGAGTAATACTTGGCTTTCAGCTCCTTTTATGATAACCATAGTACTAATCTATCATACATATATTATAACATGATGCCATGTGCAGACTATAAAATAGCAAAATAGAGAAGGCAGGGGGAAATTTTTGCATTTCTATTTTTATATTGTATGAGATAAATATATATATATATATATATACACACAACTATTCATTCAAAACCAGGGCTGCTGTGGAAGCTAGACAGCCAATGAGTCGAGAGCCATCTCTGGGCAGAGATTCAAAGGCTTAAAAAATTATATTCTAATTTACATTATTTATACTATGTCTTTATAATCCTAGATTGTTGTGGGGTTTTTGTTTTGTTTTGTTTTGTTTTGTTTGGAATGACTGAAAGAAAAACCTGCTGCAGTTTGGTGGCAGGAGCTATCAATGCAAGATTATCTTGGATTATATTCATGTGATGATGTCCTACAAAGGTTCATGTATTCTCTTGTGACCAAGGTAACATGTTCCACAGCACAGCAGACTGATGACAGCAGGAAAAAGGGATGCTCTGCTTCTTCCTGCAAAATATTTCTTCCTTTCTTGAAGGAATGCAGAGTCTAGCTAAAATGTGAATGGTGGACTTGCACCTTCCATCACAAAGAGATTGTTCTGTGGGCTTGGGGCATTTCTTTGTTTTATTCTTTTAAAGTAAACAAACTCCAGGCATCCACACAGTATCACTTCAGGGTTAAAAAAAAACCAACCAAAAAACCCCCTGCAAACCACATAAACAAAAAAGGTGCAAAAACTCCACAGATGCTAGTGCCTTGCCCTGCTGATGTGGCATGGACAGCACCAACCTGACCAGACCATCATGGGAATGAGGCCTGTTGGCCAAAAGGTGTCCAAGCCAACATGTGCTCACTTCCCAGAGAGATGAGCTTTGTGCCAAGCTGTGTTGTTTGGAAACGTGATGGTGGTATCAGCAACACTGAACCTTTCCTTTCTCCTGTTACCCCCCTGCCCTTGGTCTTGGTGCTAAGATATCTCTAGAACCGTTGCTGCTAGTTGATAGCTTTTCATTTATATAAAAATATACATATATATATATATATAATATTATTTTATTTTTTAAACGTTTGTGTTTCTTTTCAATGGAGATGTAGCATGTTTGGAACTGATCTCTCTTGGAGTCACTTTCACTGCCAGGGTTCACACACTGTCTTCCCCGGGAAAACACACACTTATACCTAGGTCACACTCACCTCCTGCTGACCTCTTTGCCTTCAGCAGAACTTCACAGCCAGCACTGGGCAGAGGCATGCAGCCAAGCCACTATGGACTGGTTCAACTTTTAAACCCTACAGGAACAGCTAGACTGGTGCTGGTCAGAGTTTTGGAAGTGTTTGTCTCTGTCCCTATGGGACTGAGCCCACCCAAAGCACTAGTGGTGGCCCATCCTTCTGTCCGACTCTGCCCCCCTGGCTGTAAAACAGGACCCTTTGGTCATGTGGTCCGAGTGCAGTAGAGCAGACCCTGCGAATGTAGCAGTGAGGGCTGGTCAGGCAGCATATCCTCTGTAGCACTTACTCCCCCTGCCTTACCTCTGGCAGCATGTGCAGCCTGAGGGTAGCTTGGGCAGGTGGGGGCACCTGTGCCAGGGCCATCCACCTGCTGCCAAAACTGCTATCAGGGCTGTAGACACTGGATGCTTTTCCCTGTTGTCCTCAATGGAAATGTCACAAGCTAGATCAGGGCATCACACTGTCACAGACAGGGATATCGATACGCAACACCTAGCAAGCAAGAAAGTGGCTTTGTTTGCATTTTTTCCTGGTTTCCTTATAAATTATGTGATCAAATTAACTCATTCATCCAGAGTAGTAAATATTAAACTGGAAACCCTCTGCCAGCTCTGCTAACTTGGGCAGTTGTTTGCCTGACCATAAAGTAGGGAAGTTGCTTGTAGCTCTCCAGGCCTGGTGAATTGGCTCTGATCAGGGTGCTGCCACAAAGCTCCTGGAGCTGCTGCCTGTTGGGGACATGGCAGGCTCTCTCCCTTTTAAAATCTTAAGAAGATGTAAAAAGACAAAAAAAAATAGAGAGATTGCTGGTCCGTTAGTTCCTGACCTGGATATGAGCAAGGCGAACATAGATCATTGAATCCATAAAACTCTGTAACTCTTTGTGGATGGAGTCAAAAAATCACCTGCGTTTCTGTTTGCAGCAGGAAAAGCACCTTGGCACAGAAGCCCATCAAAGTGCCTGGTCCATGTGAAAGGAAGGGATACTTGAGGACAGACTACAGACACCTTTGGAGGCAGGAGTGCTCCCCCAGGGCTTGTGCTGAACCACCTGAGGGGGCTGTTTACAATTCCTGATCTGAGCCTCCTAGCTTTTGCCACTGGGGAGGATATGATGCCTTGCCTAGTCGGCAAGGGTTGCCAGAGGCCTGTTCAGAAATCATTTCTCCAATTTGTCAGTCCTTTCCTTTGGTTCACTTGCAAATCCTGCTCACATCAGTGACACCTTTCATTGGCAGCCCTTATTCCCAATGACAGAGTGAAATTTGCAGCAAGGCAGTCAGCTGACACAGGGAAAGCACTTGTTTCTTCAGCAAATAACCTTGCTTGAACCTGCAAGTGGTGTCAGTCGGATGTGTGATTCCCTGCCACTGGATGTTGTGGATACCTGTCATCGGAAAGATCAGAGACCCCTTGCATTGGTGATGGGGAGAGACAAGAGGTTGGCAGAGCAGCCAGCTCAGCCCAGGCCAGCTCCTCCAACACAGTTCCCTGTTGCCCCCATGTCAGAAAAGAAACGTGACCTTTGTCCTAGGCTAATGCAGGTCATTTGAAAGCTTTCCCTCCAGGTTTATCCACCTATCCCAGATCTGTAGCTCTTACTTCATGGATAGTCTGTGGATGGAAATGTGCTGGCATGAGCAAGATACAGAGGAGGAGAAATACCAACGTGAAGTGCCCCTGGCTTCCCTGTGCCCCCCAGCCTTTCCCAGGAGCAGATGCATTTCTGTGCCTTGCTTTCCTGGGCCTGGCCTAGTGGCAGCGAGGCCAAGAGGCAGCAGCAGGCATAGGGAGGGCCCAGCGGAGCACAGAGGGAGGCCTCCTTGGCTTGGAGATCACCATGTGTTGGGTTTAATCAATGCCTTTCCTGCTGTGCTGAGCAAGCAAGAGGAAGTTGTTTTGAACGTGTTGCTCACAGCATCTTGAACTGGTTTGGCTGCAAAGACAGAAGGGTTCAGTTTTTCTCAAATGAGCTCTTTATTCTCTCTTTCCCCCTGCATCTTAGATATGGCATCTGACTGTGAATAATGCACACTTCTCCAGACCTCTGGGTTTGTTTCTCTAGCTCATGGGATTTTTTTGGTTGCCGATTTCCCTTCCCCACTTTTTGCTCAGGCTCCTTGCCTCCTTTACCCTGCTGTGAAGCAGAAATTTGTGAAGCACATTCAGACATGTCCTTCTGCAGGGCTCACCAGTGTCTGCAGGGGTCCAGGCCCTCCAGCCATGACACTGATCTCAGCAGGGATAATCTTCACAAGAGACCAAAGCTCTTCCCATACCAGCGAAAGCACACAGGAGTTACGGGAGGTTGTGAGAGGATGTGGTGGGCAGCGTCCTGGTTTGTTGTCTGCCTTGAGTCTCAAGCTGACTGTGGTGATGTCCCCTGTGCTGGTCACGCTTTTGCTGATATGGCTATTCAGATGTGATTCAGGCTTGGTCCATCTCTTTCTCACAGCACAAACTTAACCAGGTGGTCCGCGGGGCCTTTGGGTTCCCCCTTCTTTCTTAACTCATGAGGATTGCTGTTTGTTTGACCAGTGCATAAGACAACATAGACAGCCGGCTTGCAAATAAGCAGCAACAGCCTCTGCTTTTGCAGATTCCCCTCTCAGCCCTGTCAAAAGAGGTCTTAAAAGCAGAGAAATGGTACGTTGATTCCCCCAGCCATTGTATACAATGCAGTAATGCCTATGCAATTCCTGTCTCCCTTGGAGATATGTATGATGTGTGTGCATGTAAGCTAGTGTATGTATACAGTACATATGCATATATATTGTATATACGCACATTCCAGTACATATACACACAGTACAAAAGATTAAAATCACATGCTTATATATCTATAAATAAAATCCTATATATTTATATATTTCTATGTTTTCAGTAGATATAAAGCTATAATATAGAGATAGACTCAACCACCCTTGTGTAAGGCTGGCCCTGTGTTCTAGCACAAGGCATGTAACACTGAAGACTTTGGAATGGTTTTAGCCATACACTGAGGCCTACATTTAAGTGTACAGCACTCTATGGAGAGGGGCTTTGCTGTGTTTAGGCAAGGGGTTTCCTTGCTGGCATGTTAACCAAGTGATAAATAAGATTTGTTTAATAGAGGAATGTCTTGGTAGGGAAAAATGTTCGAGTGTCCTTGTCTTCTCCCAAGTGAGCCTCTTGTTGAGGTCCTGTGTGTTCACACTTGGAAAGATACATATCCCACCCTCATATGCACTTTTGTCTCTCTGCACTGATGCAATTGACAACTGCGGGTACTGGTGCTGTGGAAACGTGGTTTTCTGCTGTTGCGCCTGGCATTCCTCGGCAGTTGCCAGCACAATTCCAGGGAGACCCTGCGGTGGCCAGTGTTCACACAGCACCCAGTGAGAGCGTGGATTCACTTCAGGGCATCGGTCAGTGATACAGCCGTGGTGCTGAGATAAGGGCAGCAGGAGAGTAAAGGTGTCACTGAGTAGAGGGAGGGTTACTACCACACCATCAGAGGTGGCAGGTATGGTGTATGGAGCTGGAGCAGTGTGAATGAGAGGGAGCCATGAATCTGGAGCAATATGGATGGGAGTGTGTGTTCCCTGCTGGGAGGGCACATTCAGCTCTGTTGGGTCAGGCTGGCTGCTGTTCTTTTGCAGGAGCTGCTCTGCTCTCTCAGGTCTCACAGCCACTCCTCAGCTGGTGAGCAGCCTGCCTGGATGGGGGCCCCGGGAGGTTTTCTAGAGGAAAGGGAATGATGCGATTGTGTGGAAAACATGGTCAGTGACGCATGTGTGCCTGTGGGCCCCAGCACACAGCGTATGGACCTTGCTAGGCTGAAGCACCAAAGGCTCAGCCCTCTTGCCCTGCCCATGCAAAGAGTTGCTTGTTTTCCCATGACCAGCATTTCCATGCTAGGAGAGGGGTGGATCCAGAAAATGGATCAGCCAGGTGTCTCCCAGTGCCTGTGGAATGGATAGCTGCCACATCCCTCCATCCCTCCTTTCAAACAGCTGCTCATAGGACACTGACCCCGCTGCATCCTGAAGCCTTCGGCTGACCCTTGGGAGGACCTCAGAGGTGCCTCTGGCCAGTCTGGCAGCTGGCAGTTAGTCAGTGAGCTGCTTTCCCATCAGGGTTGAAGGATGAGGTTTGCTTCTGCATCTCCACGCCAGGCCTGGCAACCACTGCATTCCTTGCCATTTGTTTTATTTGTTGGCTTCAGTCCGGAAAAGGGTGAGTTGTAATTCCAATGTCCGAATGACTCATTACACTGGTATTGCGTGAACAGACACTGTGCGAGCTTTCCCCAAGCCCTGTCACACACCTCAGTGCCCTCTCCCAGGCCTCTCCTCCACACAACTGGTAATCCACCTCAGCCGCCTCCTGCCTGGCGGCAGCTCCCCACTCTGCTACAGCTCTCAGCTGTGCAGCACCGACGGGGAGCTCCTCGGCACCTGTTCCTCACAAACCTCAGAGACAGTTTTCTCACTCCCAGCCCCCTCCTTCAGATGCCACTGACACTCTGGTAAGCTCAGCCCACAGCCTCACCTCCCACCCACCTATGCTGGTGGTGCTGCCACCCTGTGAGGGGCTACCATGCACTGCACCTCATGTTGAATAAGCTCACTGGGCTATGTGGGGGAACCATGTCTCATATGCTGTAATGTCCCAAATGCTATAGGAGGGCTACAGAGTTTTCTGCCAGTCATGGCATCCTCATAGAATCACCCAACAGTTAGCAAAAATGCATTTCTACTTCAGAAAGCAAGAGGTTTTGTCCAAACCTCTCCGTATCCACATCCAAGCACAGCCCTGCTGAACTGTTTCAAGGGATCTCTCACCCACCCACTCACCCACCACACACACATATGAAATGAAAGAAAAATATCTAGACGTCTATTACTACATATGTATTAATATGTTAATATCACTCTTTTGGAGAACATTAAAATGTTATTACTTTACAGACTATGCTTTATAGTACCTGTGTGAAAGAACCTAGGACACTGGATACGAATAGAGCTATGTTGATATATCATAGTATGTACACGAGAACTTTCCTTTTGTCATATTATCCTTGTAATGTAAAATGATTGTTAATAAAAAAAAAATTATCAAGTTGGGTTGCTAATTCTTTAAATTTTTCTTGAAGGTTAATGTCATTTTCCCAGACCAAGGGCATCTAAGCTGATGCATTGTCCCTTCCCCAGGCCAGAATTGTAAGGAGCAGGTCCAGTGCTAAGTAATTGAGAAAGGTTAATTGCAGCCCCCTGAGGTGCTGGTAGCTCTCTCTCTCCTAGGTAACTGGTTCTCTCACATGCTGAGTGTCACTGCAGCCCTGCAACATCCTCGCCTTGGTAATCAAGTCCTGCATATCCTGTGATGGAGCTGCATCATTTCACCGTGGGCTGGATTATGCCAGTGCTGTGCCAAGGCTGCAGCTGGCAGAGCAGGAGCTGACACCTCCCAGCAGCTCAAGGCCACCCTGGGTCAGCACTGGTGCAGCTGTGTCAGAACATGCTATTTTTGAGTAAGGGTGCAGAGTGAGTGCTCTTGAGGTTCTGTGCTCCCTTTCTAGTCAGGTATGGTAGCATTATTACTGGCTTTGCTGTTGTGGGCTGTGCTTTTAATGTACATTGAGAAAACCTTACATGTGTGCCTGGTTTGGTCTGAAGGATGAAGAGACTTACTGAGCTCTACATGCTCCAAATCCAGGGGAAACTGAACTTTTTCTATCCTTAAAAGAAAGGGCTGGCTTAACTTTGGGTTCTTCTTCATTGATACGAAGTTCAATTTGAGGCTGAGTTCACAGAGCAACTTTGAAAACAGTTCAGTAAAATACAAGTAATCTTGCACATGGAGGGTCTTATATTTGCTAAATTGGAGCAGGCTAGAGAGACAACCGGTGAAACAAGTACATGTGTCCATGGATTAGCATTGGGCTTTAAATTGTGTTTTCTGATCAAACAACTGAAAACATTGCCTGCTTGGGCTGAGCTTGGCTGCTGCTGGGGATACACACCACAGCAAAGCATCACATAGATTATGGGCCATCCTTCACTGCAGCTCAAGTTTGCATGGCAGTGCAAGCAGGGACAACCTTGCAAAGGTTTAGGCCACCCCTGCTACAGATTGGCAACCACAGCTATAGAGAAACATAGGCAGAAAAAAATCCCCCTTCCAGCACAAAAAGTTACTTGCTCAGCTGCAAGTGTGTCCATGTCTCAGTGTCGGGAGCAAAAAACAGAGGAACAAGCTGTGCAGCCAATGGTATGGATCCTGTGTGTGGCACTGCATACTGCAAGTGTTGATACCAATAGTGTTGCTGAGTTTCAGTATGCAGAGATGAAAGCATCCACAGGACTGCCTCTTCTATTTAATCAGATCTGGGGGAATCAAAGTTTTCCAATTGGTCTTCAGAATGGAGCCACCAGTGGATAAGCAAGTGATAGATGAAGTGGGCAAGCAGTTTATCCCTCTAGCAAGAGTTTATGCAATAGATATATGTGGTATAAAAAGGAGTTTGCTCTCAGTTTGAGACTCCATGGTCACAGAGGTGCTCATAGTCTTGGGATTTAACCTGATGTCCAGCTGTGTTGCTCTGATGGCTGTTCTAGTTGCAAGGTGCCAGTGCAGCTTGCTAGTTCTTGCAAAGGAGTGGAAATTCGGTTGGAAATTCTGGCTTTGTGGGAGGTTTGGGCTTGCAGGGCTCTGGGCCCAGGGATAGGATGCATGTGGACCCATCAGTCCCTGCAGGTAATAGGCTGTGCAGAAGCTTTCGTTTCATAGTGAGTGCCTCCAAATTTTAACAATGGAGAGTAGCCACAGGAGCTGTTAAGTGAATGGCAGTTTTTAGGCCGAGAAGTGGAAATAATCCCAAATGAGTGATCCAAAAGAAACAATTGTTTTACTGACTGCCCCGGAGTCATCCTGCAGTCCACATATTGCAAACTGCCATTTTCTGGCAACTTTCACTGTAGTGATTTAAAATAGTTTATTTTTGAGCAGTAAGAAAGCCCAGCAAAATCCTGGTGGTTGTCAGGGCTTAACTCCGGTTTAATGGGCACTGGGTTCGCTGGACACTGGGCAGTCAGCAGTTGAAACCTCATCTCTGGGGTTTTGCCTTTGCCAGTCAATTGGCAGCACACAAAGCAGGACAATGCTTTACTTTCAGCAGCTCAGCCATGTGTTAAGAGTCAGAGCTGCTTGTGAAATGCATGCCTATAGGCAGTTTTGTGCTGTGGACTCTTGTTCATCACCATTGGCAGTGATCAACCTCCTTGCTGATAACTTCAAACCAAGGACTTAAAAGCAAGATCCCTTAATGCAAAGTTCACAGTCTGAGCTTTTGTCAAGAAGGGAAGCTTGCACAAATTCATCTGATCTAGGGCTAAAGGTACCCTTCTTTTTTAGGAGCACTGATTCTCATGTCAGTATGAGTGTAAAGGAAATTGAAAAATTCCTCTGTGATGGTTGTCATGGCATTAAAGCCTGGTGCACTCTTACCCAGCTCTGCTGGCGTCCTGGACATGCTCCATGGAGGTGGCTGTTGTCAGCAGCTGGCACTTGAAATTTGATTTAGCAAAAGAACCGAATGTGTTGTTTCTTCCTGGAAATAGGAGGACAGGTGCCTGTGATGCTGAGCTTGAAGGCATAATGTGAGGGGGTTTGCAACTCTTCCTGGGGGCTATCTTCCCTATCTGACTCTCCTGAGGTGGAAGGAAAAGCACAGGCACCTGAGCACATATGGGGGTTTAAACAGGTACCCTCCAGGATGTTTAAACCAGAGAGCAGGGGCAGGTGTTTGGGCAATGCCAGGTCTGGCTCTGTGGTGTCACACAGCAGTGGGCACATAGGACCAGAGGCTGTTTCTGTCAGAGCTGTTGCCACACAAATAGAGCTGCAGCTCATTTGCAAGTGACTCTAAAAATATCTGCAGGATAATCAAAGGCTCCCACAGAACAGCATATGCACTAACTAGACTTTTTGACTCTCTGAAGTCCCTGTTTGAAATTGTTATGATCAAGAAGAAAAACAAATGTGGTGTCTGCATAGCTGTCAGCCCTATTTCTGGAGATGTTCGTGCTACCCCTGAAGGCACACAGGGGTGGGAGAGCCTCACAGAGATGCCAATGCTGTGATGGGGAGCTATGTGCAGCAAGGGGTCAGGGTTTGCAGAGCTGCCCTCTGGGCCACCATTGTACTCTGTGGTACTTGACAGAGCTCTCTGGACAACTGGGTGTAGGTTTCAGGTCTGACCTGTCTTCTCAGGGGCATCTTGGTGCCCCATCCTCACTGATCACTAGGAGCTCAGGGAAGTGAAGGAACTGGCAGCCCACCTTCAGGACTAGCAGTGGCAATGGCTGTGATACAGCTGCTGGATTAGGTTACACTCAGTCCTGGCAAACAGAGGATTACAGGACAGTCCCTTTTTAATTTTTAAATACCATAGGGGAAAAAAGCTTCTAATAAATCTGAAGTGACAATAAACAACAGAGTTAAAAGAAGAATGGTTCTGTGGTAGCTATTACAGCTTTTCAATATGCAGGGCTGGGAATTACTGAGGAACCCTGCATGAATCCCCCCCAGGCTGGGAGGATTGTCCCTGACAAATGTACCACTTGCATTCAACTACCCATGAAGCAAAAATACCACTCCTTTCCCTTCACCTCTACAGAAAATTCTTCAGCAGCATCAGCCTTGGTGTGCAGCTGACAGGCTGGTGGCACCTCTCTCTATGAAGCCAGTAGCAGCGTGGGGCTCTGGCAGACTGCCTTTGTTTATTCTCCTTGTGCTTTAACACTGACTGTGATGCGTAAGAGTGCCCCCAAACTGTCAATGAGGTAAATACTTCCCACTCCTGCTCCAAAAATCTGTTTTCTCTTACTTTTATGTGCACTCTTTGATCTCTATGTCTTGTTAGGAACCAGTTAATTCCAGTGATGGTATTAGGTCAGCTAAGTATGTATTCCTCCTTATAGATGCATGGTTTACAGAGTATCATCAACATCACCAGTACCGAGGCTGGCAAAAAAAAAAGAGGGGGCTTTAAATTGATATCTTAGTTTTGTTTCAGAGATAGAGCCAGTGTCTGGGGGAACCTGGTTCCAGGATCCTATTCCCTAACCCACTTGCAGCTGCTGGAAAGACTTTGTAGCTTTGTTTAGCTGCTACTCTGCTGCACAAGCCAATAGATTTCCTATGCTTGCCCAGGATAGGACTGTATTGTTGACTGCTCCCCTTCTTACCGCACACCCAACCCTTGATGACACTCTTCAGAGGATCCTCTGTTAACTTATCCCAGAACTCTGTACCCCTGACATGAGCTGCAAGGAGAGGGGACTTACCCTAGAGTAAACAATGCAGACACAGTGTTAGTACAGCTTGGAATTATTTACTTGCAGTGTTTTACATGTTGTGCTGTAATATTAAACACAATGGATGAGCATCATGCTCTGGTTTTGTGCTTTGGATTGTGAGAACAATATAAAGTCTTGCCAAACAATAAACATACTGGGACACAAAGGACCAAGTAAGCAGAAAAGCCTCCTCATGCTGGAAGGCCACACATCACTATCTCACTTTGCTACTATTCTTGTGCATTTTGAAAACAGAAGAAATAATATTAAGTATCGAGTATTATTATTTACTCATCACATTTATCTTTTAGCAAATGAACCTAATACATTGTAATACCTAGTTAAATTCTGAAACACATAAAAAATGCTGTCAAAGCTCTGTCCTTCAATTCACTCAAACTTCAAACTGACCTTCAAAAAGTTCAAGAAGCATGGTCCAAGCCACTTAGCTTCCAGCTTATATTACGTCATTGTACTCAACTCCTCTTAGACATCAGGAAAATTTGGGCAAGCCTTGGGCTGTATTTCTAGAGCTCAAATTACAACCTACTTCATTCTGAAAAAAAAAAATTAAAAAAACAGTGGGTTTGGATGCTACTGCCATATAATACTGATGACAGATGCTAGCAAAATGCAAGGTACTATTCAACAAGGTATTGAAAGCACAGTAGGAGCTGAGAGAATAGTAGAGCCTGAAATTGTTCCCAGCCCTGTTGAAGGGAATTTTCCATTACTTTCTGATGTATTACCTCTTTGCAATGCAAACATGGTTCCTATCACCATGCAAGAATATTTGGGACAACAATTGAGGGGAAAACTCTGCACTGGAAAAATGTTACTGTTACAGGGGAGCAGCTGTCCCCTTATACCTGGAGAAGGATGCTGAGAATAGTAATGAGCCTAAAACATCTCAGAGATGTTTTAGTGACTGTTGTTGATTGTGCCTATTAATCTTTCTACTCTAGCACAAATGGCCTAAAATCGAATTAGATAATTTCTGTGGGAAGATCTAGCTCTGAGGGCAGGTTGAGGCAAAACAAAATGTGGCTACAATCTATATTTTAACCAAGCAACTCCTTAATATAATCACAAGTAATTTCCTTTGGCCTCTCAGACCCCTCCTCTGAGCAGAGGTCACATCAGGAAACCATCTCTCCCAGACGAAGATGGATAAAATATGGGAGCCACATTTCTCATTCTGTTTTACAGTAGGCATGTTGTTTGAGTTTTGTCACTGGATGAGGGACTGTGGATCTCTGTCCTTAAACTTGCAACTCTGGCCCTTAGCGTAAAGGGTCATTCATCCTGATCAGGTAGACTGCCCCATGCCTTCCCTTTTGTTTTTTGTTGTTGTTTTTTTTTTTTGTTTGTTTCTTTTGTTTTGCTTTCTCCCTACAGTCTCTTGGCTCCCAGCTTCGTCATGTTAATTGTAGCAGGCAGAAGAATCAGTCCAGCTATGCACTAGCCACTGGCTGCTTTTGGTCACACATATAGCTTAGGATCATTATTTTTTTTTGCCTTTTCTCCTATAATGCAATTTATAAGCAGCACCCTTTAATTTAATAGGTAGTGGTGTTTGCTGATTTTCCTGTATTTTCAGCTTCAGGAGCTGAAAACCACTGAGCTGTCTGGTTCTGTCCTCTGGCCTTATTGCACTTCAGGGATACTTGGACAGCTTGTGTTGCTGAAGCTGCTTGATGCAATGACATTTCCAAATACTTTGCATTTATAGTCATGACGTCATCTACCAAAAGCGCTCCCCGCCGTTTGGTTGCTGGTACAGTTTAGCACCTCCGGTCCTTCGGGTGCTGAGGCTCAGGAGCACACAGGTATTGCTACATAGGCGGTTCGGCGGGATGAGGGCGGAGCCCTTGACAGACGATGGAATGCGATGGCAAACGGCTCCTATTAGCAGAGTTCAAAAGAGCCGGGCTGGGCGTCCCAGCCCCTCCGGTACCACACGTACGCAGCATTCCTCACACCCATTACGTGTCCGCTGTCAGGCGCGGCGAGTGGCTGCCTTCTTCCAGGGACTCCTGGCAGCCTGTGTTCGGGCTGCACTGATGGCGAAGAATATTCATTCCAGGCGAAAATCCCAGACAGGGAGAATGATGCAGCCGGGAAAGATGCATGCATTTTCACTCCTCTTCTCTTTCCCATTAAATCTCAGTGCAGCAAACGAGGAAACAATGCCATTCACTAACACTGATGGCTCCTAAGACAGATTTGTGGTTAAGTAGTGTTTATACATGTATTCTGCTGTAAAAGAGAGGAACATTGTTCTGTCACAGCTAAGTCAGATTCTGAGGAGCTATGCTTTTAAATGCTGCAGATAATGTTGTTTACAATCAATCAAGATATTTTAAAAGGCTCAGTTAAATAAGCAGGATGCTTATTGTACTCTCTTGGCAGCAAGGCAAATATTTGGCCCTTCAGGCTTTCCAGCACCAACCAATTGTCATTATCCCTAAAAGAATCACAGTGCTGCCAGGAACCTATATGTAGAGTAGGCCAACATTCCAATGAGTTTTGCACTTCAATGGAAATAATTATTCCAAATTTATAGGTATCACGATGACAGAAACTATTGAGAATTCATGATCAACTAGGCCCCTGTGTCTAGTTTACTCACAGTATCCTACAACTTTTTGTTAATAAACAAAACTCCATAGAGCAAAACAAGAAGCCAATTTTCTTTTTTGGTTTACATCTCCCCTAGGTCAAAATCAGAGATGAAAACATTGGCTATAAGATTCATAAGATACTTAGCGTTTCTGTTTGTCTGATTGGTCAAAGCTGGTTTTGTCATCTCTTCAAAATGATCCTGTAACTCCTGACTACACCACTCATAAAGGGAATAGTAGTGTAAAGATAATAGTTTTCAGTGTGCATCAACATTATCCATCTCTTCACAGAATCACAGAATCTATTACTGAGGATAGAAAGGGCCTCTGGAGATCATGTTGCTCAAAGCCACCCCTGCTCAAAGCAGGATAAATTAGAACAGGTTGTTTATGCTGTATCTCATCAGATTGTGAATGTTTCCAAGGATGGGGACTCCTAACAACCTCTCTTGACTTGTTCCAGTGTTTGACTATACTCACAGTGAAAAAAGGTTTTTTCTTTAATTTTTTTTTCATGTGTCCAAATGGAATTTATTATATTGCAATTTGTACCCTTGCCTCTTGTCCTATCACTGGACACCACTGAAGAGTCTGGCTCCATCTTCTTTTGTCCTCTCCCAGATCAGGTACCTATACTTACTAATCTTAACATTTCCTGCTCTCTGAGCCTCTCCTCTTACAGAAGATGCTCCAGTCCCTTAAACATCTTCATAGCCATTTGTTGCACTCTTTCCAGAAACTCCATATCTTTTTTGCACTGGGGAGTCCAGAACTAGACACAGCACTCCAGATGTGCCCTCACTAGTGCTGAATAGAGAGGGAGGATCATTACCCTTGACCTACTGGCAATTTTTGTCCTAATGCAGCGCAAGACACTGTTGGCCTTCTGTGCTGCAAGACTATACTGCTGGGTCATGTTCAGTTTGGTGTTCACCATAACACCCCGGTCTTTTTCTGAAAAGCTGCTTTCCAGATGGTCAGCCCCCACCCCTTCACTGGTACATAGGCTTGTTCTTCCCCAGGTACAGGACTTTGCACATCTGTTTGTTGAATTTATGAAGGTTCCTGTTAGCCCATTTCTCCAGCCTCTCAGCATCCCTCTGAATGTCAGCACAACTGCCTCATGTATCAACCAATACTCCCAATTTTGCATCACCTACAAACTTGCTAAGAGCATGCTCTGGTCCATTGTCTAGGTCATTTGTGAAGATATTGAACACTTTCAGTCTCATTAGTGGCCTCAGTCATCATTAGTTACTGACTTCCAGCGGAACTTCATTCCCCTGTTCATAACCCTTTGTGCCTCGTGCTTCAGCCAATTTTCAGACACTGGTTCTGTTGTTTTCCCTTTGCCAACAGGATGGCAGCCTTCCCTTGAAAATCTGCTAGACTTATTTGACTTATTTGACTGCACCATCAAAATGGGATGGGTACTAGGTAAAGCTTAGCTTAATATTTTGATTTAAACAGAGGGTCAATCTGACCCTGCAAATATGAAGTTCTCTGAGATTTTCAGAGAAAATCTACTACTTGAGAAAAAAGTAGTAGGACAAGCAGTGTGCTTATGGGTCATGACATCATCACTGCCAATGCCAGACTTTCAGTCCATCTACATGCAAAAATAAGGGACAGTAAAAAGTAACATTTAAGCCACATGAAATCTTCAAAGTTCACACACACAAAAACCCCAAAACAAGCCCTAGAGAATTTGTCTGGTCAGTGAATTCCTTCTGTCTGGAAGTGATGAAATACATGGCAGTTCTTGAGGGTTGTCTTCTAGTAATGTTGCAATGAATGTTTGAGTGAAATAGTAACTGTCAAACCAAAACCATCTATCAGCTGCTAAGGTATGACATGATCCCACTTCTTTTGCCTGGTTTCAGATGTTGCGTGGAATATGTTTAGAGTATTTGACACTTTCTATCTCAGAAAAACCCAAACAGAAAAGATGGCAATAAACAGAAAGATTTGGTCCAATTTTTTGGAGGTAGCATAAACAATCCCTTTTTTCTCGTGTTTAGGGTCTTCCTGGGTGACACTGTAGAAAGATAGGATACAGGCATACTGCTAAAGGGTCCTGAAACATTCATATTTTCAGCAGGTTTCATGAATCCTGAATAGAAGGTATCGAACTTTCCAGGAAACAGAAGTAATAATGGAAGGTATTTGACTTCTTATTTGGCAGTGTTTGCTTCAAAGGCCGCTCAGAATTATGGTGTTGACTGTCTCACCCTTTCTTCTACCTCTGTTCTCTCCCTTAGTTCTGTGTCTCTTTCTAGATAACCATTTCCTGCACCTTGTCTTCACTCTCTCTTTCATACTGGTACTTTATGTCTGCCATGAAAGTTCTGTGATCTTCATTTCTCTCAGTCTTGTCAGGTATTATGAAAAGCAGAGACTGGTAAAACAGTTGGTTGTTTGTGATTGTGGAGCCAGCACTCATCAAGGAACTTGAGGACAGTGATGCCAAGGAGTGGCTTACATTTCCATGATAACTTGGCTTCCCTCTGCTCCTCTGCAGAAATAGGGATCTCACAGAAATAACAANATGCTCCAGTCCCTTAAACATCTTCATAGCCATTTGTTGCACTCTTTCCAGAAACTCCATATCTTTTTTGCACTGGGGAGTCCAGAACTAGACACAGCACTCCAGATGTGCCCTCACTAGTGCTGAATAGAGAGGGAGGATCATTACCCTTGACCTACTGGCAATTTTTGTCCTAATGCAGCGCAAGACACTGTTGGCCTTCTGTGCTGCAAGACTATACTGCTGGGTCATGTTCAGTTTGGTGTTCACCATAACACCCCGGTCTTTTTCTGAAAAGCTGCTTTCCAGATGGTCAGCCCCCACCCCTTCACTGGTACATAGGCTTGTTCTTCCCCAGGTACAGGACTTTGCACATCTGTTTGTTGAATTTATGAAGGTTCCTGTTAGCCCATTTCTCCAGCCTCTCAGCATCCCTCTGAATGTCAGCACAACTGCCTCATGTATCAACCAATACTCCCAATTTTGCATCACCTACAAACTTGCTAAGAGCATGCTCTGGTCCATTGTCTAGGTCATTTGTGAAGATATTGAACACTTTCAGTCTCATTAGTGGCCTCAGTCATCATTAGTTACTGACTTCCAGCGGAACTTCATTCCCCTGTTCATAACCCTTTGTGCCTCGTGCTTCAGCCAATTTTCAGACACTGGTTCTGTTGTTTTCCCTTTGCCAACAGGATGGCAGCCTTCCCTTGAAAATCTGCTAGACTTATTTGACTTATTTGACTGCACCATCAAAATGGGATGGGTACTAGGTAAAGCTTAGCTTAATATTTTGATTTAAACAGAGGGTCAATCTGACCCTGCAAATATGAAGTTCTCTGAGATTTTCAGAGAAAATCTACTACTTGAGAAAAAAGTAGTAGGACAAGCAGTGTGCTTATGGGTCATGACATCATCACTGCCAATGCCAGACTTTCAGTCCATCTACATGCAAAAATAAGGGACAGTAAAAAGTAACATTTAAGCCACATGAAATCTTCAAAGTTCACACACACAAAAACCCCAAAACAAGCCCTAGAGAATTTGTCTGGTCAGTGAATTCCTTCTGTCTGGAAGTGATGAAATACATGGCAGTTCTTGAGGGTTGTCTTCTAGTAATGTTGCAATGAATGTTTGAGTGAAATAGTAACTGTCAAACCAAAACCATCTATCAGCTGCTAAGGTATGACATGATCCCACTTCTTTTGCCTGGTTTCAGATGTTGCGTGGAATATGTTTAGAGTATTTGACACTTTCTATCTCAGAAAAACCCAAACAGAAAAGATGGCAATAAACAGAAAGATTTGGTCCAATTTTTTGGAGGTAGCATAAACAATCCCTTTTTTCTCGTGTTTAGGGTCTTCCTGGGTGACACTGTAGAAAGATAGGATACAGGCATACTGCTAAAGGGTCCTGAAACATTCATATTTTCAGCAGGTTTCATGAATCCTGAATAGAAGGTATCGAACTTTCCAGGAAACAGAAGTAATAATGGAAGGTATTTGACTTCTTATTTGGCAGTGTTTGCTTCAAAGGCCGCTCAGAATTATGGTGTTGACTGTCTCACCCTTTCTTCTACCTCTGTTCTCTCCCTTAGTTCTGTGTCTCTTTCTAGATAACCATTTCCTGCACCTTGTCTTCACTCTCTCTTTCATACTGGTACTTTATGTCTGCCATGAAAGTTCTGTGATCTTCATTTCTCTCAGTCTTGTCAGGTATTATGAAAAGCAGAGACTGGTAAAACAGTTGGTTGTTTGTGATTGTGGAGCCAGCACTCATCAAGGAACTTGAGGACAGTGATGCCAAGGAGTGGCTTACATTTCCATGATAACTTGGCTTCCCTCTGCTCCTCTGCAGAAATAGGGATCTCACAGAAATAACAATGGGCAGGCTGATGATGTTAATTCATGTCATTCAGGCAGCCAAACTCCTTGTTTGAGAGAACCACTTGATTAAGTGAGAGATTATCCTTTAAATACGTTTTCCAAACAGTTTCCTTGGCCAGGATCGGCAGGAAAATCAGAAGAGGGTGGTGTACTAACAGTTCTGTGCTGTGAAACTTTGTGGAGGGGAAGATGGAAGGTGAAATGCAGCTTATTTCCCCAGGCTCAGAGGCCTGGTGTAAATCTCGTTGTCAGTAATCATGATAAGCCTACATGTGGAGCTGGTGCCACATAGCTATCTGTCTCCTGGGATTCCTCAGCATTTCTTCCCAGTGGTTCCTCTCTGTGCCTGTGACATGTAAGCCCAGATTGCATTTGCCAATCACGTGGCTCTGGCCAGCAGCATCCTGGCTCAGCATTTCCAGCTCCACGCTGGAGGCACGCAGAAGCTCATGAGGCACCTCAAACATGATCATCTCGTTCCACACAGGGTTGATCTTGTGTTTTGCACGTTTGGTCTGCTTCTTCTTCAGCTTCAAGGACTGATGCCTCAGTGTCACCTTGACAGAGACATCTGTATAGGAAGTGGAAAGAGATACCATATTAATGAGCATGCAATGGAGAGGAGAGGGAGAGGAGAGGGAGAGGAGAGGAGAGGAAGAGGAAGAGGAGAGGAAGAGGAAGAGGAGAGGAGAGGAGAGAAGAGGAGAGGGAGAGGAGAGGCTGAGTTGGAAGGGACCCATCAAGTCCAACTTGTGCACCTGTGCAGGGCATCCCAAGAATCACACCATGTGTTTGTCCAAACACTTCTTGAACTCACACAAGCTTGGTGCTGTGACCACTTCCCTGGGGAGCCTATTCCAGTGCTCAACCGCTCTCCGAGTGAAAAACCTTTTCCTGATATCCAGCCTAAATTTCCCCTGATTCAGCTTCATGCCATTTTCTCAAGCCCTGTCACTCACTGGTCATGAGAGTGAAGAGATCACAGTGCCTGTGCCTCCACTTCCCCTTGTGAGAAGGTTTTAGACTGCAATGAGATCTCCCCTCAGTCTCCTCTCCTCTAGGCTGAACAAATGAAGTGACCTCAGCTGCTTCTCATAAGGCTTCCCCTCCAGACCCTTCACTATCCTTGTGACCCTTCTTTGAATGCTCTCTAATAACTTAATGGTTTTTTTATATTGTGGTGCCCAAAACTGCACCCAAAAATACAAGAGAATTAACACTGGTGACATCAGACTGAGAGAGAGCACACTAGAAATATTGATCTGGGACATATTTGGTTTTCACCTTTTAGAAATCATTCAAATCTCTTTGGTGTACTAAGCCAAACATCAACTTTTTAATTTTCTTCTTTTTTTGCCAAACATCACCCTTCCACTTGCTTTCTAGATTTACATAATAGCAGAAACAACAGTCTCTGTTTCCCTGCTATTACACTCACCACTGCCAAGTAGATCTTTCAGCTGCTTGGAGTGGAGATTTTTAGCCTTAATGATCACCACCAGAAGGCGGTTAGCTGCAGGCAGGTAGCTAATAGAGAGCAGAACCTCCCCATGGCCCGTGGATGGCTCCTGGAAATGGAGACACAGAAGGTTAATTTTTTATGACAATCTTGGCCATAAAATTAGAAAAACTAAGTAGTGCAAGACTGATGGAAAGCCATGGACCAACGAAGTTGTCTCTCTGTCCTTGTACAGGAGATCTTTCCAGTTACACTGCATGAGAATAAACCTGCCAAAGATGTCTGAAAGGTTCCTCCACTCATAAGGCCCCAATCATGAGAGTTACTGAATTCTTACATTGCTGGAAAGTAACTGGTTTCTAACATCAACTTTTAGTGGAATATTTAGTCAGAAGAAGAAAATTTGGATCTGGAATACAATGCAAGTGGTCAGCTACTCCTATTTTGAGAGACCATCTAGCTGCCCTGTATTTATGCCCACTACTTCCTTTACTGCTTGTTATAATTCACTTTTTGTTTCAGCTGCTCCATTTCCCAGGATGCTCTGACAGGACATAGTCCCCAGCCCACGCTGCCCAACAGGAGTGGAGAGCTCCCTGGGAAAGCACAGGTAATGCCCAGGGCTGAGTCAGACCTGGAGTTGGAGCTACACCTTTTCTGACACCCTACTTGGTATGGGAAAAAACCCAGCCAAGACAAAATCCTCTGAGCTTGTCACAGTACTTTACTCTTCCTTCCCAACTGCCTTCCCTCAGGACTGTGAGCAGCAATCCCTGCTGCCCCTGTAGAAGACGTCCTTTTCCTTTTCCCCCCTTAACCACCCTTCCCTCCCACTTGCCCTGGACAAGCAGCCTTGGAGGCAGAAGCCTAGAGACAGCCACATCTCCACTGCTCTCCTCTGGGACAGCAGTGCTGTTTCCTCCTCAGGATCTGGTGGGGAAGGAGAGAAATCCCACACTATTATGTGCAGAGCTGACAGCCTGTGGCAATGGATGAAAGTGGAGCAGTTATTCTCTCAGTGAGTGGGAGCTTGTGACAGAAATCTGGTTTAGTGTGAGGTTAATGACCCAGAACAGTTCTAGAAAGCCAATGTCAATCCAATGGACTCCCTTTGGACTCCTTAGCATGATCTACATCCTTTAGGGCAGACAGCCCTTCTCCAGACCATTTCTGTGCTCTGCGTTCTTAATACTAAGTGAGCCATAAATACTTCAAATTAAGTTTTCAGTCGGTTACTTGAAACATGGAAGGACAGGCCCTTGTATGGTCCCTGTGAGCTGACTGACCCTCCAGAAAACATGGCTGTCATTGCTGTCTAGTTTGAATGACTAATTTGTCCTGCACAAATCAAGTGGGAGGACATTAGCAAGGGAACCTGAAATTCAATCCTAGTCAGCCTAAGTAAATCTTTTTTTCATGCACTCAGGTACCAATGAAGGGCTTATATGCATTTCACTTACATAAATCCTGTATTAAATCAAAGTCAGCCTTAAACAAAACTACACATGAAAACAAAGGCAGATTCAAATGCCTGTATATCCCCTACAAAGTAATAGGGTTTGTACACACAGGGACAAACCCAAACACCACCTCAATACAAAACCAGAGTTTAGGTAAGTCGTAAGCTGCTTTTATTTATTTATCCCCACTACATCTCACCAGATCCCAATCTATAACTCTTGGCTAGAATTTGGTTCCTGTAGCTCCAGGCGCAGATAGATACAGTGGAGACTGGGAGGGAGTAGGTCTTTGTAGACGTGCGTGCATACATGTACGCACACAAACACACACATTGTGCACAGGTCACATCTTGTGCTTATGAGGCTCTAGCTCCTAGTACTCTGATCAAGTTTTTGACCAGCCTGTATCCACATGAAACCAAAACCTACAGTGGTTGGTCTCTGCTGGAGCTTTGCATGAAGAGGCCAAGCCAAAGGTATTTTTCCTTCCCCCTTCCAGGTTTTGTTTTCTTTTGGTTGTTTCTTTTTTTTGTCTATTAAATCCTACATTTTGTGCTGCAACCTTGCAAATTCATACAACCATCAGAGCTTCAGTCTTCTTTTTTTTCCGCAATAAGGATAAAAAGTATCAAGAGGTCATCAGTGAATTACGTGCAGGGCACCACGAAATCACAAAAGAGAAGTTGCTATGCAAGGACTCACTATCATCACTGTCATTAGCAAAGCAGTGGCAGAGAAGGAAGACAAGATAAGGTTATCAGTTTACAGTATCTGTGCTTTGCATTGCTCACAGGGCTCCATGAATTCCTGAATGCTAATTGCACTACCTGGTTAGCTGTAAGCTCTGCTCTGAGCTCCTTCCCTTGTGTGTGGGAGAATTACTGGTAAGGTACGAATGAAATTTCTGCCCTTCCTGGCATTTCAAATGTGAGACTTTATACAAAGCTCAGTAACTTTGTTCCTGGATGGATGCTGTCAAAAAAAGCTCCTCTTTTTTGATCAGCTCTTCCTCACTCCCTCTCTCCGGTTCTCAATGAATGATTCAGGATCTGTATACATAAGCTGTCTGTGCAATGGTTGGCTCTCTCAGGTCCCAGATGACGCAAATTCAGCTTTCACTGCACATCCTCAGCTAAAACTAGGGCACTGTTCAGCAGTACTGTTGGTGCTAACCTTGTGCTGTCAGCCTGGAGAAGAAATGAATTCTGCCCTGTTTCTGTGTGTAGTAGTGAAGCTGGACCAAGGCAGAATCCCCAGTATGTCAGGACTCCTTCATGTGCATTGGAGTGACAACTGGCCATTGCTGTGAACAGGCTGTTCCTTGAGTATTGCTAAAAAAGCAGATGCTTCAGTAGGGGGGTCAGGGGGAAGGTTTACAAATATTAGACAAATATTCAGCCTCATGCTTGAAGTTTATTAAACTAATTCAGAGCACCCAGTTGTTCCTGCTGCCTCTGTCATTGCCAGTTCTTTTTTTAGGGTGGACAGTCCTGTTAGTATTCAAGTGGTGATCATTACTGGACGTCAGAATTGCTAACTCTGTACTCTGTGTCTGTGACCAACTCAGTGGAGAGCCCTCACCCCTGATGGTGACAGGCAGTGATTTATTGCATGGTGTTTAGTGACAGCCTGGGTATTGTTTTGCATTGCTCAGCTCATACCATACTAGAGTACAACAGGTACTTACTTGTTATGATGTACCAGCAGCAGCAATAGCAGCACCCTGCTGCCATGTTAAGTGCATTGCTTCTCTTGTCCATACTATTAATCATTAGAGTTTCTGCTCTACCAACACAGACTGAGTCCATACCTTCTCTGGGCTCTTTAGCCTTTCCCATTGGGCCTTCCCAAAGGATTCCTCCATCTCAGCAAGGTTCAGTTTTAGTTCCCCCACGATGCTGTGTCTGGAGAACTTGTCGCAGTTTCTCAGGGTGAGAGTCAGTATCCCTTCTGGCCTCTCCTCCTCCATTAATGGGAATCGCAGGACTTCCTCCCAAAGGGTGTGAAGTACTTTCTTCTTCAGCTCTGTCTGGGCCTCAGCAATACCAGACTTGCTCATCAGTGTGCCCAGTATGTAGCAATGGCAGCCGGCATCTTGGTCTGCACTCATTCTGCCATGCATAGCTGGAAAAGATTAATTGTAAGGACCTCTCACAAAAGAAAGCCCTCAAATATCTGGGGCTAAATTGCTTATTTCATGAGAGCCGTAAAATAAAACAGCTGCATAGACATTGACCCCTGTTCCTACTTGCATGGGGCAGACTAAGCCATGAGCCCATGCTGTGGTGTTTTCTGCATGCTGCACAATGTCCCTGTCCTTCTTCCACTGCAAAAGGATGCTACTAATGTTTGGGAAAGCAACAGCTGAGTTCAAGGCAGCATGCTCTGTTGAAAGATGCAAAACAACAACGAGATGAAATGGCGTGCCACAGGGATTGGCAGCTCTTATTTATTTTCACCTTGGCAAAAAAAAAAAAAAGAGCTTCTTACAAAGACTTTAAAAGCAGCAAGGTCAGTCACATATATTAGAGATGGTATAGACTTCCCCTTTGGCCCACATACACCCCCACAGGGCAGTGGAGGATAAGTCTAAGGGTTACTGCATTTGGTTTGTTCAACCTCTGGTAAATGAATCCATCAGAAGCTATCCCACAGCCCAAAAGATCTGTGTCAAGGTACATTAATCCCTAATTTCATTTCACTTATATGTTAAAAAGTTTAGAATGAGAATGGCATTTCACACTCCTCTTCAATTGCATCAACAAAATTGCACTGCCTTCTACACAGCAAGAGGAATACATCTTCCTCCAAGGGGTCATGGAGCATCAAGGCTTTGTGGGCAAAGTTGCTGCTGTTGCTGCAGCCAGTCCAAAGACAGCTGCTCCTGAGCTGCTAGGACCACAGAGCATGGGTCACAGGACGCTCCTGGCTTCTCAGGGGAGCAGAACTAGGAAGCAGACCCGGATCCTGGTGGCAGTGGGGCATGTGCAGGAATGCCAGGGTGGCAGTCAGCAGGTGTGGGTGCCCACACTAGAGAGGAACTGTGGGCTTGCTGCTGGCAGAAGGCCCACAGCAGTGGCTGCCATTCTGCACCTTTTCAATTCTCACTTCAGAGGGTGTGATTTGATTAGGTTTCCACAGAGATCTGCACTGTGCATGAATTATTCAGTCAGCTTATTTTGCTTTCCCAGATGAACTGATGATGCTCCAGCCCTGAGTGGAGAAGCTGTTACCGTTGTCAGTTCTCACTTCAGAGAGCAACATAGACCCTGGCTGCCTGGCCAAGCACAGCCAGAGGGACCTTCCTTAAAATGTCTGGCATCTCCAGCTCAGCCTTTGACTTGACTTGAGGAAGAGGTAGTAGGGAGTGGGTCAAGTTGAAGAATGAAAAGTAGAAAGAGGAAGGAGATAGGAACCCCCTTCCCCTGCCCCCCAAGGGAAAAATAAGAAGAAGAGGTTGCTTTCTACCATGTCTGAGATTGGAGGAGTGGATCCTGGCTCCTGACCTCTGTTTTTGAGCTGTGTAAAGAATTGTTCCCAAGCCATGCCCAGTTCCCTCACTTTGAGCAGTGACATTGCCATGTATTTATTTCAGTTTTGCAAGCCCAAAACCAGTTAAACATTTGAAGGTCCTGTGGACATATGTTGGTTCTAAGGTAGAGGGACTTTCCATAAATGTAATCAACAGGTGTCTTGTACCATTCAGATCACAAGAACTCTGCCCCTTACCTTCCAGAAGGGCCACACGCAGTTCAGCCTTTTGTTGATCATACACAAGGGAGTAGTGCAGCTCAGGGGCCTGGTTACAGCTGGCTGCCCTCTCGGGGTTCAAGTGCTCTGTGACACACACATCCTTTACCACACCTGGAACTGAAATAACTCCTTTAGCAAGCAGGTCTTCACCTTCCCGAGAGAGCAAATCTACTCTGTCTTAACCCAGCTTTTCTAAATATCTTACTATTCCTGCACCTTGAATGCAGGAATATAATTTATTTTCCTTCTTCCTTCATAATCATATCTCCTTTTCACTCTGTTTACTCACACTTTCAGCTTTTTCTATAGTATCTGGAGAAGCCTTTTGCAGTCCACCACCTTGTGCTCTGTGATGGTTCACACACTTGCTCTTTTACCTTGGGCCTAGGCCAAGGTGTGTAAATGACACTCATTACTTGTTATATTGTTTTACGTTGTTTTAACTTGCATTGTTAAATTAAATCTTATGTTCTCTCTAATGAGAATGTGAGTCTGCTTTTGAGCTGCTGTGCAACTCTGCATTAGGTCAGACCTCCCTAAATTGTTTTTCAGAGTTTAACGAAGTCTTTGTCATGCAAAAGACATCTCATTCCATAGCACCTGATCAGGTTAAAGACAATGATCTTGGGAATCCATGAGTCAGTTTTATCATGTGTGATTTTGAATCTGAGTATGTATTTCATATTGAATAAACAGGTTGCAAGACTAAAAGAGAAAGCAGAGATTTTTGTCATCAAAAGATGTTATCTGCCAGGTCAGTCCTGATTCACATGGAAAACAATAGTGGGACCAGCACATTTCTTCCTAAAAGTCTCAGACACATGGTTCAAACCAGTTCACTGGGGCATCAGAAAGAGAAAACAATTCTTGCTTAATTTTAGCACCACTTGAGCTATGAAATCAGTCACAGCAGGAAGGAAACTTGCTTGTGCTATTAGCAGTGCAGAGAGGCCCTTACACCAACACACTTACATAAAGCTTTAGCCTAAAGGCAGCCATCATTCTTCATCCTCTCTACCCTATAATCTTCTCTCTGTCACCTAAGGATATGGCTCAGACAGTCTCTTCCTCCGACAGAGCTGCTTCCCATAGTACTTTCTTGTCTATGCTCACAAGTCTCAGGGTGAAGGAGCAAATGTAGCAATTGTCCTTCCAGAAGGGCAAAAATATAATCTCAAGCAATTAAAAAACCCTAAAAAGAGTATTCAATAAAAATCATAATAGATGGCATTGGCTCTCTGGCAAATCTTCAGGAAGGTTTTATTGATGTGGTTGCCAGAAGAGTCAATTATCCTGTTAAAAGATAGCTGTGAAATTAAAAATCAGTATGGAAGCAACCCAGACATGCTGCCAGAGGTATATAACTGACACTGCATTTTCTCTCAGGCTCCAGAAATCTTATATTTCAGATTTTGGAGTGTTACCCCTTGAGCTGGATGGGAAACAGGAATTTTGTGTGGCAAAAATGTTTGAGGTGTTAGCCTTCAGTTTTACTGCACATTACAACAAGCCAAAACCATCTCACCAAACTAGTAGAAAAAAAGGAGCAGAGAAAATTAGAAGCTTCAACCCCCACTGTCCTTGACAAGGATGGTTGCTGGACAACTAACATTTGTCCTGGAGGAGATACTCTGCCAAATTTTTGCCAGATATTTTACACATACTCTGTTAACTGTTTTCAGTAAAACTTTTCTACAGACTGTTTTCCACCAGTGAACCAGATTTTTCAACAAAAAAGATGTTAAGTTTAAAAAAACGATTTCAACTGGACAAAACTACAGCTTTGTTATCTGAATGTCCTGATGAGCTCCATAACTACCTTCTATTAAACAAATCACAGTGCTCATGATAGGAGAGAGAAAATCATCCCATGTCTTCATTTTCACATTTATTTCTCTAACAAAAAGCTTGTTATGCTCAGAAGTATCACAGATCTACACCTAGAAAAGCAATTGTTAGACTAAAGACCAGAAAGTTCCTACCGTTTTGAGGGAGAACAAACAGCTCTTCATTGACTTGTATCTTCATTCTACTCTCATCGAAACCAGTATGTTTTCCAGTAGCTGGTTCTTCTGTTGTCTTCAGAGAATACTGTGTGTAGTTAACAATTTCAGGTGAAGTTACTACTGGTTTGGGGCCATAAATGTTGGGAAACTTCAGGAGTGCTCGAGGCTGGACTGGCTCTGCAGTTTTCTTAACATTGAACTGAAAATTAAAACCTTGTTTATTACTTTGAACTAATTAGATGAATTGTTCCAATTCTTTCAACCTTAAATGAGCTGAGACATAGAGAGAAAAAGTGTTGCCTCTGGCCAGTCCTACCATCATTTTTTCTTGGGTTGTAGAAACCATTGCCTGTATGTCCAGAGATTTTCTTGCCAAAGCTGATACCCTTCTACTTGGTGTATGTCTTTCAAGATTTATTCGTCAACAGATGTTTGGTTGCAACAATAAAAAGATACATTTCTATAATTTTATTTTTCTTCTATTTCTGTACCAGTTAATCCTTTCATAAGTCTGTATTTCCCCTTAGCACAGAAACTAACAATTAAGTTCATTTTTCTCTGAATGACATAGTGTAATTTTGACCTTGATGTTTTAAGTCAAATATAAAAGCAAGAGGCTACAGCCACCCACAGATTTCGGACTATTTTATGTGAGTGCATAGTAAGTATTAGCAATGCAGACAGGTCATAGAGTCACGTGAAGCAAGTACAACCATGGTGTAGTAAGACAAAAGAGAACTGGTTGAACAAATGAGCCCTGCAATGGAATACCAAGAGTAATTGATTCAATGGTTGTGTCAGCCTCTTGGACTATCCCACAGCTCTGTAGACCCATCCGCAGATATGCATTTCCCCTCTATTATACTGGGTTTGACATTTTAATTTATTTCTGAATTTGTTCTTAACACTTCAAATCCAAGCTGAATCATGAACATGGAATGAGCAGAAGAACCTGAAAGACAGTGCGATGCCCAGGGAGTCCAAGCAAAGGCTGGCACAAAGGCATAATTATTCTCCCTAAACAAAGAAAAATATTTTAATGGAATGGAACAGTCCTCTTTATCTTGTGTCCCAAGAAAGAATCTAGTCTGTTTACAGCTGAAACCATTCCTGATTCATGTATATTTGGATTCATCAATGGGAAAAAATAAAAACTGAACAGTAAATTACTCCAACCCTTGCAACAGATTTTATTAATGTTTCCAAAACTCAAGAGTCAAAAAGCAGAAGTAAAACAGTCATTTTGGTTGATCATTGTGGTGAGATTATCTCCAACATGCTACCTGCCAGCCTATATTGTGTCATGATTGAGAGTGAGACAGAAAAGGTTCAGAATTGTAATTAAAGTTTTTCATTGATCTTATTGTTTGTTATTGATAATCATCTTGTAGATGATGCCCTGAAGCACTTGGCTGTGTTGGGACTTCAAGGTCCCAGCTTGTATGCCCAGAGGAATCATACCTATTTCTCAAGAAGCAGAGTCTGAAGAAAGAGCAGTCTTGGATGTTGGCTATTTAGTTATATTCTGCTTATGGAGATCATAGTTCCATGGTTACATACACTTGGCAATGGTAGAGAACTAATTAGATCAGTAACTCCATCTTCTCAAGGCAGCCAGTGCATCAGTGTTTAGGAAGTCTAACATGTAACACAGCATTTTGTCTTATCTAATTTTAAGGGCTCTGAATGAGAAGTGGGTTGAGAAAGAAAGATGTCACTGTGTGTCATCCTCCCTAGCATTCAGCTGAGTTTAGATATTATGTAAGTCATACGGTGTAGATCTGTAAGTGCGATCCCTCTTTCAGAGATGTGAGCCTCATCAATCCTCTAGGAAATGTGAAGTTACTCATCCAAACCTTAAATGTAGTTTTCCATTCTTCTACAATTAAAGCAAACCAAACAAGCAATTTATGTGAAGAATCACTGGATAACAGCTTGAAAAGCCAGGATGCTTTTGTTGTGCAGAGGCATTGTATCCAGCACACATGCAGTGCCTGACATGGTGGTCAGTCTCTGTTGTTCTCTCTCCCGAGGCTGCTGCATAAGGCTGCTGTCCTGCTAGGCAGTGGCCATCTCACCAGAGCCACACACCAGCATTGTGCTGCTAGCACATGAAGCACTTTGAGATCCTTTGGGTTGAAAAACACCATACAAATTCGAGATATTGCTAGTACAATCTTTTCTTTCTCTTGCTAAAAGCCAGGCATTTAGTCAGGAAATCCATCAGCACACAGCAGCTAAGAACTCCACTGGGTCTAAATATTCTTCTTGTCTGTCTGCTCTGCAGAATTAGAGATGAGAGGCATATGCAAGCACAGTGGGACTAGCCCACCCTCTTTCCAACTGCATCTGCCTCTGTTTATTATTTTGCTGCCAGCTCTTTTCCAAAGTGCTATCTGCTAACCCAGTTATGTAGCAGTGCCCTGTGGAAGTTTTCTTTGCAAATCAGTGGCAGGGTCTTAAAGAAAGAGATGAGTAGGACAGATCAGACAGTTTTGCAAAAACGCATGAAAGCAAATATACCAAAAGTAGCAAGGAGTCTGCAACTGACCCTTCTGTGTCCCTGCCCAGGGTCACTCAAACAAAGCACCAGGTTGTTGCCATTTAAGAATCTTCATTCTGCAGGCTTTGCTGAGACTTTGCATATTTACAGCAGTTTTTCATTGTTCTGTAGATGTATCTTTGTGTTTGAACTCTTCCTCCTCACGTATCCAGGGCATGTCCCTAGGGAGCCCCTGTCCATAGCAGATACAAGCATTGCTGTCATGGGAGACATGCCAAGTGAATAAAATGCAGACTTGTTTCATCTTTCTTTTGTCATCTCTGTTTATCAGAATCAGTGGCCCTGACAGGTTTCAATAATTAAGTATGTCAAACACTGACTAGGACATAGTGTGTACTAATGTAGTCAGAAAAAAGTCTTGACAGAACAATTTAAAAACATAGACAGAGATGATTAAATTTCACAAGCTCTGAACTCAAATTGAGATTAATTCCTTGAAGGTATATAAATTGATTCTGAATCAGTGACAGCATAGGAAAATGCATGTTCCTGGCAAAAAAAACCTATTTTAATTGGAAAGAATTGCTAAACATACAGAATATGCAAACTAAGAACATTTAACACTTTCTGTGATGGAATGTTCACTCGGCTGCTACAATTTGGCCAGATTTCATTAAAAACACCCAAAAGCCAGTAACACTAGAAATAATGCTTCAAATTAAAAAGTCTACAATGCTAAGAGAGTGCAATCACTCAGGTAATAGTGTTACATTGAGGGCAGGTTGAATAATTTGATGCCCTGTTTGTCATATACTGGACTAAATCATGTCAAAACTTGATGAATGTAGAAATATTGTGAGGACCATAACTGAATAGCTGCTGGGTACTGGAGGCTTAACTGCACAATATTGAGACGTAGTACTTATTTCAGGCATGCAAGCAGAAGAACACCCCAGTGGACAAGGTCCAGGATGGATTAACACTTTCCCAAGACATTTCCTAAAAGGTGTATAAAAGAAAAAAAGTCCAGTCTAAGGATGGAGTTAAAATAAAGATTTGAGATGTTTCTGAGCTAGCAGATCACAACAACAAAGTCTCTCACAGAAAGAGCCTGATGGTAAAGTTATCTGTGGGTAGTGTTGCTCCAGACAACAGCTAGAAAAATTGCTATGCAAAGCGATATGGCTGTCAAAGTTACACATTCGTCATTCACATTAACAGTAAACTTGGAAAATCTCAACATCATTGTACATTCTTATATACAAGTGTTGGCAAATCCCCTGTATAGAGCAGAAAAGACAAGAAAGGAGCCTGAACAGGACATAACTAAACTACCAAACACAGTAACAGGTGAAATTCATCCTGGGCAAATGCAAACTGGTTATTCACCATGCTCATGGATGAAGGCTCAGAATTAGCAGTAATCTCTTGAGAAGTCCTAAATCCCATGCAGATGTGAATCCATGGTCAGTTGAGCTATCCTCCCTTCCTCCCTTACCTCCCTTCCTCCCTCTAGCAATCACAAGTTCTGGTAATGCCAGTCTGCACCAGTTCTGTCAATACAGTTTGTAGATTTGGTCATCTTTCCTCAGAATAAACTGTAACAGGACCATGAAGATGCCAGGTTTCTTTCCTACTAAGAGTCTAAGAGTGGAAGCAAGAGAGAGATTAAATATTTAATTACAAACATTACAGAGGAGTTCAATTAGGACTCCTGCTACAATCTTTAAGACTACAGAAATAATAGGCAGTTCAAATAATTTAAAAGGCAAACAAAGACTGTTATACAGTGGATCACTGGCCTTTGGAATTGGCTACTCTGGCATAACATTTGGCTGAATGGCTAAGTGAAAGTGAAAAGAATGCAGGCACATACAAGTATCAGGAGCAACAGCCAATAGGTAATACTTTCAGAGACTGACCATAGCTCATGCTCAAGACCATAGTCAACCAAGGAAATCATCTAACGTTTCCCTTTGAAGAAGAGATTCCCATTAGTAGGTATATTAGAAGTGTCCTATGATTTGCCTTGCTCTCTCTTGCACTGAGCTCAAGAGTAAATCAGGGCATTTGGATTCTAACAAGAATAAAAGAGCACACAAGGATGCCTGACACTCTTCATTCTCCACTGCTCTTACAGTAAGTGAAAAAGAAATTCAGTGTGATGAGATTGTCCAGTCATCACAATCTAGATTCTCACCTGCTTTTTATTATAATTACAATGCCTTGCTTTAACTTCACACATAATTAATCCCCTCAGTTAGAGGGGCAGAGGGAGGAGGAGGGAGGGCTTTCACAAGAAACCAGCTGTTGATGAGGAGCTGTCCCATAGGAACTGTAAGATACTGTGAATAGAGTTAAATAGCTGCTATATGAGATCTCAGCAGGAGTCATCACTTCTTCACAATGATGCATGTCACCTGGTACAGTTCAGTCTTCTCTCTCAGGAAATTATTTCTCTTGTGATCTATCTATCTCGACAACTAAGCATCATTTCCAGTCCTTCTCCCCTGTTTTTACCATTAGCAGCTTTCTCTTTAGCAATGTGGTATTTATCTCCTGCTTCGGTAATTCTGTGTGTTGCACAGCTCATCTCTGTTTTTCCCTCACTCCTCCTCCCACTAGCATGTTGTTACATCCTGAACACAGTAAGCAGATAAACAGGCAGCAAAAATCACATGCTGAGTAGCCTAACAGGGAAGTTGCATTCCCATCCTCTGCATTTAAAGAAAAATCACTGAATAAATAAGAGACTGTGTCTTACTTGCTGGACTGGCTGAAGCACGCTGGGCTTAGTATTTTCCGTCTCCTCCTCTTGGTCCTTTTCTGAGAGTCCTTTCCCAGGCTGTTTGCATTTGCAGAAGCAGGTGAGACCACAGAGGGCAAGGATGCTAGTTGCAGTCCCTAAGGTAGCCCCCAGAGCTATAACTGGAGCAGACAAAACCATTGTCCTGCACTGCACAGGCACAGAAAGCACAGAAACCCTGTGACTCTCCTACTCCCTGCGAGAGCAGCTCTCCCACTTTCACTCTGATTCTAGCCTGGCTTCATTCTCCTTGAAAGTCTGAAAGCAATTCTGTTGTGCAGCAAAGAAAAGGGACCAATCTAGAGACACAGATAAATCATCCCACCTTTGCTAGGCAACAAGGCTACCTTTCTATCCTGATGATGGAGATTCTGCTCCAGGTCAGGTAAAGGAAATAGTGATTGTGGTGCCTGCAATCTCCATATAGCTGCAAACAGGCAGTTTTCATTGAAGCCTGTTCTCCAGCTCCACTGGGAAAAGTCTGATGTGTGATAGAGAGGAAAGACGTCAGCAGAAGGGGCTGGCCTTGCTAGCTAACTCACAGAAAGTGCATGAAAATGTTTTATCAGCTCTCTAGCAGAATTTCTCAGGCCTGGCTTCCTGATATGCTCAAGAGGTTGGATTTTTCTTTTTTAAGGCAAACATAGTGACTGGCAAAAGCTGCGGGCCTGAGAAGCCCTGTTATGGTAACATTGTATGATAGCTCTGTAGTCAGAGTAAAGCCTGCATGTAAGTCAGGCAAAACTTTCTCATTCTTCAGAGGCTGGAGAACAAACACAGGCAAGAATTAAGCACTGTCCCATGCCTCACAACTTTCCCATTAAAGCACAGGGTCTCAACCTTTTGGAGCTGCTTTCAATAGGATCAATGCAAAGCAGCACCTCTATTTAAAAAGACAACATAAAATCCTACCAAACAAGACACACTAGTCCATAATCTGCTTCCTCCGGAGGGAATGAGAAAGCAAACAACATATGCTAGATATTAGTCATACTGCTTACCACACTGATGTCAGTGGGCTGGTGAGCATGGGAGAAGAACCTACATGAATAGACTTGAAGGGCTAAGTGTCTGTCCCAATTTTCTCTTCAGGTGACAGAGTGATTATCTTTCTCTGACTCAGTGATTTTTGCCTTATTTCTTAGAATGCCCAGCATGGGGAGGAGGATAATAAATGCTATCATTTGATATGTTTCTTGGGAGATATACAACCCTTTTCTGGGTGCCTCACAAGAAGAATCTAGTGTCCAGAAAATGATTATAATTCTGGTTGCTATATATCTGGGCCAGAGTGGAACTAGTAAGCAAGATGCAAAAGATTCTTTATAAGGCTCTGGAAAAAAAATGCCCAGTTCTACTGGGAGTTTCTTTGTCTTTCTATTTTGGAATACAGTTGATGCCCATGGATCAGGAATAAAATGAACTACGTCCAGAGAAATGTTTAGAAATTCAGGACTTTTTTATCTTTCTGGAGCTCAGGTTCTGCACAGATTTTTCTTGCCTTTTTCTTTTTTTTTTTTTTTGATGTTTCACATCTTACTCATGACAACTTACTCAGTTTTTGTTCCATTATAGATGATATGTTCGCCTCCCTGGCAGAAGACTTCCCTTACATATCTGACTCTCACTTTAATTGTTAAAGATTTCTTTGTAACACTGCAGCATCCCAATGGGTACAGTGCACATTCTGTCATTTTGCCTTCTCCTTGTTCTACCAGGCTTGTCAGACACATTCCACCCCACACTTCCAACCCTCCTGAACCCCCCATTAAGAACCAAATTGCAATAGATTCCTTAAGCAGAGACAATTCCCCAGTAAATTGCTGATCCCAAGGAAACTGGTCTTCAGCTCAGCCCACGTAAGGAATATCTCCTGTCTTTATAAGAACAAAAGATGGGCACATCAGTCTGAACCATGGCACATCTCTTGCTGTGCTCACTAGTGGGAAGAACATCTCATAGAGGAGATTGAGAAACCTGACTAAATGATCCCTTTGCTTCTTGCTTTTTGTGGCTCAGGAGATTCCAAGGCCTTGAGCACCATCCTTGTGCTTACCTCTTCTGATCTGAATTTTCTCTGCCACAGGTAGAGTGTTCCAACAATTTGCTAACCTAGCTAACAACTACTTCATTCACCCCATAACTGAACAGGTAACATTGTAATCATAGTACCATGAGGTCTTATCTTGAATTTGAAAAATGAACCATATTTTTGTGGGATACTACCACCACTCAAGAGAAGCAGAAGTGAGGAGAGTCTGAAAGATGACAAAAAGGACGGACACACTCTTTAGGTGCCTTTGGTTTGCTCCACAGGATGGGTTCTTCCTAAAAGTGCTAATGAAATCAACACAGCTAGATCAGAGACCCCTGAGATTTGGAAACCATATGAAAAGGAAGAAGGTTCTGTTAAGGGTAGAATACAGTGAGAGCAATTTAGAGTGAAGGTGGTATTAAGTCCATTCATGAGATGCAATCAGGAAATGCAATCTTCTACACGGTGTTTGGAGAATTATATAAAGGTTGCTTAAAACATGCTGTAGAAGGAAGGTCACATCAAAATTTCTCTGTAAGACAGTAGTTTAATAGCATACTTTCCAAGATGCTTTCCACCTGCTTATATATGAAGATTAAGTTTTCCTTGACAGAAATTGTATTTCCTGTGAAATGTAAGATGTACAGAATCGTTGTCAGATATCATATTTTAATAATAATAACCAGGCATCAGCAATTTTGCTGCTATTGCTAGGAAAGCTAAACCACTCTTACTAGACATTGAATATTAGTAGTATATGAGTTTCTACAGGAGTAGACAGAATGAAGACTTCAGAATTTTGTGTGTGCACTGATGCATATAACTGGTACAGATACATAATTTAACTGTAGCTTTGGCATGTACCACCATTGCATCTGTCTGTCATGGTTTCTTATTTTTAACATATCTCGTTCTAAAAATCTGGGCTATAAATGTATTTCGAAGTCATCTCTACACTTGCTTGTTTTAACACTAAATAATTAAATGAGTTCTTTTTTTAAAGCAGTAGTGGGGTCAGGCTAATGACCTTTCTCACTCACCATTCACACTGATACTGTACAGAATCACATAGCTTTTTTATCTGTCACATCTGCCGTTAGAAAGAGACTTGCCAAGATAGAAAGATGAAAGCCTGTTTTTGCAAGCTAGAATTTAGGGGCAGGTTCAGGCCTGACAATATATTTTACAGTCACCCTCTCCACATATTTTCTCTAGATTCTGATAAGACATGTGTAAGAATGACAAAAGGGTATACGTGGTTTTCAGCTCCTGATATTTCAGACAGGAATATTCTGTGATGACAAAATAAAAGGTACCAGTCAACCTTAGGTGTTTATAGATTCTTTGTTCCTGCTGTGTGCTTTTCTGCTGATATTTTGAGCCTTTCTGTCCATTGGCTGTGTGAAAGAAGCTTTCTCTGAATGAAGAATTTGGAGTACAGATCACTTGCAGAACTACAAGAGATTTTGTATTGCTTGGATGTAGTTCATCCTTTACCAGAAAAAGGAGGCATTTAATGTAATTGCCAACCACTTGAATAAGAAGGTGAGACATTTGCAACTTTTATTCTGGCAATTGAAGACACAAATTAAAGTTCCAGAGTCCATCACTATCAGAAATAAAAGAAAACGTACATCTGAATGAAAGATGGTTGCAGACTACTTTCCCTGACTCAGACCACTCCATCCAGGGCTGGGATCAGACACACTCTGTTTCTTACTGAGGCATTTCACCAGGCCAGAAGTGTGAGTTAACAGATGGAAATGGGAAAGAAAGGGGGGTTTTGTTTGTTTTGTTTTGGTTGGTTTGTTTGTTGGTTGGTTCCCCCCCCCCTCAGGGAAATCCTTGTGATAGTCAGATTTAGCCTGAAGGTATAAGCTCGTATTTTCACTTGTATTGACTTGTTATGTGATTCTGTGCTACAGAAACAGGATGGTGGTCTAAAATAACTTTCCAGATCATAGTATTTGTACTACCCAACTTTAGACACTGAAATACAGTTAGTAACAGAAGACCACATATGGCTGTCATGCATTTTGGTTAGTAAGTAAATGAAGCATTGAGAAAACAAAAATGAAGGTGAAAGGCTTGTGCTTGAAATGACTACATCTAACTCCTTATGCTTTTGCACTTGAAATTACTACATCTAACTCATGTTTTTGTATGCTGTTGCCTCAGCTTGTAAAAGCTTTAAGAAAGGGATTTTGTCTTCCTCCAAGTGCTGAAGTATTCCTCCATCAGATGATGAAGTATTACTAACCACTGAAATAATCTTTTGCAGTGCTATTAAGATGAAGCCACTGTCTCTACATATTCATATGCAAAATGAAAACAGACCTGTAGATATAAACCAAGTAAATGAACTAATTAAGGGAAGAACAAAGAATCATTTTCTAAAAGGAAGATATACAATTATCAACCTCAAGAAAATGAGCTTCAAGCCATGGTGCTTCAGCTGGTGTTAATGGATATAGAACTCCTGAAGCCTCAAGACTTTTAGGAATACCTTCCAGCTGCATGTGTGGTCTTTTGCCACACTGCAACCCTCAGGATGAGGATAAGGATTTAGCACGCAAAAAGGCACAGCTAGTTGCATGCATGCACTGTAGGGTTCATGGTTAATGATTCTGCTCTAGCACACTAAACTGTCCTGAGACCAATATTTGTGGAATTCAGGAGATCTATGGAAAAATGTGGCTGTTTACCTGTTCCAGGAGGCTGCCATGCACCCCCTACCACCAGTAACCACTGTAAACCTGACTGTGGTATATCTCTTGCTTTCCTTGGAGCAACATTGGATAAACCATTCCAGAGCATGGGAGAGTCAATACTAAAAAGTAGGGAAAAGGGGCAAAAAAGCAAAAATAGTCAGGAAGGATAGTGTGATCTACAGAAGGGAAAGAGAAAAAAACATTGGGCAGAAATAGAAAGAGTCTGTAACATGAGAATTAGGCACTAGTGTGACTTCTGTAGAAGGATGTTACACCCCACTCTGTTCAGCAGAGTACCAATGCACTGGGAAAATTAGAGGGAGTTCAGAAAAGGGCTACATGAATGAATAAAAGGGTGAAAGGCAGTGGATTAGAATGTGACTCAAGAAGGTCAATCTATCTATGGTTGAAAAGGCTAAGGGGTTTCTTGGCCAAAATCCTGAAGTACCCAGTTGTGGAATAAACCTTTGATGACAGAGGTCCTGTTCTGTTGAGCAAACAATGCGTTAGCAGGAGCTAATGGCCAGATACTGATGCCAGATAAACTCAGAGCAGAAACACGTTGCAGATTTTCAAACGGGCTTAGTTTTGGTGGAAGCAGTATCTCAGGGATTGTGAAGGGTTATCCATCATGGGTAATTTTGAAATCAAGACTAGTGTTGTGCAGCTTGTTTTTAGGGGACTACTTTCATTCCATTATGAGCTATGCTGATATTAAGCCACCAATGACACCACTAGTGTGGTGTCCTCTGTTGTTCCATGTTTACATAAGACCTACTTGGGATGTGAAGAGAGTATTCATGTGTAAGGTAAGTTTTTCAAAAAATCACATTTCCTCTGAGAGCATTAAAGCACCAGCTACAAAGAGAAAAGCAACTGTGCTTGAAACGATCACATCATACCACAAAGCCCAGCAGAAAAACAATGTTTGTGCTTTCCCAGGTGAACTGCTTTACTTTGAGGTCTCAGCACCTCAGCAATAGAGGTTGAGAAAGAAAATGCCAGCTCCAGCTCAGGGCAGACCTGGGTGAAAGAAAGAAAAATAAATCACTGCAAATGCAGCTGAGAGTGTTGTTCAGTGAAGTGGCAGACAAAAGGTTAAGTGTGAGCCAAGTTGTCAGGTGAAGTTAAGCAAAAGAGCAAATGCTTTCCTAAATGGGGGAGGGTATCATTGTGAGCAAAGATAACAACTCAGATAGTTATTCTGCTTCTCCATCTGACTCTGCTAATTTGCTATTGAAAATCCAGGGGGGAAAGAAGCTCATTTAATGCCTTCCTATATCAATTTCATCTGAGAATTGCCTCTTGCTGACTCGAGAAGCAGAGCTTATTTTTGTGCAGGTAGTTCCACTGCAAGTATACATTTATTGTGAGAAACTTCAAAACCTTCTTAAGTGCCAGACTCCAGATTACATTTTGTATATTTACAATAAACTGCTGCCTCCTAGAGGCGACAATGTTTTTCTTACAGTTTCTGTTGAATGTCCACTAAAATACTAGTTTCAACTTTTTGCAATGCCAATGGTGTAAAGGTTATTTTGCAGAGAAAAGCATTGGGATCTTGTGCTTATAGTTAAAATTGTATCTCTAGCTATGTTAGGGTTGCAAGGCCAGGAAATTCAAGAATTATGGTTGCCTAGAAGGCCTCAGTTCTATCCACTTCCATGTCAGCCTCGTCTTTAAACCTTTCACTACAGGATAACAAGATTAATTTTCTAAATGAACTATAAACAGTTTTATAAGATGCGCTCTGGTAATGAATCAGTGTTATATAGTGAAAGCAGCTTGGTTTTATGTGTGTCCCCCTCCAAGGAAGAATAGGTAAAGAAAAATATGTTTCCAGATTGCTGGCTCATATTACAATTTAAGCAGCTGAAAATATACACAATAATTACACGGGTTCTTTTTCTAATTGAATTTATAATCAACCTGGCACTTTGTGGTGTGACTTACAAAAGAACTGAGTGCTCACTTCAGCAACAAAATTCCATGTGAGTCATGCTGGAACATGTGCAGCAGTGTAGTATTAAGCATTCTGAAAAAAATAACCTACAGCAGGTATTTAGGAGATACCATTGTGTGAAAAAGCCCAAGGAGGCAAGCAGCCCTCTATCTAGTCACTCACTGTGTTTATTGGGGTTTTTGCTGGGTACTCCAATCAGTAAAAGCTGCCAGTACCTCAGCAGTGAGAATTCTTAGTGTCTAATGGTGAATCACTTTTACTCCTTTTAATAACAAGAGCACTGCAGGAACATTTTTCCTTAAAATGTGGTTTCTTGATATAGGTCCTTGACACAGAGAGCAAAGAGGACAAACTAATCGGAGATAAGAAAGATTCACAGTTTCTAGTTCTGAACTTGAAATTATATTCTGTTCATGTACACTTCTAGCCATTCCTTGTGACCCACAAGATTCTTTCTGGCTTTGGAATATTTTCTATGACACTGATATATGCATTTCAGCCAGGACTGTGATAGAACGAGTTGGTACATATGATCATGTAGCCAGACATTCCAGTCAAGAGAAAAACACCCTCTGAAAAACCAGACTTTTCAGAAAACAGCCTCCAGCTATCAGGGTAGGTGCCTTCCACTGAGTTTGCTGACACTGGGTTAAGTGCATAGAGTGGCATGGGTCCATAGTATCCTTACTCCTATACTGCTGTGATCTGCCTGGCCTCATGCCTTCATTTGCAATAGCCGAGACTGGGAATTGGTTTTGTTGTCTGCAGAAATATATGCTATGTTTAGCTTTTCAGATCGAGATCACAGTGAGATCTGACCTCGTGCTGGACAAGTTTGACAGGTACTTACAACTCAGAATCAATGTTGTCCAGTGCAAAATAGACCAAAGGGTCTTCACACTTTACTGCCATCACCTTTGTTGACAGCTTTGCAGTCAGGCCTAATCTAAATGATCTTGAGATAGCCAAGACTTTAAGGATTTAGACACTTCTATATTGGAAAACACAGGGACATTGCCTGTGTTTGCCCCAGAGGACTGTATGTGCTTTGTACACAACTTTCAATCTCCAAAGTAGTTGAGGCAGAACCTTCCCCTAGCAGAAGACTGAAAAGTTACATCAAAGTTTGAAAGGATACCTCCCATGTGTACTCCTTTCAGTAGCTCTAGGGAATTGTTTTCTTTATTTTCTTAACTGCCCAAATTACACTTCAGAGGACTGTCCTCTCCCCATTGAGTTCCTTGACTTGAAGCCCTATGTCCTCATCTGTTTCCTAGCCACTCTCAAAACTCCAGAGAAAATTGTCTTCTAGCTGCAAAATTGCAAAGGGGGTCAGAGTCTCTTCCCTGGGTAAAGTAGGAGGAAATCTAACTCAGTTATGGTGAAAAGTAAAACCCTTAATGCAAATGCCTTTACTTGACTCAGTTGTTTCTACTCTGGTTTCCACAGTCTCTACTTCACTGCTGTGCTTACACTGACCAACTCACTCTGTCCTTTTGTTCCTGGACACATTTGTGACTTTTGAAACTCAGTTATATCCTCCCTCTTCTTTCATGAACTTTTCCCTCCTCTTTCTCTTCTTACTGTTCATTTTATAGGTCTTCTTCTCTTTCCTTCACAATATAACAATCCATTATCTATTGAGAGGATATATGATTCTTCTTTCCCTATACCTTATCTTCACCTAATCTTTTCCAGATCCATTCCTACTGTCATATTTCATAAATAGGTTACAGATCCCATAGCAACACCTGACTGATCTGTTTTCTTGTAATGTGAAATCTCAACTTGACTCTGACTTCTCCCATGAGACTTTAAATGAGCTTAAATACAACATGGTCACACTAAAACTCATGATTTTCCCGTGCAAGTTGCCTTCACCATCCAACATCTTCTGCCACACCACTAGCTACATATCAAACCCCCTCATCACTCAAGTCCATACATCTTGGTTGTCCCTACCATGACGTACATATACCACATCAGCAACAGTTTGCACTTTCTTGGTCACTGTCAGGCTCTTCTTACTGTCTGTATAGCTTAACTCCTCTGATTTACAAATTCCACTGAAGGTATTTCATGGCATTATCAGACAAATGTATGTGATATAGTTTTAATCATACCAAAGCCATGTTTAAGGAGAGAAAGAGGTTTTGTTCCAACAAAATTTGAATTTTGCATTTCACCTAAATTGTGGTGAAATACATTAATCTTGTGTCAAAAATTCTGTTCAAAGTTGAGACACGCTTGGTACCAGACAGTAAGAGGGAAAGGTCAGCCTCTGTCTCTGGAACAGGAACAGTTGTGTAATCTTAAGTGGTTGCATGTCAAGGTGTGTAGGAGAGATGGCTGCCTACAAGTTTCCTAGTTTGGCTTGCTCTGCACAGATCAGGACACTGAAATGATCAGGACACAGAAACCACACTGGGATTCAGACTTTACTGATTTTTTTTTTAATAACTGGCATATAGATGGTCTAAATGTCCTGAAAATCTTGGTAAGGTTGTTTCAGACACAGTGGAATGCACAGTGCCTATTGGGTTCATACTACTGACCCTGGGAGAAAGCTCCAAAACCTCCTTCATCTTATGTCACAGCCAGAGAAAAGACAAGCCACAAAATACAAGTCTCTTTAAAATGTGGTAACACATACATACACATTGTAATGCTGTATGATGCAGCAATGTCCAGGTAGACTAGGTGAGAGGAAGCTCAGATGGACTCTCTGCCCAAAGCTGCAAAATTTGTAGCTTGACCTTCTAAACCAGGTCTCTGGAGTGTCATGAGAAAGGAGAAAAAACTTCTGCCTCTCTTGCCACAAGAAGAGGAACATTTCCACTCATGACAATCATCCTAGTCTCTGGCAAAATCAGAAATTCAGCTGCTAGAGTGATCAGACGACTAAATGAAGCTGCAGTTACCAGACATCAAATGTTGCCAGTCCTTTCTCATGTATGCATAACCAGTACATGGCGACCTGTCACCTCTGCCTCTGCCCAGGGATGCTGCTGACAGGGTGCAGAGCCCAGACCTCAGTTAGGAGTAAGTCTCCCTTCCTCTGCCCTGCAACGTAAGGAAAGATGAGTGGCACAGAATGCAGATAAGAAGCTACTCACAAGCAAAAGTTAAGAGAGTGGCAGTATCCCTTTTTCTCTCCTGGTTTTTCTGTCATTCCCTTGAAATCAGGCCAGGTGAGCACATTCAAACATGAGTGGAGGACTGCAAACCCAGACAGTATTCAGCATAAGGATCAGCTGGTGTTTCCCACACCTCCCCAGTTTTACTTAACAGAGGGACATACAACTAAGATATGGGCTCCAAATGTACTCAGACCTTCATTCTCAGCTGCTCTTCCTGTTACCAGGAAAAAGAACTGCAAGTCCTTGACAATTTCAGTGGTATAGGTCAGAAGTGCTGGAGAGGAGAAGTGAGAGAGCCTCTTGACCACCTGCAGGAACCTGGGCTGGAACAGGCTTGGTGGGGAAAGACCCTTGTGATTTGAGTGAAAACTCACTCTTGAAGTGCGACAGTGTCTATTACTCTAGAGAAGTGTTGGAAGGAGTGGAGAAGTGAAGAAATGCTTTCTGTTTCCTAGGCTTGGTTTCTTAATCCCAGCAAGTGGCTGATAGCAAAAACATATGTATAAGTAGCAGAGTAAGAAGAATTCAAGTGGAAATACCGCTTAATGTAAGGCTGCTCTAAATCACCCTAGGACAGCAGTCAAACCATGTACTGTAGTAACCATACAATGGAGTATGAAAAAGATATCATTGTCTCATAACTGCTCATAATATGGGACCAGTGTGACAGCAAAGAGCATCACCTAGAGTTTCAATCTGTGAGTGCTTTAATCAAGTACAGCTATGAGGAGAGATGCATGTGGTCCTGCTTCTATGAGAACCAGTAGGTCAGCAAGTCTGCTGCCCAGTTAGTTGCATGACTTGGCAAAACCCAACAGTTTTTCTAGTTACTTAGGTAAAGAGGTTCCCTTGGCTATTTGATACATGTACTTTTTTTTTCTACTTGCATTTTACTTTTCTTTTTAGTTGTGTCATCACATAAACCAGCACCTTAGTCCTCGTTTCTTTGACAGATCTTAAGATATCAGAATTGCAGTGGTCCAAGGCTACAGCCATAATTCCTATAATGGCAGGCCACAGCGACTGCCTCTATGGCCCTCATAAATTCTTGGAGAGACGAACTCTACATTCTTTTCTCCTTTTTATGATGGTCCAAAATGAGTATCACGTGGGCCTCTCTCTCTTCTAGATCAGAAGAGATTATCAAAATAAAGTAATAAATACTCCACCCTTCTCTCATATGCAGATACTAACCACTTTGAATATTCCATATCACACACTTTTTTGATTTCCTGCAAAAAAATTTGCTTATTTAAAGAAGGAATACAAATATCCTCATAGATACTGTTTATGACATTTCTTATCGGAGATAGAAGGCAGATCCTTGTGTAAAGGATGGAAGCAGACCTCTAAGTAGAAGCTTTCTCAGGGTGATTGACCTTGATTTGTTGCTGACCTTACACAGTATCATTTGCAGATACACAATGGAACTATCCCTGTAAAAAAAAAAAAAAAAAAAAAAAACAAAACCAAAAAAAACCAGAGCTGCAGTCCAAGTCTTCCAGTACAAAAAAATGGTTTTCCCACATACAAACTTGTGAACTGAGAGCCAAAGCTGAATTCACTAAGGAGAATTGAAACTATTAGCAAAGATGAATCTAAAGCCAAAAGGCCAGATTTGAAAGCCTTCAGATTAAAATTTGGCCATGCGTAATTCTATCAGCTAATTATATAAATCTAAAATAAATTAAATATGAAAACATAGATAGGCTTTTCCCTTCAGCAGTAGATTTTAAAGCAGCCTCTGTAATGTATTTCAAATGCATGTTCTCTAAGGAGAGGGATGTGTTCACTGACCAGCAAAGGGAATACTGATAAGGGCTTGAGAAATGGTAATGGTAGGTAATATGTCAGTGTGCATTTAATGTGTTCAGTAACTAATGGCATAGTCACTGCAAATGAGCAGAAAAGAAATGCCCTTGTGGAAGCTTTTCCCTTAATGTAATCACAGCTATAAGCTAAGGTTAATGTAGCCCCAGCTACCCTGGGAAACATCCTGGATAGATAGGTCATGGTTTGAGTAAAGGCCATTTCCTGTTCCCTCTTCAGTCCACTCTTCTCCAAAGGAATAGTGAAGGCACCAGACCAGCACCCACCTCCTCCAGGATCCTACCAGGCCCCATGTGGAAGGCCCTGAAACTCCTCGTGACCTGAGGAAAATTGGTAGCAAGGGCAGAAAGAGGCACAGGAATATGTGTACACATTCAGCTTCTCCTGCTTACAAAATGGGGAAATTTTTTTATTTCCTTTCCAGATGGAAATACTGGAAGGGTAAATCCATAATGGTGTGGGTTTTTTTATGTGCTGCTAGTGGGAACACTAACACAGCACAAAGAAAAAGGCAATCTTCTGCTCCTTGAGGAAACAGCGGCCTCAGAAACTGAAAGGTTGAAGGGTGGTTTTCCTGTGTGACAGGTGACATGGTTAACTCTTGAATGGCAGTTGTAGATTTTAAAACATTAACTATTTCCTTGTACAAGCTCAACCACAGAAATGAGAGGTGGTTAGCCCAGGCTGAGGATGTACAGTGCAAAGTACCCCAATGACTGACAACATGGAGCAGGAAAGCCTTTGGCCTCCCATCCTTCCTCTCCCACCCATTGCAGCTCTGCTAGCACTGCTCCAGCCTTCCTTGCATCAAACCTGCTCATCCAGTCACTCTCCCTGCCACCCCCAGCTCTGCTGCAGCTCGCCTGTCCGACCTGGTGGGCAGCAGACCCTGCTGGTCTAGCCTGAATCCTAGGCCCCCAGGGCAGACCATGCCCCTTAGTCTGTCTGTCTGACACCCACCAGGTATTGCTTTTATGCTCACAACAGACCCCTAGGAAAACACACTGTTGGCTGGCACCCATAGTTATGGTGGTCAAAGCTGTCAGAGATCAAGGGCTTCTTCTTTGGAGGCAAATGGTCTCTTTAGCAAAAGATTCCTGGAACAGCAAGCAGACTCTTTGTTTTAATAACTTGGAGTTTATTGTCAAGTAATCTTTCCAATGTTAATATTTAGAAAGTAGTATCTACCTAGATATCAAGTCTCTTAAAACAAGACAGGAGTTGTAACAACTATGCTTTGGCTTTTCCTGTAGAACTTTTCTGGGGTCCAGATAAAGTCTGAAGTACGAGGGAAAGTATCCAAACTCACCTGCCCAGGAGGCACAAGAGCAGCTACAAATTATCCTCCCAGAGGAGGAAGCAAATCCATACACTAACCTGGTGAAAGGGTGGAATTCACAGTGAGGCTCACACTGTGCAGGAAACTGGCATTCAGAAAAGCACAGTAAGATTGAAACCATCTTCTCTAGACTCCCTTGAAATATTAAAAAATCCTGCCAAGAGGACACCTGGGAAGTCAGTAAGTAAATAACTACCAAAGGTATTGAGACGGGCAGCGCAGCCTTTCTGATGAGGTATAAAGGAAAAAAAAAGTCAGTGAAGTGCTACCAGCTGATGGTATTTGAGTGAGAGATATTGACCAATCACCGATGAACTCATTATCAGGTAGATCTGTGTACTGTAGAGGCAGAGATGGGGTGCTTTTTGCTTACAGCACACATAGTCAGGTTCCCATGCACTCAGCTGACAGGCAGACATGAGAGAACATTTCATTCCCCTTAGTTAAACTGCCTAGAAAGCATTTACTAGTGTAATTTTGATGTCATGGTTTATGTAACCAAAAGCTACCTGTTGGTAATAGGACACACTTGCACACATGAGATGAAATCAAGCAGAGGAGCTGGCTGGCATTGCACAACCTATCACAAAGAGACCTCCCCAGTGCTATACCCGGGTGGCTGGGGCGGCACTGGGTGATGGCATGTTTCCCTTTGGAGGGCAGAGAGACCAGAGATAACCCCAGGCACTGCTCAGACAGCTTGCACCTTACCCCATCAGATGGATTCCTTTGCAATCAGCGTAACATTGTTCTGCGGGCTGGAAACATCATGTAAAACCTTTGATCTATCCTTTCTTCACCTAAGGGCAGCAGACGAATCATATGGCTTCTCCTGATAAAAGAGAAGAATTTGTTGGGTTTTTTTTCCAAGGCAAGCATAAGTTCATTACAAGAGTTGTCCAAATAAAAGTTCTAGGTTTGTCACTTTCATTCCCCTTCCTCAGCCGAAATAGTAACTGGATCATGCATCATTACAAATGCTAGTTTAATTGCTAAATTATGCTTTGCTAAAATAGGGTTTGAAATCTGATTTTGTAATTAAAATCAATTTGTTTCAACTTTTGTTTTAGAAGATACAATGGTGTGACTATTCCAACTTGTTTCTTTTCTAGTTTGTTTTTTTTCCTAACTGCATATTTTTCTTTTGTAAAAAAGAATTCATTGCAAAACAAAAATATTTTTCTTCATTGTCCTTTTTCTTCTGATGACAGACTGAAGTTCAAAGTGCCTAGGTTTGGCTCTTTGCATAGAAACGTGACTAATCAATAGAAAGCCAATGTTCATCATTTACGTTTGAGTTCTTTTGACAAGCACTGTCAGTGCTTGGACCTGCAGCTGGAGCTAGTCATTAATATCATGGAGGATGTGTCAGTGTTATGCTAAAGAGTCTGCAGACCATGTAGATTCATTGCTACAGATGGTGTTAGCAATGACATGGGAGTCCCACAGGAGTCCCTCAAAAACCGAAAACAAAGCAGAAGTAGAATAGCAATCATGCTGAGCTACTCCAGGTCTTTTCTGGCAGGTAGGATCCGAAGAAGTGTGGAGAGGGAAATAAATAACAAATAAATCTATGGACTCAATAAGTATGGTCTTGGGCATTGGAAAACAGCTTCAATCTGCACTCTTCTTTGTCTAGGGTTATCTTTTAAGACAAGTGTCAGTCTTCTATATAGGGACTCAAAGTCAGTGCTGGTTACTGGTGAAACCCTCAGAAGCTGCCAGTGCATCAATAATAGTCTGCAAAGTGCGGTACTGGCAGACATGAATTCCACTGAAATTATCCACTCCTAATCACTGCACTACCAAAAAGATGCAGACAATTTCAAAGGAATTAAAATGTAATTGTAGAACCAAGAGGAGCCAAATTATCAGATTAAAGGGCAGAAGGTCCTTTAAGCCAGCCCAGAGAAAGCTTGTGTGAGGACTGATTTAAATCTGGAAAGTATCTGATCATAAAGACACCAGAGAAAAGGAAGTGATTTCTGTGTGATAAGGACATTTGGAATTAATGAAAGGGAGACAAAAAGCACTGAGCTGGAAGCATTGCACAGGAGCAGACTTCCTGATCAGAAGACTGGAATTCAGAATGAATGAGCCCAGAGCCCAGCAGAAACCAGAATTCCTTTCCCAGATGAAAGTGTGCCAAAATACTGAAATGCTACACAAAGCAGACATTCCTGAGAAATGATACTGAGCAATTCTATCTAAAATAATATAATCCTGGTTCAGATATGCCATTAACCCCAGACTATATATGTAGCTATGTAGTGTTTATTTATGTGGTGCCAATCCACTGCAATTTCAGTTATATGTTGTGGCCCATACTATTGCTTCAATGGTTAGTTTTGGTAAAGCCAGATGATCTTAAACCTTTAAGATTAATTAGTATCTTACCACAAATCAGCTATGATAGCTATCACATAACTTCCATAAGCTGTTCAACATAAATATTTCTATTTTCTTTGTTCATGGAATTATTTTTTCCCTGCACTTTACAACACAGCAATTAGTAGCAATTACTGCAATTTATTTTTGTAATTAGATCCTAAAGGTTTCCATTATATTTTGGGAGATGCTTACAACAAAAGACTCCAAAGATAACAACTGTGTTACAGATATGAATAATGACATGACTGATCAAATTCTGAAAGATTTCCACCAAAGTGTTGTACCTTTTATACATCTGCTGGTTTGATTTTGACTATGTATACTTTGCAGTGAACTCCCATATGCAACAGAAGAGAAAAGACATTTTTTTAATTGGTAGGTAGGTGTATTATTTTCTTGGTTATGCCTACATATTTCTGCAAACCAGCCTATGTCCTCCAAGTTTTGTAGTGGTCATTCAGGAGCAGCGCTCTTTTTGCTGAGAGACTTCTTGCAGACTATGACACTGTAAGTCTTGACATTTTATTGTTGATTTTGGACATCTGCTAATCATTGTTCCTGTCTTCAAAATCTATGTGGTCCCTACTGTCCACCAGAAACTGGGATATACTGACAGGAAAACTCAGGTCTGACAAAATTTCCCACATGCTTTTCTTCTACACATGCAGAAATAGCTTCTCATTGCTAAGCCCTAGTTTGGTTCCTAAAGGTTCAAAACGATTTCTGTGGCACTATTTCCACTAGAGGTACCAGCTTTACTGTGTCTAACAGGCAATATCTCAATAAATTAGGTAGTGAAAACAGGTCTGCTGATAACTCCTTGCCCATGAATACAACACTTAGAAAAAACCCAAATATTGAATATAGATATCAGTCACAAACCAAAGCTAGTAAAGTCTTCAGGACTAGCAGTAGCCAGGAGTGCCAGCACTCCTCCTTACTCTGCTGTGTGTACTTTGCCAGCTGCAGCATTTACAGACGAATTCTTGATCAGAACAGCAATCTCCCCCATTAGCACTAGTTGTTAGCGTACTGAAAATGTGGCACGCAGCAATTTATTTGATGAACTGCTTAGTATGTCAGCATATTAACATGTCCAAGGTAAAATGTGCAGCATCCTTTTTGCCAGCCCAGTTACCTCACTCCTTCCTGAGCACAAGCAGCTAATCAGTCATTCAGGAGGCTGTAGTACTTTCCCAATAACATGTTGCAAAGATGCTAAGGTTACCAACCTTCCTAACTTGCTTTCTAGGTCTATTTTATGCCCTCACTACCTCTGCTTCTTCCTTTTGTACTTGGACTGGTTTCCACTGACCATGGTCTGATCTCTTCTTTCCCCCTAAACTCTAATGGAAGCAGATTATACCCATTTTACAGTGTGGTTCTGATATGGTTTTGGCATACCAAGGTGTCTGGCATCAGGGGCTTTTGTTTTGCCCTTGTGTTGAGTCAGAAACCTGGAGAACCATTCTAGCACGGCAGACCAGAGCTGCACAACCTCTCTTTAGCTCAAGGAAGATTTTCATCCGTCTGAAACACAAATCTTAAAAAAAAAAAAAAGCACTTAGCATTGCTAGTGAGAATATTTATGTGCACAAAGGACACCAAAATGCCTGTATCAGCAGGATTAGCATGCTGACAATGGCTGCTTGATCTTTGCTCTTTCATGGTCACAAGGACCGTGTGCTACCCTGCTGTTTACTATCCGGTGCCTAAGGCATAGCTTACTTCAGACAGGGTGCAGGGACAGAAAGGGAAAAGTAATATCCCCCTATGCTGCCTCCCTGTGGGGGTGATAAAAATTTATCCCCGGACTTTGTCCATCCAGACTTCCTTAAAATAGTCAGCAGTGTGTACTACGAGCTTTCCTCCACTAAAATAAAGATTAATCCCCTCCAACACGGTTCAGATTGTGTTTCCATGTAACTCCTACCCTTGACTGGGTATAATTTGGAGACAAACAGATGGAAAACCTTCCACTGCTTCTTGTTTCATTCACCAACATGGATAACTTCGAGGACATCTGATTCAAACAGAAATAAGGAATAACAATGTGAGTGGGTTTAAAACTTACTCTGAGTGTATCTGAATACTAACATGGTCTAGAGACAGAATTAGTGCATTTTATAAATTCAGTTTCCCTCTCCATGCATGGAAAATGACACAAAACAGATGTGTATCAGAGACCAGACAATTCCCTAGCCACAGCACCTTCATCAAATGTTTCACTAAGCAGAGCTTTGTTCTGAGAAGAGGTTGCTGCAAGAAGAGGTTGCTGTGACAAGAGGCTCAGTGGTTGCTGGTTTGCCTCCTACAAGAATTTCTTGCTAGGTCTGCTCACTGCTTCCTACATCCACTTCTGGACAAGTGCACTCCAGCAAGCAGCAAATCTGTTAATCATTCTCAAAATGAGTAAGCGCTGCTTACACTTTTAATGTTTATCCCCCCTCTCTGACTGCTGGTCACAAAGCTCATAAGGGCACCTATAACTGTCAGACTGACAGAAATAATGGAATATGGAAAATGTTCCTGTATTTCATCAAGAAAAACAGGAGGAAGCAAGAAATTCTTCTTATAGAACCATAAACTGAGAAGATGAAGAGTATCTTCTCAGGGAAGACACAGTCACGAACTCACCAAATAGCCATGTGTTGTGTGCTCTAAAGCAACACAATACTGTCACGGCCTTATGTGTTTTCAGTGACACAAAGAAAAAGTCCCCTACCCTCTGAAATCCTTACAACAACACAGTACTCTGGAAAGTTATCCAGGAACAAGGGCTTCCTGTGTGGTAACAATCAAACTGAACACTTCAGGTAAGATCTTCCAAGAAGCAGAGGAAGCACAAGCATGAGGCTGATCCAGCTCTAGGGAGCAGCATGAATGACAGTGTGAAGACTGGGGATGCTATAGATCACAGTGACAGCAATAGCACAGCACCGGGGGATGCCCGGGGGCTAAACTGGCTTTTGAGGCTGCAAAAGAAGTTTGCTTCCTGCTGAGATTCCCATTGGCTGGGGCAGGATTTTTCAGCCCCGGCAGAGCAGGCTCTGCTGGTATATCTAGCGGCAGCACTCCTGAGTGAGCAGAGAAAAGGACTCGCATGGTGGTCTGTCAGGATTTCAGAATGGAGCTGAAGGTGTTCCTGGTCTTCACTGCATATCTGCTTTACACTTCCCTGGGCTTTCCTATTCAGGTGAGAGCAGCTCCATGCAGTTGTTCTCTGTCTTCTAGCTGGAGGTGAAGCTGTGAAGACCCATTTTGATAAATTCCCTGCAGGAAAACAGTAGAAATATACTATTATATAAAGGCAATCTAATAACTTAGTTCTTCCCTTCGGCCTGGTTTTGGTGCTGTTTTTCCTGCATTTGTGAGCTATGGAAAAATAATGCCTTTTATCTATTGATTTTGCAGGAGAACTATGAAAACAGCACAACAAGTAAGTAGGATTTAGACTGTATTTTAAAGACAACTGTTATTTCTTGACTGTGTATCACACGCTTTGTTTTGTCTTGGCTTTAGAACATGTGAAAGCACTGACACAGGCCTTTTGAATTAGGCCATATTTCATAATTTGTTATTGAGCTGAAGGCACATGTGTTTTCATGAAGACGTGCTTTACACAGACTTTTGGGGTATGAACTGTTAGGTTCATTTGGATGTGCATTCACAGGCTTGAAAATAAAATTTCAATAGGGCATTTTGATACCTTTTCATTAAGCTGAGTGTTATAATAACACTGCTGGTAATTTTTGTCCTTGCTTACCTTGGTGCAGCAGTAAAGGAAAATGATGTCAGGCATCAAAGAAAGCTTTGCTTTGTTCTGGGATGGAAAACAAATAGTACAGGCTTAGCCAAACAGCAACTTGCAGAATATAAGGACATAACTGCAGATATCCAGAGATCAATAGGAAGGAACCTATAAGTAGACTTTAACTACATCAGTAAACTCTGGGTAATGTTTGTGAGAGGAAGACACCTTGGAAAAATTTGCTTGACATAGAGCAAGTAAGTGGCAAAAAAATTGACAAATTCTTCTTTTGAAGTGTCACTTATGGCATGGAAACAAAGGGATGTCATAAAATTAGTGCTCAGTGTATTTAGAAGGGACCAAGGGATGCACTCAACTTCAAAGTAGTCAGTTGCTAGAATTCAAAGTTACTGGGACAAATACATACAGTAAGTTTTAATTTCCCATTGTTACTGCTTTTTCTGCATTTTGAGACATCTTTCACTATTTACAGTGCAGGGAAAATGTGAGCTGTATAATTTTGAAAGCTGTATCACATCAGATGTTCATTTCATCAAGAAGCTGACAGATGCCTTCTCTGGTGTCTCATTTGCATTTTAAAAAGAAGTTACAGGCTTTATGTCCTAGGAATCTGCAGCCTAAGTTCTACTGACTTTGACTACCCAATTAATCTACTGCCTCTTGGGTGCATAAATTCTGAGTATGGTCAACCCATCTCAAAACTGTTCTTCCCTGCAGAATGTTTTTGGATGCCCTGGATCTCTCTGATGCAGCTGGTGGGGACTGACTGACTTTTTCTGCAATAAACCACCATCATTACAGTGGTTTTCCATTGCTATGTAACTGAAATAACAGTCTGGAAAGACAGATTGAAGTATTTTTAAACACAGATAGGCTTGGAATTAAGAACTACTTACATGAGTGTTCTCTGTGTAAGTGTTGAATAGGAAAAAAAGAAATTGCTTTGTATTTTGACAAGGAAGAGTGCAATTATTGACGAACTGGAAGAGATTGCCAGGCAGGATTGCAGCATATCCATCATACTTAAGAACAGGTCAAGCAAACTGTGGTCAGATAAAACTGTTTCTGCCTTAGGGAAAGCAGAAAAATGATGACCTCTGGAGACCCTTGCAACTTCTAAACTTTATGATATTATAACAATGAAGTTAGAAATTTACGCATCAGGTCAGATTTTAATGTCTAACTTGTATCTAGAAAGTGGTATTTGGTAAAAATCAAGAAAAACCACCTTAGGACTCAGAATGGGACCAAGCTGCTGTCAGGTACATACTGAAGCTGAGATTATTTCCCCCATGCTAAATTATAGCCTTCGTCCAATGTTATAACTTTGCTCTCTGACACTGTGAAACCAGAGGGTATTATTGAGCTAATTAGCCTGCACCTGTTGCAAAGAAATCTTGGGATATAGAGGTTTTTTTCTTTCTGGTTTCTTTTGTAATTTTCCATTCTGAAACTGATAAAATGCTTTGCTGATTCTTAGGTGGTAAATGACCAGAATTCTGTCCCTCAACACAATCTACTAAGAATTTTCATAGCCTTTTTTCCAAATATCAGTTTAATTTTTTTGCCCGTGCATCAGTTAATGCACTCCATTTCCCTACAAGCAAAGAGATCTGCCAAAGGCATTTCCATGACTGAGGAGGTTCATGCTATTGAACACTGCCAAGCTCTATTCAGAATCTAATTTGTCCTTCTTGCTTTTTTTTTTTCCTTGCTTTTTGCAGCAACAGAACCTACTGAGGTAAGGACAGTTAAATAAGTTCTTCTGATCACTTTGGGGTTCAATATTGTGAAAAGTAAGGCCAACACTCTTCTATTCCACCCATATCTCCACCAGTGCAATAATGTCTTCTCAGATCAACAGTGTGTCATTATGTATCTGAAACTTATTCGACACTTCAGATTGCATTTCCCTTTATGATATCCATATTTGCCAAGATATCAAAGTAGAATATCTATCATAGTATGGTCCTTCTTTACACATGGTACAGTATATAAAAGCTCAAGACTGCACTGGTGAAAGATACATTAAATGGGCTTGGACACTTTTGATACTTTGTATGTTATATTATTTAACTTAATGTTATATTATAAAGTGTAAAATAGTACTAATGTTTCATTCTTGCAGGTTACTACACAAGAGGATATATATGGTATGTATTACTCCATCTACAAGTGCATATTTGAGAGGATATAACTGGTTGCTAGCTACTCAGACTCCAGAAAATAATACATGCCTAACACAAATTAACCTTAGGGAAGGAATTTTAAATGAATGTACTCACCGCAATATTTCATGCAATGCAGTTTCTTGGTTTTGGCCAATTGCTTGGCATTGCTAAAAACTTCAGCTGTTACTTTTGCTAAAAATAGTTGTGCTTAAATAATATCCTCATTTAAGTCCCTTCCATAGGTTAGAGAAAGCATAGAGGTCACGTTTCAGCTTTTTATTGATGTCAAGACTTGTTGCATAATGCTCAGAGTTGGCTGATTTTGTTTGCAAGGCCTAGGAATCCCTGATGTTGGACTCAATACGACTCATCAAATAGGAATGCAATTCCAGTTTCATTGGTTTCAAGTGCTTTTCAAGAGGTCAGCATGTCCAGCAGGAAGCAGCAGGACTGCTCTCCATCTGTTTTTGCTTCTAGTGTCTTACGTTGGGTGGTTGAGTGCAAGTTGTATATGCCAAACTAAAACTGTGGTGTGAGGCCTTAAAATGCGATGACTATAGAAAAAAAGAAAATGAAAGAGGGAAATAATTGAAACAGAATGGCTCTTGGGACTGAATTAATGCCAAAATAACCACAGTTAAGGGAGTCTCAAGGTTGTGTAACTGAACAAATATCTACATGAGTATTCACCCTGCCAGTCCCTAAATAGGCTGTGTAAGTCACACATCACTGGAAACTCATCAGGTTAAAAATCAGGATTCAAATTTTTCTTGGGAATGAGAAAGTGATGCTCTTGTATTTCTGCACAGAATCTCCGTTGCCTACAGAGACTGATGTTGAGGACGAAGTTATTTTCAACAAAATTCTGAAAATTAACCAAGGTAATGCCACCAAAGCCGTTTATAATGGGTCTATCTTTGTTGCTTTTGGGGGGTGATGTGGGAGGTACAATGTCTTACCACAATATGTGCAAATATTTTTCCCTTCTTATGCTCCACCATGTCAGAGACATCCAGAGACAGGCCACTGGGATTACTGCTGATGCCCTATATTGTCTCAAACCTATAGTGTTAGTATTGAAAATGCTACCAGGTACAGAGGGAACTAAACTGCCCAGTTTCTTCAGCTTTAGCTTTCACTATCTTTGTCATTCTTTGGACTTAAAGAGAGAATGTAGGTATTTGGATGCTTTGTTATTTAATTGCCTTTTACTTGAGTCATCATGTGGCTTTGCAGTACAGACTCCTAGATGAGCTAAAGTTGGTTCCATGCTCCCTGCTGCAGACTTCCTGTTCTTTGATCCTTCCAAACATTTCTTGATCTGTCAGCTTTTCTTTCTCACATTTTCCCCTTCAGCAGTCACTCAAGTAGCTTTACTTCTGTCTGTAGAAATAGAAACCAAACATTCCTACAGTTTTCTTCTGACTCTTTTCTGGTTTTGGTTTGCTCACCTTCTTGGGTTCCCTTAAAGGCACCTCCTGCCTTTGCCCAGCACCCTCTATGGGGAGATATTTGATGCCATTCATTCAGTGTCACATAGTGGATGTTTAAATAGTACCAAAGTACAGCATCCCTCTCACTATTGCAATTGCTTTCAGTCATTCTGTGTCCTGCCTCAACACCACCCAACAGAATTGGAGTTTCCCACATTTCCTCTTGGCTAAGGACAAAGCAGCAAAATTAGGGAGGCAGATAACACACATCTAGCCAAATAGCCTGTTTCTCATGCTATACAGGAGCAGATACTTAGGGAAAAATAAGAAAGGAGGATTAGTACAGAGTGACACCTTCCCAAGTATGCTTAGCAAACATCCAGCAGCCTATGGCTCAGATGTTTCCACTCTTTCTTTCTCACCACAGACAGCTCTCAGCTCTTGCAAGAAGGAGACATAGTTCCACGAAGAAGCCGCAGTGCCATCAACTGTCGCCATTGCAATTGGCCCCAGTCCAGTGATGGGATTGTTCGTGTTCCCTATGTCTTGGATCCTGCTTATGGTGGGTTTAAATTTCAAAAATAAAATTGTATGTTATCCAATAAGTTTCAGGTAGAAACCTAAAACATACCTTTAGTGACAATACAAACAGTTGAATAAATTACTTCTAAGGATTTACTTGTGCTGTGCAAGCACAGATGAATTTTAAGTTACAAAGACATGAACCAGAAAAAGATCAAATGTCTTTGAGAAGTTTGCATCCATAATGTTTTTGTCTGGTCTCTTGGAGACAAGAATGGTCATTGCCTCTGATGGTACTTTTCAGAATACCCACCTTTATAAGGTACGTGCCTATTACAGTGTAGCTATGATGGCCTGCTCTTCATTAGCAAAATAGCTTCCCATAGTAGTCTCCAAGTGTCCAATAAGAAGATGTATCAACAATCATCATTATAATTAGGAAAAAGTGGTTGGAAAAAATGCACCTGAATCCATTTGGACAAATATGTGGATAAAGAGGATTTTGTGTCAGGCTGTTAATATCTTAAATGGAATTTGGTGCTGAACAAAATGCAAGGAAGAGCCTAGGCTAATGTTTCTGTCTGTCATTTACCCTGGTTTTGAGAACAAGTGAGATTTTATTGGCACTTGCCATAAGTCTCTTGTGATGCCTAAAATTAACCCTTTCTTCTCCAGAGCAGAGCCACATAAAAGGGATTCATGATGCTATGGCAGAATTTGAAGCACTGACTTGTATCAATTTTGTGAAGCGCAAGACAGAACGTGATTACCTCAGCATTAAATCTGCTGATGGGTGAGTTCAATGATAAATAACAAGTTATTTCTACTCTGTTTCTCAATTCTTTACTACAGCTATTCTTCATGACCTTATAGAGGCTCTTGTTTTACCACAGTGCCAAGTTATCCTCCTCGGATACCTTACTAGTGCAAGGACTCAACAGGTACATAAAGAACTCACTGCAGACACAGAAGTAATGCAAATCATGAAAAAGGTCCATTAGAAAGAATATCTAAGCTTATGTTTTCTGTGTGGTATAATGCGCACTTGAGCACAACATATATCGATTACTGTAGGTCTTATTTACATAGGTAAACCCAGTTTCAACTTATGAAATAAAGTTTTCTGAATCACACATTTGTCTCTCGAGCTCAGAATTAGAGCCTATGAGAAAATTGTTTGACACCTGTTAGCTTGAAAATGCTATTCATCCTTTCTCTAACTCTGATACAGTGTTCAGGACTTTGGAAAAAAAAGTTATTTCAAGGGAGTTAAAGTAATTTTAAAGTAAAAAATCAGGAGCCTCTGTGTTAATGAAAGTCTTCCAGGAAGATTTAGCTGTGATTATACTATTTGCTCTTCTCTACATCATGGTCAGTTTTGCCTCTATAGACTCCGACTATCACAGTGGAGAGGAAGGAATCCTCCCACTCCCATGAGATATGTGTGAAGTGAAGTTCTATGTTATGCTCCTTTGCCTGCCTGACAATAAAAATCCCATAATCCAATGCCTCCCTCAGCTGCTGGTCCAACTATGGGAGAGTAGGAGGTGGACAGACTGTCTCTGTGATGAAAGGAGGCTGCTTGTGGAAAGGAGTAATTCAGCATGAACTGGAACATGCTCTGGGCTTTTTGCATGAACATTCTCGAAGTGACAGAGATAAACACGTAAAGATCATGTGGGAGTACATCAGTCCACGTAAGTACTTTGAATTCCTCAATGTAGAAAGTGGTGCAGATACATCCTGTTGCTCCCAGAATTCCCTTGTTCACCAAAGGGAGTAGTTTGGAAGCATACTCTAAGTACAATATCATGTATTACAGCTGACAGACCAGACTTCAAGAAATTTGAAAACTCCAATAATCTGGATCTTCCATATGACTATTCCTCAGTAATGCACTATGGCCCGTAAGTAGCAGCATGGCATTCCTCTTGCTGGAGTTCAAATCTTATATGAGAATAAGTTTCTATCATAACTCTCTCCTAACTACCAGTTTTTCCAGTTCCCCTTCTAAGAAAAGCACTATGAGTCAGTTCAGACAAACCGCTTCCTAAGATTAATTCAGTATCCCTTATATCCCTTAGCTTTCTGTTAGGGAGCCTTTCACTGCTGAGCTTGGGAGCAAAGGAGAGCATCTGAACATTGATTTTGCTTACTGCTGGACATCTCAATAAAACACATTTAAATAGCACTATTGGTCACAGCAACAGCTTATGTACAATTCTTGTTCTCCCTCCTAAGCATGTCATTGAATCCTGAAAGTAGTTATGGTACTTAGAGAACATAATTTCTCATTTTTTTTTCAGATACACATTCACTAATACCACTGGAAAAGCAACTATTGTACCAATTCCTGATGGATCAGTGCATATTGGACAGAGGCAGGGGCTGAGTAACTTGGATGTGGCCAAAATCAACAAACTTTACAACTGCAGTAAGTTTCTCAAAGCCATCTTTCATCTTCAGCTCAGACCTGGATGTGTCACAGAGGCAGCAGTTTCTCACCAAAGACTGTGAGACTATTATTGCAAATTTGTGGTACCCATTAGGGTTACCCTGGGAGGGAATGCAAAGGTGAAGCTGGAGGCACATTGTGATTAGTGAGAAAATGCTTTCTGCTTAAAATTAAATCAGACATAATCACTATTGGTGTAAGTGGCTGCTGTGCAACAGGACAAACTGCATATCACATTGGATACTTCAATGGGGTAATTTAATTTCTTAAAGTTCAGCAGACAACTATTAATCCCAAAAGAGCCAGAGATCACTGTTCATCATGTCAGTTGGTATTTAAGACCTGAGCTAACCCAAAAGAGCTGTAGGTTCCTCTGGCTGGAACAGTTTCCTATTGCCTTGTCCAGTTTTCAAATGTTTAAGCTGTCATTTGAAAGTTGTATATTTAAACTCCTTAAATTTAACCTCTGCTAAACTACAGAGCTAATCAATAAAAATTAATACTTTTTTCCAAGCACTACTTTGCTTTCCTCTTTGATGCATTATGTGAAAATTAGAGCAAGATGATTCTTCAGTTTAATCAAGATATATCAGTACTCTGAAATGAATGATGACAGATTAGACAACTGAAACCAGTCCATTCTGAAATAGAGTGTAGTTGTAAATGAGTGAAAGCTTCTGCAATCCTGATGCTGAAGCCAACTTTTTTTTCTCAGGTCGTTGCAGCACTATTCTTGATGGAGCTTCTGGGACACTGAGGTCTGCCAACCACCCAAGAAATTACTCAGACAATACCAACTGTGTCTGGCTCATCCGAACTCGATCCAGAAAGGTAAACACAGCTTAATAGTGGTCTTGAAATGCAGCTGAACGTCTTTCTGTGTTAAGAATCTTGCTCTTTCTCTGCACAGAAGTTGCCAGAGGAGATCTCCATAAGAGAAATTTTAGACTAGTCTCCACTTCTTGTGTCCTTGAGCCAGGTATAGGCAAAGACAACTGCAGAGCTGTGATTTTGAAAAACCTCCATACGCTGGGCTTCAGGTTTTCAAAATCAAGACAAAGCATTCAGTCATTAGATTTGAACCCTGCAACCTCAGGGAATGAGAGACAAAACTCAGTAAGCAGTTCCAGTTTATCCTTGGCTACAGCTTAGAGTCTGTCTGTTTTAAAGGACACTCCATGAAAGAAGTGTACATGTATATTAAAGGCTGATTTTCTCTTCCCTTCCAGGTTTCCCTGCACTTTCAAGCCTTTGAGCTGCAGAAAACCAGAGGCTGTCAGGGTGATTACGTTAAAGTTTATGATGGATCCAGCAAGTCTTCTGCAGTTCTAATGGACAAGACCTGCGGATCAAAGATACCCAATGACATAGTTGCTTCTACCAATCTTATGCTCGTAGAGTTCATCACAGATGGTGCTGATACAGCTTCTGGTTTCCAAGCCACCTTTACAGCTGGTAAGTCTGAGGATAAGAAGAAAGGCAAAGAAAAACAGTCTGTCAAATCAAAGACTTTGTTCACTCAGAAAAATTACTGAGAAACATGAGGGCCATCACTTCCTGCCTTGCTTTTGATATAATGGATCGGTTATACACTGATACCATTTGTTCATTCATGCAGATGGGCCCACAGTCAGGATAAGTGGTTGAGTGGTGCTAGCCAGGTGATTGACTGTTCATCTTGCCTCTCAAATACATGCCATTCCAAAACATGTGCCAATAAGTATGATGCATTTAATGTTACAGCTAGATTTACTAGCACAGTAGAAATAGAATAAATCACAATCCAGCATTTAAATACAATGTTCCTCTCACAAAGATGCAGTTTTTAATCAGAGTTCAGAAGGTGAGATATATCTGTGGTGAATGAGGTCACCCAGCCCCATGGCAAGGAGAGGCAGAACTTCTACGGTCAGGATCGCTGGAATGTATCCAGCTAAAACACGTTTTCTGCAGCCCTGTTTAATTAAGAACTAAGGCCACAACTATACAGTTATGTTACCACAGGCTTACAAGTTAGCATGTATCAGCTGGAATAAAAAAATACCTAGCAACTGTACAATGGTGCAGCTTGCATTAAAATGGAAAAAGACTCAGCTATGTCATATGACCTTGTACGTCCCATGGGATAAGAAAAAACACATAGGGTTTGCATAAGTCCACTGAAATGCAGTAACTTAGCTGAATATTGAAACCAAACCAGCAGTTTTGCACTGTCTCTAGGTGGTATCTATTTCTGTCCACTGTAGCTATGGAAGGAAAGAAGAATAAGACAACTCCCCATCCCACTTTGGTGTGTCCACAAACATGAAACAATCTAAGCTGCCAGACAAAATGTGATTTAGTATGTATGTATTTTAGAGATGCTATAGTTTGTTCAGATACCTCTGAAAGCTAATATTCTCTTATTTCACTTGCAGTGAGTATGCAAAGAAGACGTAGAATCCACAACTGACTTAACGAAGAAGAACCTATTCTGTGAATATTGAAATGATGTTTTTCATACATTGCTCCTATCCTGGCTTGCATCATATGAAATTTAATTCTATTAAGAATCACAGTTTTCATCTTCCTGGGAAAGTTTATGTCCCAAGCCATATAAAAGTACAAATTCTATACATCTGGTGTGCTTCTCCTGTTGTCTGCACAGTTAAGTTATTACCTCTTTCTATTTAATAATTGAATAAAAAGCTTAGTTAAAAACAAAAGTTTCCATTTCTGTTTTCTAGTAGTCACTTCCAGCCAAACACATTATCAATGCGGTCTGACTTCTCAGTCCCCCTCTTTCAGCCACTGGGATGTCTCTTAACTATACCACTATCATCATCATGGGTTTGGTTAGTTGTCTGAAGAGCCCAGCTCCAAACTTTAAAAATCCATTTTATGGTCTTCAGAGTCTTGAGCACAAAAAGATCTTAGACACAGACTCTTATTCCAGCCTCACATTTAAGCTTCCAAAAATGACGTCTCTCTTCACAATTCTGTTGCATCCTTAAAGTGCTAGAAATGGACAAGACAAATCTTTTGCCAGTAAATGGCTGGTACTTTTTATTGCAGTTTTCCTTGTATAGTTCTGGTAGGCAGGAGACAGCTAAGTGTTCTTTTTTAGCCGCAAGTCATTTTTGGTCCACAAAGATGATTAAGCTTATCACAGGATGAGAGATGGACCAGATAAGGTTGCTAGAGTTCATGCTTATGTTCAGGGAAGCAATTTTTTGTCAGGGATGAAGCTGAGCTCTCTCTTTGTATCTCATAGGGAGGCCAGAGAGTTGAAAGGGTGTCAGAACTCCTGGAGAGTTAATTTCATAGCCTTTGCCTGCAATCACATTTTTAAAATGACATTCTCTTGAACAAGACAAGTCTGTAACAGATCTGAGCAAAATAGGCTGCGATTTTAATCTGTAGCACAGAGAGATAGTTAAACATATGACTAACCTGGGCATTTAATACTTGTACTTTTAAGTCCGAAAAAAGCAAACGCCTTTTCTGTTCCTACCCTGTAACACTAGAAACCTTGCCATTTTTCTCATGGAAATACATTTTCTAGAAAAGAACAGTGGGAAAAAATCATTTTGTTTTGTTAAAGAAGGCACACAGAATACTTAATCTAAAAGAATTTTCTCAAAGTCCTGTCTATATTTATACTACATGATGAAGAGTCAGTTAGTTCTTAATGGTAGAGAAATTTTAATTCCATTGAAGATTGCTTGCCTATCCACAGTGGCTGTGCAAATGCCTCTGAACACAGCAGTTTTGAGTCTGCTTTAGAACAGACATTTCTTCTGTTCTTCAGACATTGCAAGATGCGTTCAGCTTCTGATATGTTGTTCTCGTTACTCAGAGCAATCAAGTGCTGCTATCAGCATACTATAAAAGCAGTGGCACTTCTAAAATGATGTTAAAAATGCAGTTCTAGAGGAAAAAATTTGTCCAGTTGTGATTTCTGAGCCCCTAAAAAAACGAAATGGAGGCAATAATGCTGCAAAGCCAGTTGGTGAGGATCAAGATCCTATCACTTTTTTTTTTTTTTTTTGGAGAGGAATTTCAAATGTGATGAAGGTGTTCCACAGGGTGAAGAAAAGGAAGTTTCAGGTGATTTAGATACTTACCCTTAAAGGAGGCATAATGATTTCAGTAAGAGTTCTGAAATATTTTTGGCAATGACTGAGAAATTAATAAAGCTATGGTCATCTATGTATTGCTAAAATTGATAAAATAATTAAGAGGTTTTCTTTTTAAGACAAACTAAGTAATCTGTGTCAATAAAAAATTAAATCCAGTGGATGTAAAGAGCCTGCAGTTTCCTCTTCTAATTCCACTGAAAGAAGAGCCACTTCCTTAACAAGAGGCAGTCAGCAAAGTCTAGGTCTGTATGGGATTGGCTTGATCCTTATTGCATAGGACAGGGCTGAAGCTCGTCACAGAGACAGAGCCAAGGTTCAGACTGAGAATGTGACTGCTCCATTGCCCCAGGACAACACTCCACAGATACTGGCAGCTCAGGATGTTGTGAGCAGCCCAGGAGTTACTGATTCCACCTCACCTGAGTCGGCCGTCAGCTGGAGTGTACAGGGACAGCAGTACTACGCAGCCTGTCTATCTGTGTCTGAAAACCATTTCTAGCTTGAGAACTTTACCACCCCTTTTCTGTGACCACATATGCCACTCACTCTAACTTCAACCTGAAAGTAGAAGCCACCCTGTTCTGCAGGATCACATCTATACTTATTGACCTATAGCACAAGCATAACCTCTCTGTCATACAGGTGGAGGTTTTTCTCCAGCTCTAGGGACATGCACTACACCATGGACAGGGTTGCAGGACTACCATTGTCAGCCTGGGGATGGCTTCAAGGGGCTACCACTGAGTGGGTCCAGTTGGAGCTCATTGTCACAGACACACAGACATATGGTGAGGTCTGCATCCTCTTCCTCACCATTGATTATCTCCAGACGAAACATTAGATAATGCAGAAACAATATCTTGAGACACTCAGTCTTGCTGAAGAAAATGCCTACTGAATAAGGGAGTACTTCAGCAGGCAGAGCAGCATCTCAAATCGCATCTGGGATTGTCCCAGACCCATATGCATGTGCACAGTCTCCTCTGGGACTGTAGTGGACACGTCCCTCAGGCAATCCTAGTCTGGAAGCTACAGTGGCAGGACAGAGCACGAAGCATATTGTAAGGCTCCTGTGCAGGTTTATATTTCTGGGATACTACCCAAGAGGTATGAAGCTGGGACTTATAATTTCTGCATCAAATCTGGGCATGTGGAAACCTTGACATATGCAAAGCCTCCCAGGGATGTAGCAGTACACCTCTTTTAGGACACCAACTCTCCCCAAACTACATCCATAGCAATCCAGCCAAGCCAGTCCTTGTAGAATGAAATATGAAGATTGCCAGGAATGCTGTGGAGATGGAAATGTGCACGTGCAAGAAAGCACTGGAAGAAGCAGCCAAACAAGGGTTACAAGAACAGCCTGTATTGATAACAAAGGACGTAATTCCCAGGACATTGCTCCCACGACACTGCACCCAGGAGGATCATGGAGGAATGTAGTGCTTATGGCATGACCACAGGGTCTATCCTCCATTCAGGCAGCAGCACAGATGACTTGTCAGTGGAAGATCCTGCACTCACGTGCCAGCAAACTTGCAGATACTAAGTGTATAATTCCTTTTTCCTGTTACCCCATCAGGATTAAAAATGCATCCTTTCATTTCAAAATAACAAACAGTTATTTTGAACACAAGAGGGTTTTCTGTAGGGAGGCAGAAGGCTGTAATTCCTGTGCTTATTTCAGTATGTTTTCACTTCACGGTTCTGAATTCGTCTTCACTAGGCACTATGCAAACTTGGAGCAATTATACCGCCACCTTGAACACCAAGTCCCTCACTGGGGTCTGTATTTTCAGAGTTCTGAGGCACATGCAGGCTGCCTGGGCTGTGCACCTTCCTGCCACACTGTCCGTGCTGCCAATGACAATGCAGAGAGCGTGGGACACCGCACATACTCTTCTTCTTTCTATCCTGGAGCTCTTTGCCTTTGCCACTGCATGTGATGGAACCTTCACAGCATGGGGAGATGCATGCAGAGAGGTTCTGGTTCCCCTGTGCTACTCACAGGATGCACAGACACCTACATAGACTCAGGCAGGGGTGCTCAGGTGCTGAGACAGCACACAGGCACCGTTTGGGCTGAACAAGTTGCAGGCTAGCCCAGGGTCAAGGCCTGACTGGAACAGCACGGGTTCCCTTGAGCTCCCATGACCACTGGGTGCAGGGCTGCATTCAGGTCTTGCACAGCAGGGTACCCAAACCAAGGCATCAGCCTCATCCGGATTCTCCCTGTCTCCCCAGTGACAAGTGGGGCAAGCCCAGCAATGGGAGAGCATCAGCAGCACTACTTTCCATTTTCCATTTTACTTTCCATTCAGTCATTTAAGTTAATGCCTTCACTAAACGATTAAACATTTTTCTTCATACATTCAGTTTCTGTGGAAAGTGTTACCTTCTCTCTCTTAACAAGCTATTTTAAAAAAATGAAATTCTGTGTTGCAGATCAAATGCTAACCTTTCACTGAACCAAACTAGAAAAAACAAACTATTCTAAATCCATCTAACTGTCCAAGGGATAGAAAAACGTTCTGCAAACAGATCTGGTGTGGAGCACTAAATAAAAAAAGACCTGAAACAATCTGGATTTCACAGCAAAACTAAAAATAATTTAAATAGAGAGAGATTATATTTTAATTTGAGGTTATAGCTCACTCTCTCCATAATCTTCCTATTGATTTTTTTTATCATCAGTAGAAACTCAAGCATACACTGGTGATACATCTGACAGAATTTATCTTGATTGAGCAGGAGTTCTTCCATTGACTCACAGGGTTTCTGTGTTGACAAGAAAAGTTTCTTTACAAACATCTTTTACATTATTATTTTATTAGAGGGATAACGTTTTTGTTTCTTTATAGAAAAGTAGTAACTGTTAGTCTGCCTTTTTTGACTACTTTGAATGCTCAAAAGAAAAAAAGGTACCAACAACCACAGCCTTCCACTTCCCTCTTCAACTGTGGCAGATACAGTCATTCATAACAACTATTTAGTATCTCATTCTAACTTCAAAGAAGCAAGTATCATTCTTGACCAGGAGAATATAGGAAAATGTTTACAGGTCAAAGCACATTCAGGAGTTCATTAAACAGTAATGTCACTCTCTATCTTCAATGAGTACCTGTCCTTTTAAATAAAGTGATGGGCATAAGAGTGAGAGACTTAACAATGGAAATGAAAAGAAAGCATTTTTATTTGGCATTAATGGGCAAAAGGAATGTTTCCTGAACTTTCCTGTCTTACATCTCTTTCAGGAAAATGATAAAGCCAGTATCAGAAAGAATGCTCAGAGGCAGGCCAGTGATCACCAGGAAAGTTCTTAGTGACAAGATAGGTCCAAGGTCAAGCCAGGAAACTGGTCCAGGATAAACAGGTCAATGACCAAGTAGAGGCATTGTTGTGACAGCACTGGAGAAGGATACACCTACCATGTAGCTTAACGGGGGCTAAATATGTTGGTCTGAGCTTAAATAAGGCTCCTGTGTGCATGAGTGGAAGGTTTGAAGGGAGTTCCCAGGTGAGGCTGATCAGGTTAAATAAGGTCTCAGTGTTCTCAGGAAATAAATGGTGTTGGGGATGTTGCTGTTTCTTAAGTAGCAGGTGATTTAAGACAGGCTCAGGATGGTTCTGCAGTGGGTCACAAGGTAACCAGACAGCAAGTACCACAGAGACTTATAAACATAGAACCACAAATGCATATGCAAAATAAAAGCTCTTAAATCTTAAGAGAATGCTTAGGTAGCTGTTTGGATAATTATGATGCTTTCTGTCTTTCACAAATTTCAGTCTGAATTACAGGCCATTTGTTTTAGGTAGTAACTATATGAGAAGAGTTATTTTTTATGACAGCTGAGTGTTCTACCTGTATTGAGAGCCAATAGGGGAACATCAACAGGCCATGCCTGTTTCTATTATGATCTTGATGCTGCCTTGACCTAATGGCATTTTGTGCCCCTATCAATCTGATTCAGTTTGACTCTTTCATGTCAAGCCATTTGATAACAGAATCTTTTGCTTTTCTTTCTAGTCCTCTGTCTTGCTGTAACTGCATAATGCATGCTTCCATTGTATCACTGTTTTCTAGTGTCTTTTCTGACACTTTTAATCTATAGATATTTCCTTTTGCGTGATTGTGTTATGGGGTTTTAATGGTTGAATCTAGCCACAATGCGTCTGCATAATCTATTTAAATGGAAGGAAATATAACCAAAGAGAACATTCACACAGGGACATATGTGTTTATAATTATTTTCAGTTGACTTTTAAGCTTTCATTTGTATATGGCAATCTTGGATGAGTTTTCTTATGGGTTTAGCCAAAAGGAATTAAGAATCTTATGCATTTTAGGAAGATACAGGATCATCTCATTATGGAAATTCAGAGATAATTTTTTAGCAGCAAACAATCCAAAACTGGCTGAAAGTCTTCAGCTTCTAGATCTCAGTGGTTCTTCATTGTCTTATACTTTGCCTTCACTAGCTTGCACAGACCCACCTGTCTAATGCACCGGGGTGTTGTTAATTAGATTTCCTAATATATTTAGATGTAATGTATCACTTTTGTAAATTCTCATTTGTAGTAAAAATGGGATAAGGATGTAGGCCTGTGGAGTAGAAGTTTTAAGTTAAGGGTGGCTGATGGACCCGGCTTGTGTAAACCACAGTCAACATTACATTTTGACTGCAAACTCAGGGTTATATTATGTTAGAAGAGTGTAAGGATGGAAAAGGAGAAGATGTGACCCGGACATGCAAAGATGTATGAACCCTAAAACATGTTTTGTGTAAGGCATTACAGGTTAGGTTTGAGATACATTATTAGAATCTGAAACATGACTCACAGGAAGTGCAATGTTGAATGCCCCAAAAGGGAGAAAGAAAGGATGCTGTGCTTACATTTCAAATCCCTAATGTAATATTTTTAATCTCTTGGAACTAAAACAGCTGTTCACAAGAATACAGCTGTGCAAGAGAGCAGAAAATATCCCTTTCTGAATGAAACTTAGCCCGAGGTTTAAAGGGCAGTAAAATAATTGATATATTTTAGAAGCAAAATAAGTGGCCCATTAAATCTGAACTGCTTTTAGTCTTGCCTCTTTCCACAGTGGTTGGCAAGATGTTTTGACAGATATAGCACTAGACATGTTTGATACAATAGGATTCAGACTTTTCTTTGGCTTGGTTCTAGGAAGACATCATTATTATTGTTAGCCAAAATATGTGCAATTTTAAACAGAAATCTGGAATTGTTTTTTGTACCTGAGCAATGATAAGATCTCAGCTGATGGACAGTAGTCCAGTTCAGTGTTCTACAGTCTAATTGCTAGTAATGTTTCTTTCTAGCATCTATGTGTATTGGATATGTGCAGGATACACTAGACATATGGGAAATGGATACATAGCATTGTTTGGTTTCAGAATAAATATTTATAAAACAGAATGTAAAGAAAAGAGGAGTAATGTTCTATTGAAACTCACCCCCAAATCTTTTGGTATTACCTCAAAATCATTTATGTTATATTTTGCATATTAAAATGGAGCTACCAATAAGTATCTTTGCAAAACTAAATGTATTCTTAGTTTGCTTGCTTTGGTCTGAAGTCTCTTATTTGATCCTGTTTCTACCAATTGCTGGTAGGATGGCCCCCACCTAGGTTTCACACAATATCTTACCCCAACTGACCTGGCAGAAAATCTATTTCAATAGTTCTAATAGCATTCAAGTGGTTTTCAAAACAGAAATAACGTCTCCTTCCTGTAGGATATATAGTTCTCCTCTCCCTAGAAGAGTATTTAGGACAGGGCTATTCCAGTGTGGTAGTAATATGTCCAAATCAGCCGTGTAAAATGAGATAGACTTGCAAGTTACAGCAATTTTGAAATCCTTAAATGCTCTTATTCAAATAAATTATACAATGAAATGTTAATACTCATTTCCATTAAATTTGTTGTTACTCTTGCCAATCTAGTCAGTAATAACAAAATAAGAGGCTATTTCTTGTGGCTAAATTAAGCAGTACACTATTTTTTTTTCTTCTGTTCACAAAATGTTCAGAAAATTCTCATGTAACTTTATTGCCTGAGTTTGAAAATTTATTTGGAAAATGTTTTCCCTGCGTGAATATTTTCTGAACAATTTGTTGTGGATATTCATGATTCAAATCATAGCATTAATTCAGTGCCTAAGTAGTACAATGCCTATCTAAGTACTATGGTTTCTGCATTGTAATTGTCAATTGTGCAGCTTACTCACATATTTCCTGTTTAGAATATGAAGTGTGAATAATCACATTCAAACATATATTTGGGGGCTATTTAAGCATTCTCATTTATTTTTGCACTTTAAAGTAAGCCTTTTTTTCCCTCTCTAATGATAGTGTATTTTTTTTCGTTGCTTACCCAGCTCTAGTAATTGCACTTTGCTGACCTAGATTTTCCCTGCAGTTTCAGCAGTTTCAGTTGAGTGCAGCCTTCTCTCTTCACTTCCTCTTCTAGACTTTTCTTGAAAAGTTCCAATAGGATAGAAGGGATTTGTCACTGTACACTACACATTTTTCATTCCAGTGAAGGGCTTTAGGACAGTGTGATGAAAGGTACCCCAAAAGGTAGGATTTTTTCCCCTATACTTTCTAAAGATGGCAGTCAACTTCTCTTTAACCTGGGAATGTATTGTAAGGCATTTATGCATTCACATGATAAAATAGAAATACTTTTTTAAAGCTCTATAAATTGTCTTCTGGTTCTTTTAAAGTCAGTGACACTTACATGCATACTCAACACTTCTTAAATTAAATCCAAATTCAGGTTGTAATGTTTAGGCATTTACTTCTAGAATGGCTGTGTCTTCCTCTCCCCCCCCCTCCCCCCTCCCCCATAAATTCTATGCTTCCTTAATTGCAAGGCTCTCTGAGGCTTAAGGAGCTGTTGATAAAGTGCTTTGAGATCATCAAGACAAAGGTAACTTGATGGTTATGTGTGGGAAATACAGAATAGTAGGGAAGGTTTTCACTGAAGATGTGGCTTCCTAGGTGATTGAATTCCTCATTGCTGGCCAACACTGCTAATTTAATTTGTTTCTGTGCAATTCAGTAATTCACCTCCTTAGCATGGGAATCTGATATTACCAAAGTCTTGAAGTTCTCATGGCTGAGGTGAAAGAATCACTGGAGAAGGAAGAAAAAAAGAATTTGTACTTACTCAGTAATTCAGGGCTTACTCAGTAACTCATTTTCTGTGAGGACGACTGAGCACAGGTTGCCCAAAGAGGTTGTGGAGTCACTGTCCTTGGAGATATTTAAAAACTCTCTGGACACAGTGCTGGAAAATCAGCTGTTGGTGACCCTGATTGAGCAGGGAGATTGGCCCTGATGATCCCCAGAAGTCCCTTTTAACCTCAACCATTCTGTGATTCTGTGGGACAGGAGATGAAGCAGAATGCTGAAATAGGGACAGAATCTGGTCATTGTACTTCAAATGAAAGCTGTAGTGAAAGCACAGTTGTGAGTGAGAAAGATTTTGGGAGCTGAGAATGCCTAAATTATGCCAGGATACAGAATAGTGTCCAGGAACTGAAAATTAATTTTCTTCCTGTATAAATGATTTGAAGATATTGATTACTTTACATTGGAAATTTTGGGAACAAAAGCATGAGAGAGTAATATCAACACTGTTGTAGAGTAGCTAAATGTTTATTTGTTTTTTTTTTTATCTTTGATCAATATATCTTCTTCCTCTAACATCTCAATTAAGTTATTAACTATCTTTCTATGTTCTTGTAGTTTTGTGTGTAAAATACCAGTCCACCTGGGAGAATAATATATCTTCTCTTTTAGTGACTGATATAATATGAACAAGTCAGTCCACAAAAATTTGTATTCTAAAAATTTAGTACAGCTCTTGTTTCCACAGCTTAAAACCTCCAAATATTTACTAAAATCCATGTAGGTTATTTTACAGTGTTTTACTACTAGTAACTCTTTTTCAAATAACAGCTTATATGGTTATTGATACTTGGCATGGCATGATCTTTAGAGAATTCATGTGAATTTTGCTTGTTCATAAAAAAAATTTATAGAACATCCACTGCTGGAAATTAAAAAAAAACAAACACACACACACACAAATTCTTCTTAAGTTATTGACTTGATAGTTTGCACACATTCACTTGCTGTACCTTAATTTTATCTGCCATGCCTATACCAGCACATGTCCTGCAAAGGGCAAAGCCAGCCTTATTTCATCATCTGGAAGTTGTATAGTTCAGTGCTCCAAGAAAGGAGAAGTAAAGGCTATATATAGGTATTCACGAGTGCTGCACAGCCAAATAAAGCTGCTGTATGAATGAACTGGTGAGTCAGCAAAGCATCTGCAGAAGGAAAAGCAGGAATGACTGTTGCCAAGACACCACATCTGCAACACAAAAGTAGTACAACTTGACTTCATTAACTTACTGCAGCAAACATACGGTAATCATAGCATGTAGAAAAAATAATGGACATCCTACATGTACAGCAAGTTAAGGCCCCTGGTGACATGAAGCAGGGTTGTAGGTGGGAGCCCTGAGGACCAAGCTGATGGAAAAAAATACGCAGCAGGGACAGATTAATCAAGTGCTGCTGTGTATTCATTTTGGATTTGCTGCGAATGTGGCTTGTCAAATTGGCTTGAAATTTGCTGAAAAATTATGGCTTGGATCAGGTATGAGTACCAGAATGTTAGTATCTGTGTGTGGGAAATCATCCTAATGTCATTAATCCAGACACAGGGTTGAATGAACAACGGCCTTACCTGGAAAGCATGCTTGGTTTAGTTGACTGGGAAGTGGTAAGGGATTTCTGCTCAGGAATCAGTTTTCAGCTGGATATATTGCCATTTGCATTTGAAAATAATGTAAATAACCCTGTACTTTATGGGCCAATTCGTGATATTAGTTTGGTAACTGAAAATTTGGGAAATCTTCCTAACGTCTTTAAGCAAGCTACTCCTGCTTCAAATAGACAGGTCTTGTCCCAGTTACAGAGACTGGAGAGTGATCTATTTTTCCTTGGATTGTTAGTGTAGACTATATGGATAGTAAAAATATCATTGTTTTTTAGAAGAAAATGATTACTAAATAGTCTGAAGTCTTGAAAAACAGAGCTAAGATTCTCCAGGTGTTAGAATTCTCTGTTCTGATTTACATTGCATTCATATTGATTTTGGTATAAAGCATTAAACTCAAGGATAGAACGAATGTTTTTATTTAAACAAACCATTTCACATTTTGAAGATGTCCTGACTCCTAACATGGACAATACTTTAATTACATTGCAGCTTTTAAAGAACATAATGGGGACCTTAAGCAAATTCTCCAGACCAGAAGTGAGATACTTAATCCTGAGCTTTAAATTCTCAGAGAGAGAAGGTGGGCTCAAGGTTGAACAAGTAGCTTTTATTTGCCAATTTATATATGGAAGTAGAAAATTTGAGGTCAAGGCAGGGCATGAGGAGGGAAATATGTATGTATAGGAGGGTTGTGGTGCAGTAGAGAAAGGGCACAGAAAAAAAAGTGTTCTGGTAAAAAAGGACATGAATATAGGAACAAGCTGAGCATCCTTGGACTAAAAATGCAGTAGTTAATTATGTATGGATGATTTATCTGGGTTGCAGATTAACAATGCTGAGGATGCGGAGACATTACTTCAGACTTTGTGAGGAGCCAGCTCTGTTCTATGGAGCCTGTTACCTTTGATACAATGTGGCACAGAGTTGTGGTGTGGCCACCTCAACAGTGCACTTCTAGTCTGCACTAAAAAGCTCAGGTAGAGTACAGCCAGCGATTATCTGAGCTCACTATGTGTAAATCCTCTCAGGATTAGGCCATGCTCCTTATTATCTCCTGTCATACCTAGAGTATCTAGCTTGTTCTAAGCATCTGTCTCTGTGGTTAAAGATGTGATTTTTGTACTCATTCAGTTGGTTAGCTTTCTTGGAGGAAAAATGTCTCCCTAGCTTAGAGAACTTGGTCATTTTTTTGTTTTGTTTTTGTTTGTTTGTTTGTTTTAATAATTGCTAAGTACTGTTCATGAATTCTGTGGCAAAGATTGGGATTAAATCTCTTTCTGCAGAGAGCAGTTTTTGCTTGGCAGTGCAACACCCCACCCCACTCCTTAGGGCACACTGTTATCTCAGAAATGCTCATTAGGCCTTGATGTACAGCACCTGGGCTAAGCTCCTTTTGAGCTTACCAGAAACACTGTCTGTTCCCAGGAACTTGGGAGCTGTTTAATGAGATCCTCTTTTTCAATGAACAGTCCTTGAAACCGATTTTTCTTGCCTGAACAACAACCCAAGTGCAATGACATTTTTGTTAAACTTTCAAAGAAAGTTACTGACCTGAATTGTGGTCAGGATGAAAAGTTACTATGACTGAAGCCAATTCTTTTGTGACCCTATGAATGGTGGTCCTCAGTGAGGCCCTTTGAGCTCTCCTGGGCTGCAGTGAGCTGTGCCCAACAACCTCCCTCTGAGTGGCACACCTCTGAGAGCCAGCAACTCTCACTTTTGCTATACTTGGAGGACTGCTGTTGAACGTCCATGGTGGAGCCCAGGGTCAACCCTTTGCCCATGGAGAAGGTGCAAAGGCATCTGAAGTGAGTACTTCACTGAACTCAAGGGGATTTTTTCACACATATATACCTTGTCCATACTCCTTTAGGATGGTGTGTGTGCAGGTGTAAATATGCTGTAGCAAATGTACTGTGAATGTTGCTCTCTTAGATTCTTAAGTAGCTTAGATTTTGTAAGGAGCTTGGGCCTATAAGCGAGTTACTGTTTTGCAATAGTAAATTCTACAAGAATCTTGCTAAATTGTGTGAATTGAGGTATCAATTAAATGCTGTTAAAACCTTTAGGCCCAAACCATTAGTCAAGTCCAAGGCTGTTTGGCAAAAGGGAGTCCACTTTAAAACTTGTAACTCAATGGGAGGTTCTCTCTGATTCCTTTTATCCTTAAGCTTTTCCCTCCTTATCCCTTTCTACCTCTAGCCTCCATGTAGATAATTTTTTGTTGATTTTTGTTTTAAACTGATTGATTTTAGATTTTAGTCCCATTTTTTACTGTGTGCTTTAGCCATGTAGTAAGTAGCAGAGTGAACCTTCCCAGTTAACTTTGTCATGCCTTCACTTTAATATTAAGCCTGCTTTTACTGATACCATTGCTGGTGATTCTTTGAACAACCTAAACCAATAATTTTTGACAACTGCACAAATCACAAAACTATCTTTTTTCCCAGTCTCCTATTTCCAGCACTATCTGCCTGCCATTTTCTCTAACGAGTGTCATACAACGCCCCACAGACAGTCATCCCTTCACTGCATAACCTTAGTCTGTCTCAAGAGAGAAGGGTATGGGAACAAAAGGTGTATGAGCTGAAGGTAATTTCATGTCATTTAAAATGTCACTTCACGCAGGGTTTAGGTAGCAGGGTTTAGGTAGCAGGGCAGAGGGAGGGTGCAGTGGTGACCTCTGTGGGTAGATATCACAGTTTGCCCCATGCTGGACACAGACAGCTGCAGGACACAGCTGAGCTGGCGGCACCTCTGTGGAAATGTATTTAAGAAAGGGTATAAAACATTAAATGGGTAGAGGAGGAGGGAACAAAAAGAGTGAGGAACAACAGAGGGGACGCCAAGGTCAGATGAGGAAGATGTGCTCCATGGCAGAGAAGAATAGTCACTGCTGTTCATGGGGGACCCAAACCATAGCAGATGGATGTTTTTGAAGCAACTGCAGGATGTGGAGATGACATGTCAGAGCATATGCTCACTTTGAACTAATAGAAAAAATATGCGACAGCTTTGCTTCAGTCCCAGGTAACATACAGAGAAACACATTCTTAGGACTGAGGGCTTTAGAGTCTAACAATGATGCTTTTAGACTTATTTCAGTTACTTAGGAGCTCTAGCCCATGTTACCAGTACAATAGAAAGATTATGAGATTTGCTATGATTCCAGGGGGATTTTTTTGACAGTAGGTTCAAGGATATAGTGTCTAATGATTGTATCACAAGAACATAAATCTGGAAATAAAATTTCAATGCTAGTTTCTAATGCCTTTTAACCTCAAATACTTTAAAAACTGAAGTTTTTCAGCCACAAGATGCTGTTGCTGTTCTTCACAAAACTAGGAATTTTGAGAAGCAAAGGTTTTCAAATAAAACAAATCTGAAAGTGAGGGTTACTTAACCTTATCTTTAGTTCACATAAACAATTTTTTTCTGTCTATCCTAAATATTTATTTATTTGTTATTAAAGTGATCTTGTGCTAAGTGTAGTATAGAGAACCCTGCCAAAAGAACCCCAAGAGGAATCAGAAAATGACCTGAAACTGAACTCTCAAAGTGAGAAACAAATCAATCTGTTAGATTCCAAAGATAGTCAGAACTTGGATGGACTTGGCAATAAATCTCTGTGTCTTCAGTGCTCTTGTGCAGGGTAGGAAAATGGTACCTCAGCAGCTAGTATTCTGAGGTGAAAAGAAAGGTAAAATTTTTCTTAGTGTCTGCAAAAGCAGGAGTGTGCTTACTCTGTCTCATTTGCTTTTCTCTTAGAACTGAGATGTAGAGGGATAAAACCTGAAACATCCTCATCCTTATACTTGAACTCTTTATTTTTTTTTCCAGTATTAAATGCCTAGAATGTGTGGTTCAGAGCTGTGGTTTGTATATGCAGGGAGAAGACATAAAAAGCCAAAGCTCAACTAGAGTTGAAATTGGCCAGTGTTGTGTCAGACAGGCAGGGCTTTTTAAAGTATTCTAATAGCAAGAGGGGGATGTGAAGAAATCATTGGACTACTACTTGTTGAAGATGGTCATCTGGCTAAAAGGGACGAAGATGAAGCAAAGGAATTCAATGATTTTTTTGCCTCTGTCTTTAATAATACTGCTAGACCTTGGTCTATCTTGTCCCCTGAGCTGGAGGACCATGAATGTGCAATAATAATTTTCCATTTGTGGACACTGAAATTGTAAGGGACCAGCTGTATCAGCTGGAAGGGCACAAGTTCATGGGGCCAGATGAAATTCATCCCTGAGTACTGAAGAAGCTAGAGAATGTTGTGGTTGGACCCTTCTTGATCATCTATCAATGATCTTGGGAGTTTGGAGAGGTCCCTGCTGGCTGGAAGCTAGCCAGTGTTCTTCCAGTTGAGAAGAAAGGCATAAGGGAAGTCTAAGGAGCAACAGACCTGTTAATCTCACCTCAGTTCCTGGAAAAATATGTGTGTTAGCAGAATAGTTCTTCATCTTCTTTTAGTATTCTAAGGGTTTACATGTCATTTTATATTTAATCTATGTATAACTCTAGAACTAAATTTACTGCACTACTGCTCAGTCCTGAATGTCATTTCAGTTGTAGCTGTTTCTGTCCTTTTGTCTTCACGTGATAATATTCCTAATTCTTTCTAGCCAACATTCACCATTTCTTTTGGTGGAGACAGTATAAATTGCAGATAGTCTCATAAATCACTGGTAATGGACTGATCAGCTCCTTTAGCCTCTGTTTGCACCAAATAGTAAGCTGGTTATTCCAGGAAACCTTTTTCCTTTCCTAACCTGGATTCTTCTTTTGTTCATTAGTATGTAATATACTTTCTTAAAATGTAGAGGTAGGATGAAGTAAATGAGCACATTTGATATTAACATTGATCTGAGAGCAAGATTGTTCCAAGTCAAGAGGCAATTCCACCTCTCTTTATAGAGCAGAAGTTCAAATAAATTAATTTTTTGATCATGTTTGCAGACTTTCATAATAAGTTAATAGTACATTTTTCCATACTAGAAGTCAGCTCACAAGAAGGAAATAGTAAAAAAAAAAAATTTAAAAAAAGAAAAAGAAAAAAAGCACAATTGTAGTGAAATTACAAGTATAGACCCAATTTATCTTTGACTTCTTTGAAGTTTAACATTTGCATTTGGATTTTTTTGAGTCCAAGTGAGGGTGGTATAAACAAAAGAACAATCATGACGGAGTTTGACGTCTTGACCACAGTGTGATTCTGGATGGGGAAGTTTACAGAGAGTATTCACAAAGTTCGAAATGACAAGAAGGATAAGCCCCTGCAGATGGCAGCAAAGCTTTAAACTTCAGCACTACAAGTACAGTGCTTGGTATAGTCGGAGGCAGAACCCACTAATGAAGACACTGATTTCCACAGACTATTACAGTGACATGTTTTGCTAGTAGTTAGCATGTTACTGATGATGGCTTATTTTCAGCCTAAAAAAGAGGAAAGTTTCAGTAATTGTCTAATAACAGAAGGATGTTTCTGAGCCTAGTGGAATCCCTCCAAGTTCCCCAATGCAGACATCTCCTACCTGCCCTGTTTCAAATATTGCAGATGGTGGGGTTTTTCCCTTCAAATATTTTGCGTCCTTTAGGTTTGCAAAAAGAGTTTTACCTAGGTGACTTGGAGTAGCATAGCACACTAATACTTCTATAACACCCAGTTCTGTTGTAGAAAAATAAAAGTGACTGCTAAAAAAATCCTTCAGGTTGCAAATACTTACTTCCAAAGATATCACGTCAGAAACAAAATAAATAGATGAGTACAAATATCTGAAAAGATATACCTGATGATCTATTTGAATATGAAATACTGTCTCCAATACTTTTACTAGCTCTTTCCTCAGGTGATTTCTTGAGCCTGTCATGCTGCATAGGCTTTTTCTTCCTTGCTCTAGTGTCTTTATCACATTGCAAGCCCTCCTCCACCACCGTCCCCCCCTTCCCTCCTTCTCACCAATGATAATCCATCTTCTAATTTATGTCACCCATTTTTACATCTTCATCATCTCTTTGGAATTTCTAACATTCAGTTTTAATAATATAGAGAAAATCCATAAGGGTAGTGATCAAATGGAGCCCTGTGCAGGTAAACCTATCTTTATAATGTCTTTCTTTCATGGTAGTCCCTCTATACTTAAGGAATAGTTTAGTACTTATTATGTTTTTACTGCATTTAAATACTTTCATTTTTCTTCCTCTGTCTTCAAGGAAAAAGGTACTGTTTTCACTGTCATTTATTTCTGTGCTTACATTGTAATTTATTCAGGACAATGACAGTGTCTTTTTACTTTATGTACCAAGAATCTGCATATCATGCTTGATTGAATGACTGACTGTTAGCAAATGGTTGTTTATTTTGACACAGTTTCCTGTCTGGGTTCATCAATAAGATGAAATATGAAATAGTTTACTGGCAGGCTAAGTAAGTATAGTGTATGAAAGTTGAGTAAGTTTTTGTTGCCAAAGTGTATATGTCTCCAGAGCAATTTTGAAGCACATGGATGGAACAGCTCTGTTGGGCTGTTCAGAAGATTTATTTACTTCAAGACAGTAAACCTGTACCCTCTGCTAAAGTGTGCTCAGTGTATAGCTAAATACCTGCAAACCTAGTCTGGTCATGGAATTTTTGTTCGTCTTCCACTTTCTGTCCCGTGATTTTGTATAGTGTTACTGGATTCTAAGGATCCTTACTTTTTAACAGCAGGGAAAGTTGATCTCTGTAAAGGCTTTGGAATGCTTCTAGATGAAAGGTGTTGTGTAAATTGTTGCCAGTTTTACTATTTCATATACTGTGAACTGATGAAACAGCGGAAGGGAATGGCAGTTACCTTTCAATATAATATAAAACTTGCCTTGGGTAGGACTACTCTGTTTACCAAACACTTCATTCAGTCCCAGTGGAAAAGCAATGGTGGCATCTGCTGTTTTCATAACCATCCAAAGAAGATGCTATGTATCTGAGGGGCTGGCTATCCCTGATGGCAAAACAGCAAAGAAATAATGTGAGAAACAGCTCTGCTGAAAATAACTTCAGTTATCATCACTGAAGCGCACGGATTCATTCCTACCATAGGTCTGTTTCCCCTGTGGCAAATCCCTTCTCCCATGGAGGTAGATTGCTACCATGACTCTTTTGGGCATTCCCAGTTTCTATTTTTTTTACTGCTTAACGAGCAAAAGAGGACATGATAAAGGGGAAGGGAGAAGCTGTAAAAAGAAAGATGCCATTATGTGACAAAACTATTAAGTAAATAGGAATAACAACAAGAACAGCAACAACAGCAACAACAATAAATAATAACACCACCACTAATAATAATAATAATAATAATAACAATAATAATAATAATAATAATAACAATAATAATAATAAAGTAGCTCAGCTCCTTACTTTTACTGGAATCTTGTAATTCAGACACTTAGAAAAATTGTTTCCAGTTCAGTTTTTTTCACTTTAGTAAGAGAGAGAAAATACAACATTGCACTGTATCATAGCCACTTTGCTGGAAATTCTGCAGTTCGAATAACAAGGGAGAAAGGAACAAAAGCAAGAGTAACAGTAACTGTGGCTGAAAGTCTGCAAAGGGCTACCAGTGTGGCCCAACTGAAGGCATCCCTAACACCTCTGAGCAACAGTTAAACTGGAGGTAAACCTGAATACTCGCCCACTAATCAGCTGATTAATACAAAACTAGAGGAACTGTAGAATTTTAAAACCCTGCAAGACAAAAACATACTGTGACCAAGAAATAAAACAAGGGCTGCCCAAGCTGGAAACTAGTCATAGTTTATAGCAGAAATAAACCCCTTTTTAAACTGACAAGGGTGGAAATAGCAGACAAGGAGTCTGTTTAGACTGGGTAGTTCTACACTGTGGAGGCGAGTAGACCAGTAAAGAGTAACAAAATCTTTGTGATGTATCAAGGCAACAATAGGAGTCTTTCAAGAGGAAACAGAATTAACTTTCAGTGTCTATGAACTAAGTGTTTTACCTAATCCTGAGGAAATGAAACACTTTGCAAGCAATTCAAGGTCTGAGAATGTTAATCTGAAACTACCTGTCAGTGTGGACAAGAGTAATTAAACACAGAAAGACCTGAGACAGCCCTGAAAAGCCTTAGCAGTCAAATTTTTCAGCCAGGTGTTTGTGTATAGATGGATGCTTTTATATATGCAGATATGCATATACATACACATGCACATATATATTTGTGTGTAAATACACAGAAGAACATATAGACAGATTTTATCCTCAGTGGATAATTTGCAGAATGATTGCAAGAGGCCTCAAGAGGCACTCAAAGCTGAGATCAAGAAACGAAGAAGCAGAACAGGTGTATAACATCAAGGTGTAGATTTTTATCTGTCACTTTCAAAATTGTGGAAAGAGCCTCCCAGATTGCAATAGTGACTGGTTCAAACAGGTGCACCAACTCAGAAGCACAAATTAATGTGCACAGCAACAGATATTTTGAAAATTATTTTTGGGTAGGGGAACAACATTATTGGAAGATTGGTGGCTTGGTAATTCTTTTAAATTACTGTAAGTATTTAGAATTTATTTTTGGGCAAATGTGTGAGAAAACTTTTTTTTTTTTTTTGTGAGGTAGCCAAAGAACTGATTTCACAGCCAGGGGATAGCCTGTCTAAATAATAAGAAAGAAAATCCTTTGCAAAAGTGGTTTTCAGTGTACGTTTCCAAGCCAAGAGACACAAATGACCCTGATAGTGGCCATATGGAATGCTACAGAAGCTCTAATGTAAATACTGTTAAAAGGAGTGCTGTGTCCAGTAGATGGTTACACTTTCTGAAAGGGCATATGGTTACTCACTAAGGACATATGGCTTCTCACTAAATACAGAATTACAAAGAAATTACTGGACCGTTGGCCTAATATGCACTTCTCAAAGCTCATGAGTTTGCGTTTCCAGGGTTTTGATGAATTCACTACTAAGTTAGAAGCAGTTGAATCCAAAGAAGAACCCGTATCCAAATGCTGTCCAAGTTTGGTAATGTTCACATTTAGAAAATGAGTGTAGACCCCAACTCCTCTTTTGAAAGCTGTTATCTGTTGAGAGGAAGAGAGTAAGATTTGTCTGAACCACTTGTTTGAAATGCTGGCCTGGTACAACACTGAGCACATGCTTTGCCTGACTTTCATTAACATCATTAGAATACTCAAATATTTAATGGAACAGACATTATGCCACACTTTTTGACAAAAAACCCATTGGCATAGAAGGAAAAGTGGACAGGTTGAAAAACAATTTAAATGAAATGAATGACTGTGAGCAAAAATAAATTTTGAAAAAAGTGTTCATTGTGCCAAAGTGATACCATGTTAAATTGGAAATTATTTAAAAGACATCTGGTGGAAGGGAAACTGCTTCAGGTTTCAGAATGCCAAGCCTGATACAGAAATGAACTGGTACCGAGGATCCCTCAGGAAGAAACCACTTTATAACTGGGGAATTGATGCACTTCTGCCTTGTAAAATCTGCCAGCAGGTTTGCTGCTGCAGGCATATACAGAAGCTTTCCAAATATGAAAAGACTGAGCCTTGCAGCAGCACTTTACAAAAAAAGAAAAATGTATAATATGACCTGGAGGGGAGAAGGAAAGGCACAGGCATGAATTTACAGAGCCACTGAGAAAGAAGCAGGGAACAAGGTCCTGTAAGAAACCAGATGTAAAACATGGTATTTTTTAATTCCTAAAGTTCCATTGTCAGTGGAGTCGAGTATATTGGGCTGTGCCGGATCATTGACAAGCAGCAGAGACACAGGCTGTCTGCCTCCTTCCTTCTCCATTGATCAGCCAAAAGAAATGAAAACAAAGAAGGCAGGTCTATCTCAAACATTTCTGGGGGCTGAGAGTATGCATTGTGGCTTTCCTGAAGGAGTTCATATCAATCTTCTAGTGAATCAGATTTTAGTGAAAATTTTACGTAACATTTTTCTTGCATAAAGCAAAACTTGAGGTCTAGGTTTGGTGAAAACATGAGTATTCCTGTGTGGAACTGAGAAATGTGGGCATTTTGTCACTTACCTGAAGTGATTTTGGCTATCCTGAGGCAGATGATCATTTTAATTAAAATGTTATATTGCATTATAATAGATATTATGTCGAATTCTTAAACAAACCAGTCTGTTTCCTTGCTGACCTATCACCTTCTCACTGATGTATTCTTAGTCTTGCCCCAGAAGGTGCTGGTTTTCATTATGATCCCAGTAGGAAAAGCATTCAGACTCTGCAAAGTATCTCTTGAAAGACTTTTCATTTGAGGTAACACTGTAAAGAAAGAGAGGATAGTATAGATAATTTTACATCTCTTCAGATGCTAGGAACTCTGAGTTGCACAGCATTGACAGACCTCCAATCAGTACAGAGCACACTGTGCAGATCCCATCCATGCAAAGATTATATAGCATTTTGGCCCTCAAGCTCTAGCAGGATTTTCTTAAAAGAAAACAACTCTATTCTTTCCACTGTCACATAAAACATTCTCATCATAACTTGTTGCTGCACTTTACAGATAAAGGTGAGGACAGACAGGTGGTGCAGCTACTGTTGAGTGGGAGCTGCCCACAGCCCCTGTTACTATTAACTGGATGACTTTTTACTGTGTCACAGAGACATGCACAGCATGACACTGTCCTGAAGGCCAAGCTATATGTGGCACACAGAACAACACAGTCCTGTCCCTACTCAGGTTAACTGTGAAGTGCTGCACAATGATCTTCCGGTTCTGATCATTCCACTTAGGATAATTCAGAGAACAGCTAATTGCATAGTTCCCTCCCTCTCTCATACATCTCATCCTTTTCTATTATTTTCAGGGATTTAGCTATCATTGGGAACATGTACGTTTTTTACTCTCCTTTGTTAAACAAGGCTTTAGAACAATTGCAGTAGGCAGACTCTTGAATTAATTCCAGGTTTTACAATGTATGTGGTGCAAGTCAGGAAAAAATGTTCAGAATTTTCGTCAGTCTAGGAAAGTTCCAGTATGGTTGAAGTTAGCAGATTTAGCTTCATACTGAACCTTGGTGATTAATCTTAGTCAAGGGTGTGATATGGCCTCCGACATGGCACCCAATACTGTTTCATGCAGGTACTATAGAATTTCTTGTCTCCTTCCTCACCGGATGGCAAAGATTTTGCCATGCCTTTTCATTGCCCAGATGCAGAAAATCAGCCCTTCATATCATTCTAGTTCTGTCATTTTGTCTTTCTCTGAAGTAAATTTCTCTCCTTTGGTCCTTCAAAACTTTCCAGGGAATACTAGACTGACTTTGCAGAATTGTCCCGGTTTATATTATTCTCTGTTTCCTACCAGCTTGTCTTTTACTTAAATAATTCATCAATTATTATTTTTTCATTGTAGCTTTCAAATGTTGACTTGTTAGTACCAAGGTATATAATCTGATTTCATGTGAAAATTTCCAGGATAAGACAAGCAGTTATGCAATTGAAAAGGGGCATTCCTAAGATTTAATTAGTTTTTGTGGGGTTTTTATCTGGGCAGGTTTTAACAGAAAAGGTGAAGATGGTATAAAAACATAAAACCAAACATTAAACATTCAATTTCTTACAGTCAAGTCCCTAAACACTAGGTTCCAAGCCATGCTGCCACTGAGATTTTGACCCCCTTTAATTACCAGGTTTTGATGTATTTTTTATTAAGCATCTGAGATGCTAATTGCTAATATTTTTATCTTAGTTAACTTCTCTTTTACAGCAGTGTAGGAGTGAGTTGTTTGCTGAAAACTGGGCACACCTATTGCAGTTCTGTGTTGCAGCAATATATATAAAATATATGGTCGATACACAAGCAATGGTTCTTAGTTATTTTAGGTTACTTACTTTCTTCAGAGGTAATTTGGCAATGTTCAACTTTCCTGTTTAGCAAAATCTTCCTCAGCAAGAAGATTCCAAGAAATAAGAACACTAGAGAGATTGTGTTTCTATGAAGAATTGTTTGGTCAACTTTCCTATCCATTTTAGAAGCTTGCCTACAAGTTTCAGCTTACCACACAGAGGTTCTGGAATAACTCTTATTTGGAATCTGGCTTTAAGATAGCTTTTGGCTCATACTGGAACTAATCCTAGTTATAATAACTTAATCACTAATCCCCATTTTAATAATTTTAAGTTTAGGCAAACCAGTATATTAGCTCAGCCAGAAATATCAGAGAAAAAAGTGGTAGAATAAAGAGAATGCTGACAGTTGCTGATGTTTTACATAGGGGGTCACTTATTCCTGTTTTCAATCACTTTACTTTAAATGTTAATCACTGCCTGCAGCACTGCTTACAGTCATGCTCTCTTCTTTGAGGTCAATTGCTGTTAGCAAGAGTGCAAAATTTTAGTTGAAAAAAATATTATTAGACAGAGAGAAGAAAAACACTTTAAATGAATTACAGCAATACTTCCTACATCTTCAGAAATGCCATCATGTGGCAGTCAGGTTTCTACAGAGTACCAAGTATGTAAATTCACAGTTCCTGTGTAACCTGAACTTTACTGTTTAAAAGGAAAGACAAGAATTCTCTTAGTCCAGCCTGTCTGTGGGATATTTTCAATAAAGATACTTTATTCAGCTGATATCCTCCAGTCCACCCTCTGGTCACTCTATCCCATGGTAAAATTTCCTCCTAAACCTCCATTTGAGGAGGAGTCAAACCTCAAGTTTGTGAGCTAGACAAAAAGTAGAAAGTAGAAAGTAGTACTAGTAGAAAGTACTACTAGTAGAAATGTCAGTTTATAACTGTTGGTGTTTCAGGAAATGTAAGAAAAGACATTACCTTGAGGAGCTGAATTATCCAGCCAGCCAGATAATGGCCATCCAGTGGGCATCCATCCAGGGCTACAAGATTGATCAAGGGCATCCTTGTATGAGGAAGGGAGCTGGGATTGGTTTCGTTTGGAGAAGAGAAGGCTCAAATGTATAAATATCTGATGGGATGGTGTTAAAAGGATGGACCCAAACTCCTGTTAGCACATAGTGACAAGAAACAATGAGCACAAATTCTAAGACAGTAAAAGAAAACACTTTTTTACTGTAGTTGAACATTGGAACATGTTTCCTAAAGCGGCTGTGAAGTCTTCATACTTGGAAATATTTAAAACTCAACTCAATTTGGATTTGGCAACCTGCTGTGACTCACCCAGCCTGAGCAGGAGGATTGGACTAGACAGCCATGAAAGGTTTCTTCCATTCTCAGATACTCTGTAAAAAGTCCTCAACTTGGATCTTCCTGTCAGATCCTACTTGTTATAGTGGGAATATTTCTTGGTCCTTAGAGTCCTTCCTAACAGCTTGCATTCTGAGTCTAGAACCTGCTGTGCCCTTCCCTCTACTATATGTACTCCCATGTTCCTTAACCACTGAATCTACCCTCAGACTGTTGTGTAGAATTTGGCAGGGGAAGTGCCACACTTTTGTTACTGGAATCACAAGAGAGCTTTCTGTTTTTCTTGAGTGCCATGTCTCCCAGTGACACAGCCTTCAGGAGACCACAAGTAGAGATCTCAGCCTTTGGAAGGGTATGGTTAATACAAGAGTACAGCTGGGCATTCTGTCAATTTTGCCCCCTTTCTAGCCTGCTAGTATTCTGCCAGGAGATTTTGCCTTCTTAGAGGCATGCACCTTCTAGCCTGAAGATGAAATTCTATTACTTCCTTGAAACCTTGTCATACTGTACCTTCCCATCTCCCTGAATTCTTCCAGTTCAACAAATGTAGACTCAAGGGACAATAATTTGTCACTGAGTCCCTTAACCTGTCTATGCTGTTTTTAATTCCACTTGCCCATAGAGCAAATGATGATATATGTAGTGTTAAAGGATTTTGTCACTCTGTCAGGAGGTGAGTACTGAAAATCCCATATTTTTTTCCATTCACAGATGAATTTGCAGTCCAGATGAACTTCTCTTTGTCTTTTCATGCCTGATTTTGTTCAAGTCCTCATGCTGGACAGCAGATTTGCTTGTTCAACACTTCCCATAGGATTGTCATGGCTAGTACTGTGCTGTGATGATGAACACTGTGGAGAATGAATCCTTGTCAAAAATACAGACCAGCAAATCTATCTAGATCAAAATTAGAATTAACAAATACTTAATTTCAAAACCTCATCATTTCAGTTAGGCTTTGAATTGTTTGCTTAAAGTAAACTTGAGACAATAGGTGAGCATTTTTGTATTAATAAGGGTGGAAGCATAGTAAAAACTAGGAATAGGATGGAGAGTTGTTTTTCTTGGAGGTCCATGAAACAAATTCAAGGATTCACTGGAAGAATTTGTCCTATGGAAACATTTCCAAATTGCATTCTGATACAGCTGGAAAGTCATTAAAAGCCCTAAGAAACAGCAGCAATTGACTGTGCTACCTTGTGCACAAAAGGAACTTCGTGGTGAAGTTAACTTCCCTAAATGCTTTACTACTAAGTAGCAGTAGGACAAATTTGTCAAGAGAAATTAGTCCCTGCTTAAAAAATAGCCTGTAACTTGAAATAGTATTGGCTGGAAAGTCTGTACTCATGATAAGTTTACTAATGTTTTAATGGGTCTTGTGCCAATAATGAACTTATTAAATATATGACTTGTACCTTGTAATGTAATGTGTTACCCAAGTGCATTGATTTCCTTTCAGTTTCAAGACATCAAGAATTTTTAATATAATGGGCTTGTTTGCAGGCTGTGCAAGTCTTCTGAGAGACAAAAAGGTTGTGACTGCATCAAATGTGAATTATTCAGTGTAAACACATCTTAGTGCAAAGCAAAGCAAAGTAGTCACTCTGCAACTCAGTGTTTTATTCTTCCTGTATTTTAAGGATCTTCAAAGAATAACACTTATCTGCTTCATTATTGCCTTTTAATGATGCTAAGGTTATTCTGGAAGACAGAAGCAATAAGGACTCTAATTGCTTGCTCAGACATCTATCTCACATTTCCATCCCACTCAAAGCTGTCAGGAGAGAAATCTTTTTAGCAACTCACATGAATATCCTATCATTTAAAAATGTCCAACGCATAGCCCAGAAGCTGGACAATTGGCTTTCATGAGAGAGTCTTACAATTGGAATGAATTCATTTCCATGCAGGTTTATCCTTGACATTTTTTATTTACCTCTGCCCACAAGAGGATTATCCATTTAGTTATTGGGTTTTGTCATGTTTCTACAGATAAATGGTGGGATGCAGAAACAGCTGAGGGAGGAACAATTGAAGGAGTCCACTGTCACAGTATATGATGAGTTGGAACACATCCACAATGATCAAGTCCAACCCTTGGCCCTGCACAGGACCATCCTCAAGAGTCACATGGTGTGCCCAAGAGTGTTGTCCAAATGTTTCTTGAGTTCTGTCAGCCTTGATGCTGTGACCACTTCCCTGGGCAGTCTTTTCCAGTACCCAGCCGCCCTCTGGCTGAAGAACCTTTCTCTAATATGCAAACTAAACCTCCTCTGATACAACTTTAGGCTGTTCCCTCGGGTCCTGTCACTGGTCACCACAGAGAAGAGATCAGTGCCTGCCCCTCCTCTTCCCCCCATAAGAAAGTTGTAACTGCAATGAGGTCTCCCCTCAGTCTCCTCTTCTCCAGGCTCAATAGACCAAGTGGCCTCAACTGCTCCTCATACTGCTTCTCCTCTAGTCTCTGCAGCATCTTCATTGCCCTCCTTTGGACACTCTCAAATATCTTAATATCTTATATTGTGGTGCCCGAAACTGCACACAATATTCAAGATGAGGCCACACCAGTGCAAAGCAGAGTGAGACAATCCCCTCCCTCAACTGGCTGGTGATGCTGTGCCTGATGCCTCCCAGGACAAGATTGGCCCTCCTGACTGATATTCAACTTTCCATTGACCAGGACTCCCAGGTCCCTTTCCATGGCACTGCTATGCAGTATTTCATTCCCCAGTCTGCCCATACATCCCGGTCTGTCCCACACAAGAAGATTGCATCAACTGGCTTCCCTTGATCAACTAAGTGGGTTACCTTGTCATACCTCTCATGAAGCTGTGCTGGCTGTGACCAATGACTGCATTGTCTTTCAGATATTTTTCAATACTTCCCAGAATAATCTTCTCCATAACTTTACCAGGCACTAAAGTGAGAATGAGACACCTGTAGTTTCCATGATCCTCCTTCTTGCCCTTCTTGAAAATTGAGACAACATTCACCACCTTGAAGTCAGCTGGGACCTCCCTGGACTCCCAGGGCCACTCAAAAGTCAAGAAGAGGTTTTGTGATGACATCAGCTAGCTCTTTGAGGATTCTAGGATGAATCCCATGAGTCCCATAGATTTGTAGGGATCCAGCTGGAGCAGCAGATCCTGCACAATTTCAGGGTCAGCTGAGAGCTGATCATTCTCACAGCCGTGGTCTTCCAGCTCAGGGCACTGAGAATCCCTTGGTTCATTTTCTGTGTTGTACACAGAGGCAAAGAAAGCATTAAATACCTCTGCCTTGTCTCTGTCCCTGTTTGAGAGGTGACCATTCTCATTCTGTAATGGGCCAATGATATCAATATAGTTGAAAAAACTCTTTTTTATTTTGTCTTTTCATTTCTTGCCAGCTTCAACTCCAGCTCAGTTTTGGCTGCAGAATTTTCTGCCTTCAGTGGCAAGCAGCATCTCTGAATTTTTCTGTATCACTTGACCTTGCTTCCACTATGTTGTTCTTTGCTCAGCAGAGTTAGTAGTGAAACACTCACTGCTATACTGTTGTTTTGGATCTTGTTGAGAGATTTATTGCAGAAAAGTGGATTTATGAGCAATCTGAGCTGCTCCAGGCCTGAGAAGCCTGCTGCCCTAAGCCATGAGAAATTTCCTGATAATTCCAACGAGAAAGGAGGTGCAGATAGGGGAAATATGCAAGGCTGAACACCTCCTGTTTGCTAACGAGCCTTGGTTACTCCTTAACAGTACATCCTTAAGGGAGTGCCTCCAGGCCTAGCTTCTCTGGACACAGAACCTCAAAACATCAGGATGAGATAATGTAAACATTGAGCTTGTGAGATATGAACTTGTATCCAATTAGAAGTTCTAACGTGCTTGAGTTGTGATTCTTTTAACCAATAAGATGTACTTGTAACCCTATATAACCTGTGTGCTGTGTGAAATAAATGTCTTCACTATCAACCTTATAGGTTTCGTGGTGAAGTCCTTGTCTCCGCACTCAACTTTGTTTACATTAGGATCTCATCATTTTATGGGCTGAGATGAAAAAGGAAAGAAAAAAGAAGACGGAGAAAAAAGACACAGAACAGGTTGATGGTCCCTATGCTACATTATAGGAGAAAGACAATCACTGTAAAACAGGCCATTCTCTACCACAGGAAATCCTACTGAGTGAAATCCAGAAGATGAAGAATGCAAAGTCCCTCTGTCCAGTCTCTAGGTGATGTCCTCAGATGACCTTTGTGGAGATATTCTGCCCTAGGATACCTTCAAAGCTCAGTACAAAGTGTAATATTTGTAAAAAAAAATTAGGGAAAAGTGAGACCTAGCCAATTACTCAGTTCTGACCTGACTAATGAATTATTCCTATCATAATTTCCACCTTCTATTTGTGTCTTGTTGTATCTTTCGAACTATTCCAAAATTCCTCTCCATTTCTGAAAGAATATTCCATTCCCACTAAGTAGAACACAAAGACATTTATCCAAAGGGTAAACCTAACTATATCTGCTATTAATTTTTTTCAATACCTCTTAGTACTCAGAAATCTAAGACAAAAATTCTAGAACATAAGACCTGAAAGCTGCAGAATTAATTGCTAGTTTGTATAGACTCATCTGTTTCTGGTCACAGCTGAAGTGCAATCAAGGACAGAACTGTATACTCACAGCAAGAGAATTTGTGTAAGAGATAAATTCAGTATTCCCTACGTTTATATGGTTGTTAAATGCAATACATCTTCAGTTAAGAAAGTTTCTTATTCCTACACAATGTCACAAAAGAGTCAATCAGCAATATAAATTAGCTCTATAAAAACAAAATGTAAAGGTGGAATATTCACAGTTGAGCAAGAGACATTCCTGCTGCTACAGAAATTATGGACAGATGTACAGGAAGCCTACATGTTGTTCAAGCTTTAGTACAGAAAGGGTGTTAGTATCTCTTTTGTTATTGAATTGTAAAAGTGTGGACATAACATTTGTGTGGCAACATAAGTTATGAAGTTGTTCATTAACCCTTGTTCTTGCACAACTCCTGAGCTATCTGGCATTATAAATTTGACTTCTTGGCAAGTTACATAACCTGCTCTGGAACTTCCTGGAGTAAAGTCCTCTCTATGAGTACTGTGACCAAATCTAACCCAGCAGAATGAAATGGTGTAACATAGCTGCAGTGAACCAAGGTAGGAGCCATAAGATGACGTAGCTGCAGCTTGTTGTTGCCTGCAGCTCCCTTTCCTCTTGCTACAAAAGCCTGCTCTCACTTCAGATTTGCAACAAAACCACTTGTGTATTTGCACCCTAACTTAGTTCAGTTTGAGGCATCCAATGTTAAACATGTTTATGCTAATCTGGACCATTATAGCAAAAGTAGGCCAGGGAAACAGTAATACAGCATTTCTCAGAGGATGGCAACCTAAACAAGAATACATGCAGAATGGTGTAGTAGTTATTTTTTTCATTGAGACCTAATAGGATTCAATCCCCTATGTGGGCCATTGACTTAAGAGTTGGACTCGATGATCGTTGTGGTCCCTTCCAGCTTAGAATAGTCTGTGATTCTGTGATGTCATACAGAAAAGGACATGTTGTAAAAGAGTCAGAAAGAACAGAACCTGAAGAAATCTCTGTAATAAATCACAGTGCCTCAGTAAGCTGTGTTGCACTGTGTCAGAGGGAGATTTATTTAATAAGACTAATTTTTTCTACTTTTATTTTTAAAATTGATTGATTCTTTGCATCTTAGCTATGAAGGTCCTAAGATAGAAGTAGAAATACAAGTCACTGCTACAGAAATTTTCTGATGACAAGGATATATTGTGACAAACTAAGTTATAGACACAGGGTAATTTTACAGTTTTCTGAATGTCCTGATAAACAAAGTCCTCTTGAGCTCAAAATTTAATACATCAGAATAGGAGACAGTAATTCTTGGAGTCAAGAATGCAGAACCAACTACTAGAGTGGGAATTGCTGTTTCAGAAAACAGTGAATGACATGATACAGAATTGTCCAGTGTAATCCAAAGAAGGCAAAAATCCATTTTGTAATATATCTACAGTGGAATAGCTAGCACAAATAGAGTGCTGTTAGTATCACAAAAAGTGACAAAGGAAAATTAATAATTTTTTGGGTGGCTTGAGTAGGTTCTATATGTATGATCTCAGAATAAGAGGGCTCTTCAATCTAATCGATAAAGTTACATTGTTGACAGCAATTAGAATGACATTTTACTGAAAATGTTCATTAACAGCTGGAAAAACTTCTTTATGAATGTGCTAATATCTCCCTCAAGTCTTTATATATAAGAAAGATCTTCAGGCAGAAGATACATCCAGGGCTGCTGGAGATTTAAAGGAATCAGTTGATAAAATTCAGTGGTTTATGATAGGCAGAGCTTGGTAAGATTATTGCAAGAGTCTTGTGGCCTGAAAAGCTACAACACTTCTTAAGGGATTTTATCTACAGAGCCACAGAAAATCCACATTTGTGTGAAGAATTCTAAATGAGATAGATATATGTATTTCATTTGCTGTGATACAGCTGCATAAGATAGATGAGTTATTCACAATTGTGTCGGAAACAAAACTAGATGTGCTGATTGAATTGTTGTCTACGCAATGTTTGCTTTTCTTTCAATCAAAAGATGTGCCTTTGTTGCAGTGTAGCTTCTAACACAAGTTGCTCAGCAGAGGTATGCAGGGTAGTATACATGATATTTTATCACTGGAGAATGTTATCTGAATATAAACACAGATACTAAATACCTTTTTTTTTTCCACTTAGTTCAGCAATATCTTGGGTATACCTATCACATTACACCAGTAAAGAAAACTTACTAAGGAAAATAATTCTTAACATAGCTTCATTGATTCAGTTTTGTCAGAAATTTCATATTTTATTCTTTTGCAAAGAGTATGTGCTTTTTATTACAACAGAAGACAACTTGTGTGTCAAAAGTGAAAAAAAGACATAGTAAGCTTCTGATAAAGTAAAATTGAAACAAACAGAAGTATCTTTTCCTGTTGCTATTTAACTTTATGTTGTGAAGATATATGAACGGAGAAAGACTGTTGAACCAGAATTCAGCAGCATCAGACAAAGGTCTTTTGAGTACTGGATTGTACTCAGTGTTTTAAAAATGAGTTATTAGGACTGAGAATTTTATGCCAGTTTTCATGCTGCATATCAGAAAAACAACAAAACTCTTCCTGAAATTTAGTTTTGTATATTCATTTCAATGAAGACGTGACGCCTGCTACTCTTGAGTTCACCAAGAATTGTTAGAAAAATGAAAAATGCTTGCAGTGCCAGTGGAAGAATAAGAAATAGGATGCAAACTACTTAGCAAAGCTTGAAAGGGTGCATTCTAGTAAGTAGGTTTACGAAAAGGAATTTTTTTTTTTTTTCAGTATTCACATAAGCAGATACCATCATAATATGAAAACAACTGAACAGATCAGAATAACTAAAATACATCAGAGACTTTTGACTCTTGGTTTGTGACTTAAACTTCTGTCAGGGGAATGGAAAGATAAATCTTTACATGTCACTTATCTGTTTTCATGACGGCTTTTTGTGACATAAGAGTAACTACATGGTTAGGTGTATAATGGTGAAATTATTGAGATGCATTTTGTTTTCTGTGTATTGACAAATAAAGCAGAACAAATGTGGCTTCCAGACACCATTAAAAGTTCATTGGTACCAGAGAAGATTAATAATCCTCATCACGGATGTAACACATGTTCTTTCTCCAGTTCAATTTGAATTGAAAATGCAACTGTGTGTGTTGTGTTCCGTCCTACCTAACTTCCCTTCTTTCACTTTAAATGTCTATTTTTTTTAGTCTTTGCACACTATTAAATTCGTCCACTTACAGTCAGATATTGGCATGAAACAGGCATCTTCTCAGCAAAGAAATCAAGCACCAAAAGCAGTGTTTTTCTTTCTGTCACAGACATAGCACACATTCATTTTGGTGTGAGATTCAGCTTGTTGATGTAGCAGCAGGAACAGCCAAGCTGGAAGCCAAGGGTGACAGAAAGGGAGGTAGACCACATGCCCACCATGCCAAAGGGATAAAGACAGATCGGGTCAGCTGCTCATCTACCAGCCCAGTGATCTCCAGTTTATAGTGCCAGGGCAGGAAGCCACAGCATGAGGTACAGTGTGCCTGCATTATTGCTCAGATGTGGGCCAAAATCAGGGCCAGTGCTCAAATTCAGCTCCCAAGCCAACAAATGGAGTTTGTGTGTCTGAGATGTGGTTGGCCATTATAGGCTTTGGTGTAGTCAGTGCCTTGGGAGAGCCATGCATCAATCCTATATGCATCATGAAGGCCTGAAAGTGGCATGTTTCAGCCTAATTCCTAATTCAGAAAAATCAAGGAACCAGGAGCCTGGAGTCTCTCATGATGCATTTCTTTTCAACTGCTCAGCAATGACCACATTCTTTGGCATATCTCTATAAAATCCTTACTTTCTTTTGGATGTTTTTGCTGCACTGAACTTCAAGAATGAGAAGTTAATAAATTAATATGATACTTGAAGCGCTTTTTTCTACTGTTGACTGTGTTTTTCACATACAGTTCTCTCTGGTCTGGGTTACAGTCTGCCACAGACACACAAAATAGCTCAAAGTAAAATGCTGATCTCTGTAGGCATGCACTTTAGTTCTGAGATGTGAGAAAAAGATGGGTTGCTAGTTGCCTGTATTTTATCAGATTCTCTGGATTTTTCAAAAGCCATCTGTGTATGTGAAAAAAGCCCCAAACATGTTGATGCATATACAGCAACTATTTGTTGATGATTTGGTGTGAAATGAAAAAATCAGACTTTCTTATGACCTATTTCATCTGTTTAATCTTAACTTACTTATGATTTAAAGAAAAGGGACTCTTGAAAAGAAATGAGAATACTGTGCAATGTACTGTGTTGATTTTTCTTGTTAACACTTTAATAACTAGGAACTCTTATTAGCTACAATGTTGCAGCTCTTAGAAAACTGCAGTTGAAACATGCTGTGTGTACCTCGGTAATCATGGTGGAATTCACTGCAGTTTGTAGCCCGACCTGGTTTTGCTCACTGCTTGGAATCATGGTGTTAACACCAGCTGTCTTTGAGGTAGTTGCTCTTTAGTAGTCTTAAATGGAATATGTTGTAGCATAGTAATTAGTTTAGAAAATTTGAATCCCTTTTAAAATTAATTAATTCCCCCTTGGCTAGACTTTAAGGAAAGAGTTAGGATTTATCCACTTTTTGTCTTCTACTGATGTTGTTTACACTACCAAGTTCACATTCTATCATATTCTGCCAGTCTTGCTAATCCTTCCACATGATTTGTATCCTGAGTAGGAAACATGTAAATCTATTGGGCGATAGAATTTATAGATTCTATTAAGTGATACAACTTTAGCCCTTGAAACTACGATTACTGTATTACCAAGTATCTGAAAAGGAATGTATCACACTATTTCAGCAATTCTCTCTTGAGCAATTACACTCCTGTCCTACATGATTTGAAACCATTTAGAAAATCTCATGAGAATTCATACAAATATAACACTTTTAAATATTTATTTTACAAAGCAAGATGTTTTGATCTAATTTCTCTCTTGCTGTGCCTTTGTACGGTGTTGTTTCTATTACTCTAGTTGGAGACTTAACACTAACTTAAAGACTATAATGAAATATTATAATTAAGCTTTAAAAGGCTTCCTGTAGAGATTATCACAGCCTCACTATTACTGGATTATCAGGAAGCATTTGCAATGGAAAGGTAGAGAGATTCAGGACTACAACTACATTGTTGGAGAAAACTATATGCAGTCTGAAACTGTCTTCTCTGGCATTTTGCTTGCAAAGGAAGTAAAAAATTGTCAAACTAATCATTAAAACTGTCAAGAGATTTAATGTTGCCACTGACTGGCAGGGAAGGCAGGCTTCAATTTCTGGGATGCAACAAGAAATGTCTTATGTTTCTAAGACACCAACCTTATTTCAAGTATTGTTCGTGCACTGGTTTAAAAGTAAACCAGCAGGAGAAATGAACCCAACTCAAGAGAGATTACAAGTCAGAGTTACAATTTACTAAAAAGATTGCAATAAATACAGTGATAGAGAGAAAACTGATTTTAACCCACAAAGATAGATGTGTAACCCAGCACTCTGGGACAAGAACAGAATGGTGTTCATTAACCCCATGTGGTCCCCCTGGATGAAAAGTAGAAGGAAAGGAAACCTGTTGGTCAGGATGATGGATGCAGTTCCATTGAAGTAATTGTCGCAGTCCTGTCAAGAGTGGCAGTCACGGTCCCACTGAAGTTCTGGTCCTCCTCTGGATCTGACGAGTGGTACCAGAAGTCCCCAAACCTGAAGACTGTATATGCTCAGGTGCAAGTGGGAATGCCTAGTACCTTCCCCAGTGCGAGGAGTTTCACAATGGGTGACTTAACTCTGTGAGTCATGAGATATTTTTGTAATCCCTGATGGTCTAAGTTGTTGCAACTCCCCATTGTGCCAGTCCCTAATAGTGCATTATCTGTCAGGCTGGATGTGAAGGTGCTATCCTTCCCAAAGAGGAATTATCACAGCTGAGTCATTGGTGTGAAGACAAAATAAAACTTCCCTATCTTACAGGGTTCTTTAACACCCAGCTTGTAGCCTGAGATGTCAGGTGTGCCCTGGGCAGCTGCTGCAAATGATCCATTATTAACAGTCCATCAGAAATTACACTGAGAGTGTGGAATGCACAGTTTTGGTTATACTTACATTGTGATAAACTGGTCCCAGACCCTTAAACTAGGGCAGTCTGTTTTAACAGCTTTTGACAGCTTTCTTTCATCTGAGCATAGGATGACTTGGATTGTAGCAAAGCAAAGACTTCTTTCTAAGTGACCAGAGTGCTGGCTGAGAAACCTGAAATACCTTTGTGTAAGCAATGAAAGAATCATACAGAGCAGCTGCAGCTCTTTGGACAAAGGTTCTGCCTTTGAAGGGAGTTATATACAGGGGATAGAATCTGAAATGCTGTTTTTCAGATTTAGTAGGCAGGTGAGCATTTCTGACAAGAATTTTCCTAAAGAACTGGGCATGGTATGAGGAGGGGTGTAGGGCAATCTGCACAGACAGTAAGTTCTTGTTTGCTTTTAGATATTTGTAGAGCAGTAGCTCAAAGAAACCTGACTTAAGAAGAGAATGACACTATTTTAGATACTCTTGTATGGTCCCAAAATTTAAGATCTGAAATAGAGATATGAAAAGCTTGGGTTCATAGTCTTATATTGTGTGCTTGAAGTGTGTAAGTATCCCACATGGCATATTGACTGTGTGTATGTTGGCTAAAGGAGAGGTTTTTAACTCTGGTCATTGAAACGGTAACAATTTGGCTGTAAATGCATTGTGAAGTGGTACATTGTTCTCTTTCTAAGGCTTCAAGCTGGTCCCAATACTGATTGAAAAATGTGAATATCTTGCTCCTTATTTTGATGAATGGGTTGTGTCTGTCTTTATTTTTATATACATCTGTATTTTTGACCCTCCAGTATGAATTTTTTAAAAAATAATGTTAAAGTAACCTTACAGTTTCAAAGACAAGTCCTCAAATGTTAGAAAATGTGTTAGTTCAAGTTCTATGTGACTATTTGATTTATTCTGAGTGTATATATTATGATACAGATGGCATAATATATGCCGTTAAGCATAGGTTTTAGTGACATGATCATGCATTTTTGTATTTCTTTATTTGCTTTTTCCCAGAGAGCCCTTGTATCATTTAAGTGATGGAAAATAAGGAAAATAAAAAGCAGAAAAAAAAGAGATACAGATAATGGGACTGAGGTCTGATAATAGAGGAAGGAATAAAGAAAAGAATATGCAGACTGAAAAGAAATGGAAAAATGCAGCTGATTCCAGAGGTAACATTTTTCTATTGCATAATGCTGAATAACAGTAAAAACTACTGGAAATTTTGTTAGTAAAGGAAAGTTAGTGTAATTTTTCTTTCTCTTTTATTCTGAGTGAAATAGACAAACATAGAAAGTTACTGCTGAAAATTGTAACTTCCCTAATTAATATCAGATAGAACAATCAGTACCCTCTGGATTAAATCCCTATCCTGAGAAAAAGAAATTCAGAAGATTTCATTACCAAGAAGTAACCATGTACCTCTGATTAGCTTTAGTAACTAAACCCTAGAGCTATGAAGGCCTATTATCACATCTACAGGGAGTTAGAAGAGAATCCCTCTGTCCTCCATTATTCTTGTTTTAAATGAGTTTACAAATACTCTCATAAGCTGCCCCAGCTTTACTTCTGCATGTTACAACGTATGATGTGCTTTATTTGCAAAACTGCAGCTCCTTTTGATGTCAACAAGTAGTGGTACTAAATCACCAAAACCCACCTTCTGCAGTGCTGTGACAAGGGGACTACACAGTGTAGTATCTCCTTATTATAATAAGAGATCTTCCAACAGACTAAGAGAAGAAACTGCCTTTTGACAAAAGGAATATTACAAAAGCACTGGGTGCTAGATACTTAGGGGAAGTAAAGCTGCTGTAATTTGTTCTAATCAAACAGGGGTCACAGCAAAATTAAAACTTAAATATTTTATTCCCTAAAATTGTATTAGCGAGTCTCAAGACACAATAATCAACACTAGTAATACATACCTAATTGTTTCTTTCATTCCAATTTTGCATTCGAGAAGCATATTGTGCATTAATTCAATTGCTGGCTGGCTTGGAAAATTGGTGAGATTTTTTTGTGTAATTTTTTTGTGTAATTTTGTGTAATTTTTTTGTGTAATTTTTCTTTTTTTTCAAAATAACCTTAGTGGCCCATATAACCCAAAAATATCTGAAGGAACCAACTGTGACACTGTTAACAGTACTGAAGTATGTAATTTTGCATATGCACTGTTCTTAAAGCTGCACTTACTAGAGTGGCTGTGCAAGCGTGGGCAGTCTTAGTAGTTGCAGCTCTGATGTCAGAGCATTTGCAAATGCTCACATATTTTCCAAGCATCTTTTCTGGTTTTTTAGTCTGCACTTAGATATATGATATCAGAACTAGACTGTTATCAGTGCTCCACCCAGCTACTTAAGATTAAGTGGAGAGCGTCTTCACTTTACTGCAGTGATGACTACAGGTAAGTGCTCTCTAGCATTTTACTGTTCTATTTTTTTTTCATATATTTCTTTTCATATCATATAGTCACCACTAAAACAGCATGGGCCCTACTCACATCACACAAGAAATTTATATTGAAATTATGATTATACTGAAAAAACCTGCTGACTAGATCATGCTATGAGAACAAAGAAAAATTATTTAAGCAGGAATGTAAACTATTAAACAATCAAATGTGGGGAACTATTAGTAAATTATTTTTCCTAAGTTGAGGATATGACAAAGAGAATCGGTTTTGTGACTTTGTCTTTCTTCATACTATATTTTGTTTGACTATACTGGAGTGGCCAGACATCATTAAAAATTCCACTTGCTATTATGCTAAGTAAGAGTCTTGAACTGAGACTTGCAGGAATTTTCATGGTTCCTGCTTGAGGAAATTGTTATGTATTGGTACGTGTTGTCTTCCAGTAATAGACTTCGGTGAATAAATGTTCTCTTCTTTCAAATTACTTTGATGTTTGAATATCTTGGAAAACACTTTAGTAGAACTGTAGAACACTTCAGTCTTTTTTATCTTAGACAGACCTCTGCTTTAAAAGAGACCCCATGTCAGTTATTTTACTTCAGAAGCATATTCACCAATGCAATTTCACTTGAGAATATGCTGTTGTTAATGCTGCTGTTCTTGAAGGTTTGTGGCATTTGATCTTGGCAGTTATGACAGCACAGTAACCCAGATATGATTAGCCTCATCCAGTAAACATCAATGGCACATTGCTCATACAGGCTGTGGGCAGCCCCCGAACACTATGGAAATAATGATTCTTACTGGTTTTTACTGGATTTCATAGACCACAGAAAATCTGGAAAATTATTCTTAATGGAAATCCCAGGCAAAAGTTGAGGGATATTGTAAAATAATGGTTTGTGGGTCTTCATAAAGTCTTACCTCTTAGTGACCGGAATATTATCTTCTTTATAATATATAAAGATATAAATATATATAATATATAATATACAAATATAATATAATATAATAAATAAATATATAAAATAACAAAAATGTTGCCTTTGGAATTTCTATAAATAAATTTANCAGTGATACAGTTTAAAAGTCTTGAGCATCTAAACTTTCCAAAGCAAATGGAAAGGGCTATATCAAATAGACATCCAGAAGATTTACAAAAGCCTAGTTTGCTGAAAAGTGTGTGCAGAAAGCAGTAATTTTAATTGTAAATTTTTTTAAACATAGACCTATTTTAAAAAGTAGAATTTGGGATATAGTTCTTAAATATTCCATCTTGGGATTCAGTACAGTTCAATGAAATATTGCTTTACTTTGTGGAAAAGATACAGTGAACAATGTATTGGTAAACTGCACCAATGATATCAGTCAGTAGTCACTAGTAACTATAGTCACAGAGATAAAAAAATACCTTGGAAATTACTGTAATTCTGCAATAATTACATATAAGGAAAATAATTTTTATTGACCATGGATAAATTTACTCAGACTAAATATAACTGACCTGAATATTTCTTCCCACTCAAACCAGAACTAAAACTCTGAATTTTGTACGAACTCAGAAATTCTGGCAAAAATAATCTAAGTGGTTAGTACTGTAATTCCCAAACATGGAAGAACTGAATTTACCAAAATGTCAAAACAAGGCAAGATCTGATGGTGTTTCTCTCTGGACTGTGAGCAGGGAAGACCAAGTATACTGTGACCTTGCCTTCTGAAGACTGATGCTGCCTTGCTCCCTAGAGCATTGCAAGAATGGTTTAAAATGAAAGCTCTGACACTTTCCATGGCACAGTATTTCATAAGCCAGTAAATATCACTGCCAAATCTTTTTTGCTTGTACTGTTGCTTCAGCTTTAACTACATCAGATAGTTGAAAAAGGGGAAAAGATAGAAATAAAAATGTAAAAAAAAAATAGAGGAAAATAGAGAGAAAGTGAAATATGCAGAGATGTGTTTCTTTTGGCTAGTAGTGTTAGAACTTGCTAATTAAAACCTTTTTTTAAAAAAGTAGAATTTGCAGAATATACTAGAAAATATGAGGCATTATACATAAGGTAGAAATACCATGGAGTAATTTTCTGAGCTTCAGATGGTCAGAGAACCATTTTCTTTTGCACTGCATTGGGAAAAGGAGGAGCTAAAACAAAGATATCAGAAAGACTTGCAGCTATGTCACAATTGCTAATTACCTTACTGTTTTTCTCCCCCAATGTCTTTTTCACACAATAAAATCTTACTCATTTTTCTTAAAAAAAAAAATCCTTTGAGCCCTTTTCCTCCCTTCTCTGTCAACTGCTCTCTTACATTCTTTTCAAGTGGGTTTTGTCAATGGCTTTTTCTTTTTGTTCCACTGTGTTGAAATCAAGTGTTTATGCTTGGCTGCTGGAGTACAGAAAGAATGAAAGGAAATATTTATTTTTGTTTCCTTTCCCTTCACATACCTTACTTGAGGGTTAGTTCACCCAACAACCAAAATCTGAAAATGTTAGTGCATATTGGTACGTGATAACTTTGCAGCCCACAATGATCTAGAGGAACAGTGGAAATAAGAAGATATCTGATACTCAATATTAGAAATGTGTTCTAGTTCTCTTGGAATTGTAGGACTCCTCTTGCTTTCTGAGGACTTCAACCACAAAAGAACTATGAGTAATCCTACAGTCAAAGTTTGGGAAATTGAACTGACATCATGGTCTTCTTGTAGTGTTCCCCTTATGAGGTGATGTGTTCAGGACAAGTTGTTCTACCTGGAGTTTTGCAGGATGAAGTTACAGTTTGCAAACCAACACACTATCTGCAAGCTTCTCTGCTGACACTGTGATCCCCAACTCAGTGATTACAGAAGAGCCTTCACATCATAACCAAATAGATTAAAAAGCTGTCTGCCTCCTCTCCCCTCCCACAAAGGGAAGATATATAGGAAAAAATCACATCATGTTGATTGCTGGTGTGCACTCTGAAGCTGCAGTGTCATTTAGTATCTCTTTTCTCTGAATATTTCTCGATGGTTGAGATTAAAGTGTTCCAAGTGAGCATTTTATTTGGTTCTAATGAGGTTGTTTCAGAAGGTTAATTTCCCATTCACTGGACTCTTCAAATTGCTCAGCATGGCTGCAGAGTACTGAAGACATACCTCAAGCTGCTGCAGAATTAACTTAGGAAATATAAAAGCAGTAAGTGCATGATTAGTATTTTTCTTAATACATGAAAAAGATGTGTAATTGGCACTTTAACAAGCTGGCAGCAGCAAATTAAAACTTAACATAATTATGAAATGACAATTACTGTTAGTCATTAATTGGTATCACCTTTCCATAGCCCCATTCAGTACTCTTTGGGCAAAGCTTATATCAATGAGGAAATAATTAGGTAATTAGGTGAAAAATTGGGGGAGAGACTGAGCTTATAAAAAGCTGTAAAATATCTCTTTCTTTTCTGTGGGATCTATGTCATTTGAGATTGTTAGGAAGCAGCACTTGCATCTCATAAATTTTCATTCTAAGAGACTAAAAAGCTTTGGAACTGCATGACATTGCAGATATTACTGTACTCAAAGTTAACTGCATTTGTACTTAACTGAGAAAGACTGGTAAGAAAGTATGTCTAAATTGCACTTCTTAGTAAAAGTAATATAGATAGTATTGTAAACACTCAAAATCAAAGAGTTGTATTTCTGGTTTGCAGAGAAAGATGGGAAAGTATTGAAGCTGATATGATGACTTTCCTGATCTTTAATTATTATAATTAGTCAGAAACTGCTTTTACATGTCATGTGCAGCACTTGTAGCAGAGGATTTCTTTGCTAGGAGTAGAGGACTTTGGTGGGACAATGCTTCAGTAGAGACAAGTGTAATATCCTGAATAATTTTTGTTTGGAATCCCAAACTTCACCAGTCTGGACCACATGATTTAGGGTTTTTTCATGATTTAACCCCAGATGTCAACTAAGCCCCACACAGCAGCTAGCTCACTCCCTCCCAGTGGGATGGGGGAGAGAATCAGAAGAGTCAAAGTGAGAAAACTGGTGGGTTGAGATAAAGACAGTGTTAAGAGGTAGAGCAAGAGCCATGCATACCAGCAAGGCAAATTCAGAAATTCACTCACTGCTTCCCATGGGCAGGCAGGTGTTCCCCCTCTTCCTTCTCATTCCATCAGCTTTATATGCTGCGCATGATGCCATATGGTACGGCATGTCCCTTTGACCAGTTGGGATCAGTGGTCCCAGATGTATCCCCTCCAAGAATTTCGTGAACCCCCAGCCTGTTTGCTGATGAGTGGAGTGAGAAGCAGGAAAACCCTTGACTCTGTGTGAGTAGAGTTCAGCAGTAACAAAAAACATTCCTGTGTTATCAGCACTGTTTCTAGCACATACCAGATACTGTGCAGAAAATTAACTCTGCCTCAAGCAAAACTAGCACAGAGGCAACTAGTCAAATGTGACCTAGACCCATTTTCTTCCTTTTCATGTAAATGAATGAAAGTGTGATTTGAACTAATTTGCCCAAGACCAGGCAACAACGTACTTTCTTTATAGATTGATCCCTAAAATGGTTTTCAGATTTCTATGTTTTCTCATGTGTCTGACAGAAGTTAAATAGAAAGTTCCCATGTTCATTATATGTTACAGATAGGCAAGGAAGAGAGTAGCTGCATGGGCTACCTCTGGAACATCTGTGTGCTGAAGTTAGAAAGGTCAGAGGCCTATTTGTCATTTCTGGTCTACCCACCCTCCCACAAAACTCTAGAGCAGTCCTCATCCATCTTGAAGAATCCCCTGAAGGAGGCACAAAGCTTTACAGTAGCAGCCAGAAGCCATTAGCAATGCCAGCAGAACAAGGAAAAGGATTAAAACTGCTTCCAGCCACCTCCAGTGCTGCTTTTGTGAAGACGGCAGAGATTTCCAGAACTAGACTCATACGTTGCAGGCAGAACAGCTTCTTCCTTTAATTGCAGTATAAACATATGCCAGCGTGTGTGGGGCTTAAGAGATGTGTTTCGGGTATGGAACAGAGGAGACTGCAAATGGTCACAGACGTTCACTGCTAACTCCATATATTAAAATATCGTAAGTAGATTCATTAATTCTTAAAAATAGAACATATTTTCAAGATTTCTTTCTGTAACATCACAGTCAAGAAGCTTATCTCTGCTTTCATTGTGGTATCAAAATTTGGATTCTAAAATAATGATTTACCTTCAGAATGCGGGCCTCTGAATATAGTGTAAAAAAAGGTGTGGAATTGCTATGGTGAGTTGATCCAAGCCAGCAACTAAGCACAACATAACTGCTTGCTCATTTTCTCCACTCAGCAGGGAGGGGAGAAAATGAGAGAAAAACAAGAAAACTCATGCATCAGAACTGAGGTAATTTGGTAAGTGAAGGAAAGAGGAGTAAAACCAAAACAATACAAGTGATGCAAAGGCAATCAGTCAGGATCTTTCACAAGCAGAGCAATGCCCTCAAATATCCCTCTCCTCAGTTTTAAGTGTTCAACATAATGTTACGTGTCATGGAATATTTTTTGGCCAGTTTGTGTCATCTGTCCTGTCTAAGTTCACTCCTAACTTCTTGCCCACCCCAGCCTACTCACTGCAGGGGGCATAGTGGGCAAAAAGAGAAAACCCTGACATAGTGCAAGAACTGTTCAACAATAGCTAAAGCACTGGAATGGTATCAACATTAGTTTAGTCCCAAATCCAAAACACATATGGGCTGTTGTGAAGGAAGCTAACTGCATCACAGATAGACTCAGTACAGCCGTGAATATTGAGAGTGAAAATGAGCATGAAAGGGGAGGTACACTTGGACATGCAGGCAATGTGAACAGAAAATAAAGCATGAAAACAAAGAAGAGATTAAAAACATTTTATAGAATGAAGAAAATTAAGTTCATCTGACAAAGAGAAAGTTGGAAACACTGAAAGAATATTGTAAGAAAGATGAGTAAAAAGACTCAGAAAACCAGCAAGTGAAGAAAGAAAAAGGAAAGATGGGGAATCATTGCTCAAGATGGGGAAAAAATCTCAACAAACTGAGGTAAGAACTCGAAAGACACGGAGGTACGCATAGAAAGAAAAAAAACCTCAAGATATAGGATAATAAGGAAAAGAAAGATAAAAAGCAGCAGTGGAAATATGAAAAGGAATATATATTTTATGATTATTGCCTCTTAAACATATGTTTCCTATTGGAGGCAAATGACAGCGAGCAGCAAGAGCCAGCTGCTCTGCAAGGAACAGTGAACCAGGAAGAGAGAGCAACAGAAGGAGCTGAGGCAGTGGCAAGGGCCCAGTGCTCCTGTTGTGAGAAGAGCAGAACACATCCAGTGACAATAACTAGGACCAGCCTCAGTCCCGTGGTTGCCAACCAAGACTGTAGTAACAAGGCAGGACCAGAGTTAAGCCAGGAGCTCAAGCCAGCAGATCAGAACCCAGATCATCAAGGCACAGACACAGCTGCTATGTGGCTCAGGCAAGGACCTCAGCTTAAAAGCAGCTCCCAAGAAAAGTGGGAGATGTCCTTGAGGAGGCTTCTCACTGCATTTCTCCAGTTTTTTTCCACAGTAACTTCATCCCACATTACAAGCATACAATCAGAGCTGGCTGTGAGTACAGGCAGCCAAACCCTGTCTATGAGAAGGGGAAAATGCTTCTTGCTTGGGGAAAATTCAGGCCTCTCCAGGGAAGAAAGAAAGTAAGACACTTTGGGACACAGATATGTAACTTTTAACATAAAATTTATGCATAGAAAAGTACTACTTGCCTAGATTAAGTACATGGAATACCTGGTACTACCCAGAAACACCAGTCTCATGTCGTATTCATTACATAAATATCTATTTTATATATCTATACAGATACATGTACAAAAAATGGAGAGTTCCTGACAAGAAGTAAATCCGGTACTACAAGGAGCATTGGAGTAAGTGTGCAAAATTCTTCTCATACACAGAGGGATGCAAAGAAGGAAGAGGGGAAAGATGGCAGCTGGTAATAGGTTACTGTCTTCACCACAGAAACAGATGAAGTTTCCTAAGCTGCTCCTCATCATAAGGCAGAACTGCCTTGGTCTCGTGAGCATCCCTGCTTCAGTGGAAGAGGGAAGCATAGCAGGACATGATCAGGGCATCTATGTTACCCGCCTTGGCATGCCTTTGATACAGAGCCCAGGAATTTTGAACATGATTTTGAGTTTGGATAAACTAGATTTGTCCTGCCTCCTGCTCAGTTTCAGCATCTAAAAATTGTGTGAATCATCATACCACATATTTGAGAACACTAACCCCTATACCTATTCTATTCTTTGCTTTAGTTTGCTACCCTTTAGTTTACTTTCATAACACTTTCTACTTCACCAAAAAAGAAGGAAGTCCTTTCAGAGAGTGAAACTGTGTATACTCCAGATATTTCATTGTTTTATAATCAGTATGTTACTTTTAACTCTTGTGATTAGTTTTTGTTGTTCTGCAGGATAAATATCAGGCTCATGCTCTTTATTTCTAACACTTTAGACCACTAAGATGGAAAAGTACAGTTATCTATCTGGACAAAGGTCTTTTTGAGGTTGATATATCCAGTAGCAAATAGAACTTTTACTATAGAAAAACAGTGTTGGAAGCTCATTAACTACAAATAAAGAAATGGAAATAAAGATTTTTAGTTTAGATACCACAAAAAACTTACCTATAACCATGGCCATTTGCCAGCAATCTTGTTATTCTTAACAAGAAGTGAAGGTGAAATGTGGATAAAAAGCTTTTCTAAATGGACTATTTCTGTGAGACATGATCCAGGTTTTCCATGCTGCACAGAACAATACAAACATGGGGGAGGGAGAAGGAAGAAGATAGGGCTGATAAATCCTGTGTTCTCCTGTAGGGATAAAGGCTGAGTGAATAATCTGGCTTTCTGGTGCTCAAGTTGTTCAACAAAAACCATTTATTCGCATGCTTCAATACTTCCCACCAAACTACTAAGAACTTCCCTTTTGGTTCTGCATACCAAGAGAAAACTGCTGAGTATCTACAATTTTGTCAAAACAAATTAAGTTTTGAATTCTTTTGAAATAGAAATTTTTATTCTGTTAAAAGATAGGGAATTTTCTTATTAGAATGGATTTGAAATTTAAAATCTAAATTCAGGTCATACAGAAAAGGGCCAATGTTTGGGCCACTTTTGAGTGAAATTGATTAAATCAATTTCAAGATATGGTTTGTACCATTTTCTTACAGATATTCTATGCAGAACATCACAGTAAAACAACATTCACTCCCTGAATTGCTTTCCAACCTGAATTACCCTATAACTATAGATTAATCATCCTATGGCTTCATTTTAGATAATACTAGAAGATAGTTTATATACATATTTTGCTCTAAACAAAGAGAAGTGAAAGCTTGCTTAAAACTGCACTGCTATGGCAGAAATTTTTTTGTTAGGTGCTGCTGGAAAAGGAGGAGTGTATTTGGGAAAAAGGGAACAGCCACAAAAACTAACAAGATAGTTGAACATAACAGCACTTCTATGTTCTGAAGACAAATCTAAGGAGAGATTTTTTAAGTACAGTTTGAGATTGGACTCGTAAGGTGTCAGCAAGAATTTTAGTATTTATTTGCCAATTTTTAGTATCTGCTATGTACATGACTTTATATATTCTTACATATAAATAGAATTGCATCTTGACTTGGTGACCTACTCCTCTTAGGCCTGCATGTAGAAATCCAAATTCCAGAGAGCAGCTCACATAACAAGGAGTAACAGTAATCAATACAATAATTTAAATAGGGCTTGCATGTATAGTTAATTGGAAATGGAAGTTACAAGGCCTAGAAAACATTGAAATTTGACAGATGTCTGGTAATTTAGAGAAGTCTTGGAAAAACGTTAGGTATCACTATATTTCATGCATTATTTTGAAAGAATATAAACATCCTTTATAACTCAAAGAAGAATATAAACCCCGTATTAGGATATTACTCATATTTTGTAAATATGAAAGCCATGAAGGAAAGTTTATTTTCAATATTAGGCTGGTATTAGTCTAAAATATTGATTTCTAGTTTATTTGGTAGTGACATTTATTTTCTGTATTTATTACAGTAGGTCTTTTATTAATTTGTGAAAATAAACACATATTTTGTTCTAAAACCCATTTAAATTTTGCATATTGATAAAGAGCGTTGAGGAAGATAAAAAATATGTATCACATTAAAACATCAGAGAAATGCATGCTATACTCTGAAAAGCTCTAAGTATGCTTATAAGACAATATAATTAAAGTCATATTCATAGCTATCCTCTCATTCTAACAAAAAATAGATTATATCACACTGAAAAGTAAAGAAGTATGCATCCTTTCAGACTGAGTAAAGTGCTCTGTAAAAACCCCAAAGATAGACTATTTTGAAGTGAAAGTTGTCCTGAATTGGAAAAGGAAAAAATTTTATTTAGAAAATGAGTTTTCAAATTTTCTAGATTTTTAAGCTTTTTATTAAGTTTTTTTAAGTTTTAATTTTTTAAGTTTTCATGAATACAAGAAGCCAAAATCAAATAATAAAAATGTTACTCTAAGTCTTTAGCTTTGTTGCAACAAAGTGAAAACACATCTATAATCAATAAAATTTCATAATCCATAGAAAGAGATGTGGGCTTCAGCTGGGACAGACAGCTGTGTTGTATGTCAGTTACCTGTATCAAGAATCTTGGGATTATATTAGCCTGATGCCTCAAGAAATTATCCCATTTTTATTCTCACTGCTTTAATGTTCTGAAAATATGCCTAAACCCACACCCTGAATCCCAACAGACTTCTATCAAGCACCTTAGGTCCTCCTTTGTATATCTTCTGACAACTAATGTGGTCTAAATCCCTTTTGGCTTTGAAGCCATATAGTTGCTTCACCATATCCCATTCATCACACATCAGACTAGTTCTTCCTACAGTAAACTTCAAATTGGGGGTCTTAGCTGCAGCTTCCATGAGTTTTGTTTGAAAGCACTTTGCTTTTCCTAATGTTAAGGCTGTGCTCTAGGGTTGTGTTCCATTGTCAGCACTGTTTCTGAAAGAGGCTTTAACACCAAATCAGTATATCTATTGCTGTCTCCTTCCTCACACTAGAACTCATTCTCTCTACCAGATCTGCAAGTGTTACTAGTTATAAGATAATTCAGTCAATGACACTATCCCTATCAGTGGAAAGTTTAATGTGGCTCTTTGGTCTAGATCACTTTTACATTCTAGTCTAGGGTATGGAGAACAAATTCAGGCAAAATTTGTGTCACAAATCTGAAGGAACAGCAGAAGGCTCTGGCAGGAAGGTGATGATCAGTAGTTGAAGTTTATAGCCTTGAAACATGGTGTAGCTGCATTCAGAAAGTCATATCTGACTGCAGTCTGATTCCCAGCAAGTTCTTGTCAAGCACTGTTATTCCACTTTGCCTTGGAAACTTCGTCCTGTGTGTGTTCCCTTTCCCATCCCCCAAGCCTTCATGCTATCTCATCCCTGACAAACAGCCTAGATACAGCTGCCACCAAAACCCAGCTGATGAAGAACCCAATGTTTACACAGAGTTGTCTAATGCACCTATGAAGCTGATATAAAAGTGTCGGGCAAATCCCTTCTGAGATTTGTAGCACATCTTGTTTCCATCTGAGTTTCATTTGCAACATACAAAGAAACTGTCTTCAAGAAAAGTTGACATGTGAAATCTTCTGATTTTTACAGAACAAGTGGTGACAGCCAGAACATTGCACAGCTCTTGGAGTTCAAAGTATCTGCACTACAATTAATTTTTTACCATGCTGTCCACTTTGCCTGAAATTCATCTCAGTAATCAAATACGTCACTGGGGGAGACAAAGATGTAATTGGCTGCTGCTGACTGTATTTGGCTGTGTCTAGTCTGCAAAACTGATTCTCGCTGTCATTTCAATTTTGTTTAGTTTATTTTGTGCAGAGCTTTTTCTGCAATTTCTGGTTTTCTCAGCATCAGAGCCTCATGTCTTTCACCCTGTATTCTTAACTCTGAACAAGACTTTATTCTTGTTCAGCTGTTCCATTACCTTTCTGAATAAGTCTGAGTAATTCTCTTCCCAAGGTTCAGAGAGAGATTTGTGATGGTTAACAATCTGGGACCTGATTGGTTCTTTATTTTTAGAATACAATTCATATTACATCAATAACAAAAATATGTTTACTTTTGCATGGCACTTTTCATCCTAAAGGATCCTTTTTCATGTTACAGGAAGGACAATAGCTTGATCCAAGCAAAGGCATGTAATAAAAGATGTCTCTTGCAAAATAAAGGGGCCATGTGGATTGCTATGATGAACCATAATTTGTACTTTTCTTTTTTGACTGTATGAACCATGAATTACTATTTGTAGTATCATAGCTTTGACAGGAGTAGTGGAGAGGGTTCTTACCCTGTATGGCAGCTGGAAAACTCTCCCACCTAATGCTAAATGAAACAGAATCTCCCACTACCTGTGCAAGTCCATTAACTACATGGATGTTGTATAAAAGGCAGGCATGATCCCTTTTGTCTGTATTTTACAAAGAAGTTACTACTGTGTTTTGTGAAAGGAAGAGTTCCTGTATGTTGACATGATCTGGATCTGCTACCACAGTAAGACACTAAAGGACAGAGGAATAATATAGGCTTGACCAGCTGTCCTTGCTGGGGCACTCCAGGACACATGCAGTCACACAGATTTCTAAGTGCTTAGAAAACTTTAAGGTTAAACAGGGAGATAGCTAGTTAGTTTAGATGACTCCAAGCTTGAACAGCAGCTCTCTGTGGATATTTTGGATTATAGTTTTAGATTTAGGAGTCTCATTTCTGTTCAAGTCTTGCCACAGGCACTGAAGTCCTTAGTTGGAGCCAGCCCCGGAACCCCAGCTGGTACACATCAGTAGAGATCAGTTATACTCAGAAGGATCATAGCACATGATCCAACTCGCTGCAGGCAGAAATAATTTCACTTGTTGTTGAGATGAGCTGCTCTAGAACAAGTAGATGAAAAAGGTGCCTGACAGAAAGTAGTCTTGTGATGACATTTGGATATGGGATTCTTTTCTAAGTGCACCAAAATGTGCACTTGCACCCAGAAAGGCAAACATATCCTGAGCTGCATCAAAAGCAGTAGACTGGGCAGCAGACTGAGGAAGGGGATTCTGCCCCTCTACTCTACTCTCGTGAGACCCAATCTGGAGTACTGTGTCCAGCTCTGAGGCTCCCAACATAATAAGGATGTGGACCTGCTGGAGCAGGTCCAGACTAGGGTCACAAAGATGATCAGTGGGTTGGAGACCCTCTCCTATGACGTCAGGCTGAGAGAGTTGGGATTGTTCAGCTTTGTTATGGTTTAGCCAGGTGGGCCTAAATTTAGGCTTTAAAACTCAGATTAGGCCTAGAATTGTCAGCTGACTTGAGCTGGGCTGGGCTAGCTAACAGCTGACTTCTTCTAGCCAATAATATTGTATTCCATACCATACTACATCATCTCAAAAGAAGAAAAATCCAGTGTGTGGGAGTGGCTGGGGCAGTTGCTTCGTAGCTGTTGCTCCAGCAGGACACACCGTGCTGTCCCAGGAGGGACGGGGAGGCCCAAGCCCACAGCACCGGCTCACCATCATGTTATCTTAGGGAAGTAAAATGTTCTTAGTTCTTCTCTTTGCTTAAGTCTGTCTTTAGAGAATTGACTTTTTTTAGAATGATTTGTAGTCAAAATGGTAAAATCTGTGCTTATTGAGGAGTGAGAAGTTATATATAACTTGTGTAAGTGTGTGTTATATTGTAGTTTTATCTTAATTTTCTCTTTTCTGTATAAATACATGTAGTTAGTTTCAGCATAAACCTGATTTAGAGAGTTTTTTTCCCCTCTCCCTCTTCTTTCTCCCTTTGGCTAGTTGGGGGGAGGAGGAACCCTTTTTCTCTGTACTTGGGCAGTTGGCATTTTGCCAGCTCAACCCAAGACAAGCCTGGAGAAGAGAAGGATCTGAGAAGACCTTATTGCAGCCTTTCAGAACTTAAAGAGGGCTTTTAAGAAAGAATTTTTAACAGGGCCTTTTGTAGTGGTGCTTGTTTAAGGAGGGTAGATTTAGCCTAGATATAAGGAAGAAATTATTTACTTTGAGGGTGGTGAGACAGTGGAACAGGTTGCCCAGAGAAGGTGTGGATGCCACATCCCTGGAAGCATTCAAGGCCAGGCAGGATGGAGTTCTGAGTAACCTGGTCCCAGTAGGATGGAGTTCTGAGTAACCTGGTAGTGGAGTGTATCTGTGTTCATGGTAGGAGGATTGAAACTAGATTGTCTTTCAGACCGCTTCCTAACCCTAACTCTTCTATGACTCTATGACTATAAACAAGCAAAAATCTGAAGAAAAAACAAAAGGTTGTTTTATGCCTTTGATTTTTGAAATTTATCTCAAGAGAGTTTCTAAGAATTGTTACAGATTGCAATGTTACCATACAATTTTTACCCATAGCATCTCTTTTGCTCATGCTTCTTACCTTGGCTTTTTATATTTATCTTTATATTCCTATATTTGTAACAAACTTACCACAGAAATCATAAGCTTATGCTGGTAGCAGCTGCAACAAAGTGTCAGAATTGATCAAATAGTATACTGAGGAAAGATTCTCACTCTTACACTTCTTATTCCTCCTGAGACAGTCCCATATAAGGGAGGCAAATGCATCTGTCCAGGTGCCTGTGACACACTTGCTGTGGGAGTTCAATTCTCCTGGACTGGCCACCAAGCACTTCCTCCAGCAGGAATGTTTATTGAGAAATTAAAGTGATAAGAATTCTGTTCTATTTCCATTTCTGGAAAAATCAAGCGACTTTATATATTACAGAGTTAATCCAAATTTCTTAGTCCTTTAAGAAGCCCTTCTTGGATGACAGCCCAGGATTTTCCAGGGCCAGGAAATAAAGCTTGAATAATTTAGAGTGTGAAGGATAGAAAAAAAATTTCACATACTGCACTATAAATACAGAAAATATCATCAGGCTTTCAGCCAAATGCCACGGTACACTAGAAATGCTTACGCCACACATGCATAATAATTCTTGTTAATGCTAAATGGAACTGTTGTTACTGATCATATTTAGTTTGGAAGAGATCAGCAGTGAGTAACCATGCTCTGAAAAATGCCCAGAGATTTGTTTTAGGATTTCTTTTCTGAAGTTCAAATGACAGTTAAAGTTTATCAGGTGGGATTGGTTTTGAGTGTGATTTTTTTTTCCATTGGAAAAAGTAGTTTGTTTAAAAAGTCAATTTCCTTTTATTGAGTCCTTCTCTTAGAACTCATGTTGTTTATATACACAATTAAATATTTTCTAGCTCAGGGTAATTTAATAGCCTGCTGCTAGAAATCAGGGTCTAGGGTAATTACATGGAAGATGAGGACCACAAGTTCAAATCTTCTGTAGTAATTGATGTGACTTAAGTTCTACACAGGTGCCATAACTACCACATTTTTTGAAACCTTGTTTTTCTGGCAGCTTCTGCTGGTAGTGATTCCTCCCATCAAGAGGAAATTCTTCTGAACCCTTATCCTCTACTTTTGCAGTACCAGTTTCTGACCTTGAATTGTAATGGATAGGTATTTTGTGCCCAGTGGAATAAAACAGGGAAGATGTTCCATTTGAGATGTTTGTGTGAAACTGGAATAACAAAAGTGTAAAAAATGTGCTTGAATGAAGTACAGTGGTATGTGTCTAGGAACCAGGGCAGAATTTACTTCCGTTAACTATAGCATCTTAAATGACAGATGAGATTAAAGACGCTAGCTTGGCCTTTTCATACATTCACATGCTCTGTGATAATTTGTGTAGCCTAGATCTCCATATCCCAAACTCCTTGCACCCCAAACTCTGGTAAACACAACAGTTTCATCAGGATAAATCCTATCCTCCAAATCCTCCACCCTTTCTGCCCACTGGGGCTTTCTGTGAATCTAACTTGTGCCACCCCTACATTGTTGGATTCTTTTCACTCTCTCTCTTTTCTCACCACTGGCAAATCCTGCACCTGACTATGTGAACAGCATAACCTCGGTGGAGTTGTCTCTTTGACTGAAGCCTGGACCCGTGACAGCTTTCCCATCATCAATGTGTTCCTTCTTTTCTATGAAGATGAGTCAAGTCTTGCTATGGTGCTGACATGGTCATATATAATATAGCCATTTGCATCTTGTCATGCCTGAAAATGAGGGGAAACAAGAATGGGAGAAAAATCCACACCTAGCCTGTCACTGTGTCCATGGCTGTACAGCCTTCTTTAATCCCACTTTCCTTTAGTTCTTTTGTCCCCAATGGCTCCGTCTGAAGGCTGTGCTATTCACACGACTGCTGGAAAGGAGGCAGTTTCTATAAGAGGTGAGAGGGGAAAAAAAGAGAAGAGGAAGAGATAACAATGGGTGGCTATTTTTCTCTTTTTTCTTCCATATTGACAGCCTCAGATTTGAGGAATATTGCTCACTTTATTGAAAAATGGCTACTGGGTAACTCAGACTTGATTTTTCATATGTATTAAGTATGGTATTTCCAGCAGAGGCAGGAAAGAACTTATGCTATTGTACAATGTTCTGCTGGCCATACCTCGGTAGAGTACAGCCATGGTCACCCCCGTTGAAAAGACGTAATCCAAACTGGAAGAGGTGCAAGGAAGAAATCGTTGTATGGTGATGGAGGATAACATACTGTACAGGAGAATGTTAAGTGTAACCTGTGCAGCGCAGCACGGAGTAGCTACAGCATAGTTCTAAATTTAAAAGCAGTAGATTAATGTCAGCATTTTTCTGTAGCCAGTTTAGCTGTGCTGAGTGGCAGCACTAATTAGCACAGGAACACTGCTGTGCTAATGCAAATATGCAGTACTAAGCAAGTATGGATGAGCTGAGCCAGGTGAACGCAGTGCTCTGCTTCAGGCTAGCCCTATTACATAGTTTATGTCATGAAAAAGCCTGGCTTGCACAGCCTATCAGACACTATAGGGAGAATTGTTTACTCTTAATACTTAAGTGGGAAAGCAGTAGAAAAGTATAGACCGAGTGTGCTGAAGAGCAGGGTTGGCACAGAAAAAAAATTGGAAGAAATTTTTTAGTTTAATTTGTATTTTAATAGGTGATCAGGGACCTCCAGATGGTGGTCTTGGTAATTCTTTCAGAATTAATATAAATACGATAACTTTAAGGGGAAAAAATCTGAAAAATATAAAACTGAAAGAACAGAATACTTCAGCAATGTCAGTGGTTCTGTTCACTTGAAAGGTGCCTAATGAAGTCTAACACAGCTGCGTCAGGTGTCCTGACAGGAGTCTGAGTCCTGCTGTATCAAAGGTTTTGCTTCTGTTCTCCCCTCTTCCCCACCTTTAAGTGGTTTTTAGTTCTAGTTCAACAGATAGCTTTCCTAAAAGGAACTGACAGCAGACTTTTGATGTTATGGTGATTTCTGCAGTAAGTATCCAATGTGAAACAATTTTGAAATATGAATGCAGTGGTTGCCTATTTGTCTCTTTTGGAAGTAATGCTAATTAAAATTTAAACGTGAACATTTAATGGCTAATTGTTAAAGATATGAATGGGGAAAAAAATACTGTGTTTGAAACCCAGGCAGGAAATCTCTGCAGGGAAGATAATCAAAAGGGTAAAAAGCAGCAACACTCAGGGAGAAGGGAGAAGGGGAAGCGGAAAGTGTAGTACTGTTAAGGGCCCTGAAGGCCATCTCATTTCCAGCATGAACCTGAATGCTGTAATAAGGCACTTAAGACGTTAGAAATAAAATGAGCTTGCACAGTTAAACATTAGAAATAAAATTAAATTACATAGTTCTCTATAAATGAGTGTAATCTACCTTTGTGTCACCTATTGAAGTCTATTGACCTAGTTTTGTACCAAAACCAGCAGAAAATAATTGAAAGATTTGAAATTTGGGATTCTCTGCTGGCTGAGTTTGGCACTGAGAGCAGGCATTCTCTGCTCTTCTTGAAAAGCTGAAGTTTGCTGCTCCTTTCCAAGTAGTTTTCCAGGGATAGCAAATAGCAAAGGTTCTGACATTTCACTTGAAGTCTTTAATTACAGTCAGACATGAGTCTGAAAGGTGCCTTCAATCACCCAAAGACATAAAAGCCTAGAAGAAGTATAACCTACTGTATTTACACTGTGAGTCCTAGAGTAGATCTCATTTGCCAGTACTAATAATCAGAAATAAAACAGTTCACTTTTGTTATTAAAATCCATACAAAAAAACTTTTATGCATTGTAGCATTTAATGTGTTGCTATAAATGAAGTTGGAGATGGGAAAGTGATAATCCATCTGAGATAAAATTTTCTACAGACTACCATGACCTCATTTTGTTGTAGATTTGATTCAGTTTTTAAATCTTTGTGCAATGATGATCTATTTCTGATACTGTGTAAACCAAGACTCGATTATTATCTGCGCATCATTTGAGAGAGGCCAGAGGCCAGAAAAGAGAAATTCTGTTATTTTTTTTAAAAAAACCCAAACCCATATTATTCTTACTTTCACTGTTATTGAATATTTATTTTAAAAAAGAAAACAGCCATGTAACCAAACAATTAGCTTTTCATAATCAAAGACAACCATGAAGGAGCTAAATTCTGCAATTGATTTCTCTGGCAAAAACAGCAGTTGGAAGATATAATTTCTTAAAAACAGAGTAAGTGATCTAAAGAAACTTGCAAGAATGGTGCTGATAGAGGCAAGGCATGCTTTTAGGACAAAATCGAAGTATAGAAGAAAATCTACAGTTCAAGTCTTATTTGTATATTTCTCTGCCACAGGTAAGTTTGGTTTCTGGGTTTGGGGGTTTTTCCCTCAATAACAGTGTTTTCTACTAAATGTTTGGTAGAATACCTATGAAAATCAAAGTGGAAGTTGTGCTGTGGTACCTGGTTCTCTTTCTTAAGGCTTAAATTGAATTGATAGAATCTCAGTCAGTAAACAGGTAAAAGTGACTTGAAAGCTGCACATTACATCTGTGAGAGAAATGGATGGTAGGTAAACACTTGCTTACCTGCAGCTGGTTGTGGTCCATTAGTCTTGTTAAAACTCTGTCCTTGCTGACTCTGCCAACCCTCCTTTGTAGGTGGGAAAATGATTCGACTCATTTAAAGTATATAGCTGGAAAATTAACCTGTAGAACCTAGGAAATACTGAATAGGAAATCCAGATGACACAGATAAATCTATGATGTTTTCCTCTTTGTAGTCTGTGTACGCATGTTCTATTTTTCAAAGTGTGAGGGTGAAACAAACTGAGACCTATTAATTACCAACTATGGTCAGGACAAAGTAAAAAACTGTACCCAGACTGTGTTTTCTGGATATTAAGGGCAGGAACAAAGATAACATCTCTCTGCCAGACTGCGTACATGGATTATCATCATGTAAAAACCCCCAAAGTAGTTCACTACCTCAAATATCCAAATTAATATTTTTCTGGTCACAATGAAATTCTCCTTCCCAAACAAAACAGGTCTTAAACAACTGTACTCTTAATACTTCATATGCATACTTCCCTGCTGTTTGGGTGAATGGCCTTCTTTGTTTCCAACAGGAAAATTCTTAAAAACATATAATAAGAAGTTTCAGTAAAAGACATCTGAAATTGTTTGAAACTTTCCTCTTTGATTTTCAGTATATAATAATATCCTTCTTTCTTGGAAAGTCTAAATTCCAAATGCATTCCATACAATGACGGACATTGTATGATAGTGTTTAATTCTCTTTCCTCATGAAGAGGGCAAATAGGAAGTGGTAAGGACTTTAATTTCACTGACTTTCTACAGAGAGCCCAACCTTTTGAAATAATTTAGTTGTTTTGCACCAAAAGCTCATTCAATCCTTTAATTCCTCTACAGAAATATAGGCTATGGAGTTCTCACAGTGGTTTAGTACCATTTATAGCTGCAGAGAGGTAAAAATCCACTAGTTCCTTGGAAAAGTACTTTGATTCCCAGTGTGGCTAAAGATGTGAAACAATGGCATGGCACTCATACAAGATTATCGCATACCTGATCCATAAGTCCCTGGGCCTCTGTCTTGCAATGTAATTTGAAGTAACACCAATACTCTGAAGAGTGGAATTGACTCATTTAATCAATATTCTTCTGCTCAGGTGCATCCTGTAGCTTTATGTACAAGTGCAGTATGAATGAGAAAGTGCTTTTCCAGACAGAGAAATAATTTTTAGATCAGAAACAAGCTAGCCACCTGTACCAGAAACTGGTATTTTAGGTAACCTGCATCTCCAGATTACTTTACCTGATATAACTACAGAAGAACATGAGATTGTGAAATGATAATTGAATTAAACATGCATAGACACACTTGTACTGGTTTGATGATTATTACACGAGGGAGAAAGTCCTACTCCTAGGAGACTTGTCATTAAATTACCACAGCTTTACAGTCTGTTGCTGTCTCCAGCCTGCCTTGTTCCACAGAAACTGTCTCATCATCGTCTTCTGACTTAAAGTCTTTCAAAGGTATTGAGGTTAATACAAGATAACAAAGGCAAGAATGAGCAAAAGCCATACAAGGCCTTGTGGACTACACAGTATCCATGTTTTCTCCCTTCCTTGTCTTCTCCCTAAGTGTTTTTTAAGCTCCTACATCTTTATTTTCATTTTCTGTGATTCCTCTAGTGTTTGAAACCTTGTTTGTATCCCTGGCTTGACTTATCTCCAGAACTGTGTGCACCTGGGGACTCAGTTCTGTGCCATTAAAATCTTACATGTTTGCTGCATTTCTGGCAGCAGTTACATACTTGCAGCAACAGGATTTTTACATCCATGACTCTGACCGAAGGTGAATAAAATCCTTTCAAAAGGCAGACTTGGATTAACAAAAAGCCAGCAATAGAACATCTTGCCAGTACTATAGGAAAAATGGTCACAACCTGTCAATGCAACAGGCAGAGTACTCAAAATAGTTTCTTTAAATCAAAATCACCGAAATCAGTATATACTGATGAGACCTACATATGTAAAACTGTTGTTTACATATTTTGTACTCTAAGAAATTTTCTACCACTTCTGAAGCAACGAATGGGAACCAGCAAAATACAGTGTAATAATTGTAGAAATGTGCAATATCAAGTATGATCCACATTAATAGACACCAGAGGTATTGTAGTATGAATTACATTATTCTTGTGCCTTCTGTGTGAAAACTTGAGCAGGCCGTTCCTGGCTTTACATGGTGTTGCCTGATCCAGCTGTGTCTCAGTTTCTCCTCAAGCTCAAAGCTTATTCATTGCAGACACAGAAGGAAGGGCTGAAGCTGGAAGGAAGTTGTTCTCCTTTCCTATCTTTCTGACAGTTCTACCCCCCCCTGCCTAACAGGATGCTGGCATAGCTGTGAAGTGTTTGCGCTCTGTGGGTCTAAGGGAAATGCAATATATGCACATCACCTTAAACACGGAAAACTCTTGCCACTGAAGGCAAAGTAGTGCTGTAATGAAGGGTCACTGCGTAATTTCCTTGGGCTTGTACTCTTCCCATGACAACTGCCACTGTGCTTGGCAGGACACAGGATACTAGGCCGAATGGAACTTTGCTCTGATCCACCATGACCACTCTGAAATAACAGCTTATACACAGAGAAGCACAAGAGGTGCCTGAACTCAGTCATATCAAGTGCATAAAAACATATCTTGATTTAGAAGTGAGGAATTGTGACATTCTGCCTTGAGACATGTAAAACCACAAGGTCCAACACCTGATTTGGCACATTCAGAGTCATCATGAGAGAGGGAGAGGTGCTGCTAGCCCCTTTGTGATGTTACTTTGTCTCCCCGGGCTGAGTGTTGAGATATTGAAGGTGAATCAGACCAGAGTTCATTGTAGTCTCTAAGTGTGCAGTGCATGTGTAGTCTCTGTTCATGGTTCTTCACTGCCTGTAACTCATATTACTTCATAGTAGCTATAATTGCTACAGAATCAGCTCTACCATGAGTGACTCCAGAATATTTCAGAAGAGAGGAAGATCTATCGTTTTTCTTCCACAAGTATCAGCAGAAAGAACTTGACTGTATTAACAGAGGGGAAAGTACTGTCCCTTGCACAACATGCTCAATCTCTTCCAGTCACTAATTTTCATGAGAGTTTCTACTGACCTTCCCTTCTGGATGGATCAACTTTAGTTCTTTGCGATTTTTCTGTTAAATGTTGGCTGTTGCCTACTACAGGGTTTTCCTCCTGCACTGCTCAAAGCATGTGATGGCCTGTTAGGCCACAATTCCTGCCACATTTTCACTCCTCACAGTCTCAACAGTGTCAGGTTGTCACAACAAATAAAGCTTTTGCAACACCTTGCCGAAGAGGTGTTTTCTGCCTTATTTTTAGTCTCTCTCTCTCTTTTTTTTTTTAACGTTTGGAGAAGGTTAAATTGGGTAACAGCTGCAATAGGAGATCTAATTAAGAAACTATCAAATGTTATCTATCATGGTTTCAGGATGTCAGTGGGCTCCACACTGTCCTTTAAACTGATCTCAAGATGCACAGCCACTCACTGAGCAGCTGGGAAAGATATTTTACTTACTCATCATTTGGCTATGTAATTTTTGGCCTGTAAGTAGTGCCACTAGGATTGAAAATGCATCTAACATTTTCTGAGGCATTTATATCTTTTTTTATTTAAGGAAGGTTCAGCTGAAAATGAGGTTAGAGTCTTATTAAGTTAAACTCTGACTCTTCAAATAACTTCCTTTTGAAAAGGTTATCAATTCTATTCCATCATCCCCAGTGTTAAAAGAAAAGCCACTGCCTGAGCACTCTCACTTTAACATCCAGTTTATGCCAGTTGGACAGTGCATCCAGTAAAAATCAGATGCAATGTTTCCTTTTATTTTCACTTCATCTTACAGTAATTGGATGCCTGATCTAATGTGTGGATTTTTTTCATCCTTTTTGCTTTTTTTCAAACTGGCTTTTGAAACTACTTCCAGTAACACAGTTAAGGGAAAGGAGCTTTCACCTCACTCAGTACAGTCAGATACCAACTTCTCCCTCTAAGCTGCTTAACCTTCTCCTGTGTCTTTGTAACCTCCAAGGACAACACAAGTGGCATGGAAGTGTGATGCAAGATCACATTCCCCTGTTTATTCCCACTGCATACCTCTGCCCATTCCAAGTTTTCCTCTGAAGCAGAGGATTCCCCTGAATGCTGAAGCATAGAACCTGCTTACGCGAGCCTAGTAGGAGGGCACAAGACAATTGTCAAGATAAAAGTTATATTGCTGCACTATGATAAACATTACATTGTATTTAAAACCGAGAAAAAACATTATTTAAGTAACTATAATTTAGCTAGTGCACCTCAATAGTGGGCATGGAGGTATTGCTTAAGCATGAGATATCACAGCTGTGGTTCTACTCTCGTCTCACCTCAGGTGCTCATCTAAAACTTCAAGTCTGTCTTAGGACATCTTGTAGCAATTTAAAACCAGCTGAGCCAAGAGATGTGCAAGGAAAGGCAGAAATAATGAAAATGAGAAACTGAGATGTATGTAGTGCAGCTAACCGTGTTGTGGACTATATTATTCCAACGTGTACATGAACATCTCTGATATTTGATGACATTAGCCAGGCTAAAATTCCAACACAGATTTTGCATTTGCAGATTTTATATTTTTTTTTAAATAAAATAGTTCCCTGTGTACATAAAATTATAATTGTCCCAGCCAAAACTAGAGCCATCTCATTGCTGATAAACAGACACACACAAAAATTGGCTTGTGAAATCATCTACTTTCCGAAATCAGCTTTCAAATGGCTGAGTGTTTATGTGTGTTAGCCCTCGAAAATTTCCTCCTGAGACCGAAGGGCATTCTCCTACGGCCCATTGATTCTCAGGAGCGTATTTAAAGACCTTAGTAAATTTCTCCTTTGGGTATGCTCCAGAGACAATTTTCAAATGCTCTCAGCTTCTCAAATACTTAAAATAATCTTAACTCATTCTCTGTGCCTTGGTGATGATTATTTCCATGCCATTTTTAAGTCTGACCTACATTTTGTCTTCAGCCTTTCAGCCTTCTTTTATTAGGCATGGAACTTTTTTTTTCTTTAAATGGGGAAAAGTGTGATTTTATTTACTATCTTTTCACTCAGATACCTGCAACTTTTGCTTAGTTAGAAAAAAATACTTCTCAAATACCTATGAAATCAGTGCTTTCAACAGAGTTATTCAAACAATTTGATCAGTTGAACCTGTTTGGGAAAAAGCCAACAATTATATTTAGAATCCACTGTTTTCCTGCACTGTGATTAGTGTGAATGAGATAGAAGCACATGGGAGAGTCCCACAACCAATGAGTGGCACTTGGCAAGTATCTGGAACACAAATGGAACATAGGAAATTCAAAACACTTCCCATGGTATATGCCAAGAGTGAGATTTGATTAGCTTTAAAGCTGTGGTTTGACTAGATTTTTTTTGTTCACACTGGACTGGTTTTAGATTATGCTTTCTTGGCTTACCTTTTATTTGAACAGAATTAGCCTCTCCCAGTAATACTCTTTCCTAGTATCACCTAAGGTTGAAAAGTCAGTTGCAATAGGAAGTATCATTGGAGAAAAAAACCCGTAAAAATACTAAATTAAGTTTTCTTGCACAAATTCAAATTATTCCCTTTTTGTATTTTATGTTATGTTATTTACAAAATTTGTTACTAGACATGATGGAGGGTACATTTAATTCCATCATCAGTGATGTGTAAAATTTGCTGCTATCACTCACATTACTGGGAAATTTTACTGCAGAAAATGGAAGATAATTGGTACTTCAGGCAGGCCACAAATCTTTCCTGGCAGCAGTGTAGCACTCACAGTACATTGATTGCAAAAACTAGTTAATTCAAGAGGAATATTATATTCCTTGAGTCCTGGCATAAATCTCTCCAAATTCTGCAGGCATTACTGCCAACAAACTAAAAGATAGATTTCTGTCAGCCTATTTGATTCTGTGTGCTTCTCCTGATTTAGATGCTACTCATTCCAACACCTCTTCTAAAACTGAAATATATTGCCTGTTAAGTCCACCAAAGGAGACTTTAAATGGCAGGATTCAGTAATATTGGGCTAATTTGTTGCTTTTATTTACTCATCTTCTTAGGGCTGTAAATCCCCAACTGCGTGGTGCTTTGTACTTCATTACCTTTGCAACTGAAAGCTCATGAGAGTGCAGTGTTTATGCATTGATAAGAATCCGTCTTTTTGTACATTTGCAATGCTCTTCATTTTTAGTGTTAAGGAAATCAGGTCAGAAATTTCTGTAACAAACCTAAGAAATTCTTTCAGTGTTCACTCAATGAGAGTTCATCTGGATTTGATGCAACAATTACCCACACAATGTTGAGTTTATAAACATTTACTAAATTTTGTACTTCAAGCATAATTATAAATACACATAATTTTTCTGATATACCTTCAAGAAGAGAAGACAAGATGCACAGGTATTTGCAGACCAATTAAAATCTGTTTAATGTAGAACATGGTTTGTGCAAGGCCTCAAATGAGGCAGTTTCAGAGAAAAAAGAAATGTACTGTGTGACACACCTGCATGTGGAACTTCGGCTCTGTCTAGGTCACTCAAACCTCTGCCAATTCTTGCAGACCAGGATTTAAACTCAAGGTGATACCTGCAGATGAAATAATTGTGGTCTTGTGTATACTTTTGTTGTACTCTGAGCACAAGAAAATGGGTACAGCCTATTTTGAGGGGTCAGGCTAAATTGAATCAATTGTGCTACCAGAATAACTGCATGAGGAAGAAAGGTTTTCTGGTGCTCTGAGAAAGCTCATCTTATTTGCTTATTTTGTGGAAGGTGATTGAACTGGTTTGCTACTAACTAAAAGGAAAACAAATCTGTGGGTCAAATGGTGTCACTGTTGTGATATGGACAGCCATGAATGAATGTCTTCAAGTTCTTTTCACTTAAAAAAATAATGTGACAGAGATGATGATAGTCAATTGAAGTAATATTTGGGTTTGGTTTTGTTGTTGTTTTTGTTGTTGTTGTTGTTGGGGGGGTTGGTTTGTTGGTTTGTGTGTGTGTGTGTTTTGGTTTGAGTTGGGTTGTTGGGATTTTTGGGATGATGCAGTACTCTGTAATAGCCTTGCTATTCTGTTACGTAGAAGAAAACAAGTTTTAATGTAAGTATACTGGAATTATGGCATTGCTTTGAATTTTACCAGAATGCTGAGAAAATGTACTTTCAAAAAAAGTAACTGTTTTGCAGAGCAAAACTGTTTTTACAATAAACCATCACAACTGGCAAAATTCAAAATTTACCCTCTTCACAGAGTTAAAAAATGCTCGTGCTTTGGAAACACAACTTCTTTTACTGAACTGAGAGCAAGAGAACTGAGAGCAAGCTGATGACAAGAAGTGCCTCTCATATACATGCAGAGCAAGGAATGACCAAAACTTCAGATGTTGGACTGAAAGAGATCCTCACTGAGGCCTGTTTCTGGCTAGTACAGAAAATATAATCACACTCATCCTCATAAAAATGCCCATCAAGGAAGATGCAATTATGAGCATGAAAGGTAGAATTAGAATTTTGGCTTGCTCTGGTTGAACTCATATTCAAAGCAAATGTGCAGGGAGAGTCATAACAGAATTCTCAACTTTTTTTTTTCCCAGTAGATAAAAGTGCAGCAGCTACGGGAATTGTAATATAAGAGAAAGAGGTTCTTTTATAAGACATTCAAATGGGTTGTTGCATAGAGGTTCATCTGAAGTAATGCAAGCACATTGATACAACTTAGACAGTGAATGAAGTGGATGTTATTAAACTAAGCTCTTTGGTCATTGATGCTGAATAAAAGCTTCTGCACAAAAGAAGAGAGTAACTATAATCACCATCACACCTAAAACCTGCAAACTGATGGAGATTAAATTCAAAAGAAATGTGCATATTATTCTTGAAAAAAAACCCAACAATTAATGGGCAGGCTGAAAATAGTTTTCATAACAGTTGTTTTGGAAGTGCCTGGTTTTTCCATTAGTTTTCCATTAGTTCTGAAAAAATATGCCTTTGAGAGACTGTATTTTTGAAGTGCACAGGGTAGTGCGTGCTTTACAAAGATGTATAAGTGATGTGTATGAAAGAATATAAAAAGAAGCTGAAAACATACATGAATATGCAAATTCTTACAGCTGGTGAGACATTCTGGTCAGTTCAGGGAGGTAACTGAGGCACAGATCAGTCAAAGAATTGCAAGACCCTAAACTAACAGGCAAAGAAAAGCTGCAGATAGAAATCAGCTCAGTGAATTGTACTTCTTGTGAGAAACACCACAAGCTGAAGAGCTACATTGTACCTGAAAAAATCAAGGCAAATGCATTAACAGCTTTTAGTAAGTTATGACACTTTATGCTCATAGCTTGAATAAAGAATGACAACAGTATCACTGCATATAAGAAATCTCATGGGCATAATGGACAGTTTTGGACAAAGTTGTAGATCAGAACTCAAGTCACCATAAGCCCAGAAAATATTAGTACTGTGGAAGAAACAATGGCAGTGACAGATAAGTGGGAAAAACCTGAAGATTTTGCTTATATTCATGCTTGCTCCAGTTACCCCACTGTGTAAGCATATGAAATAAATGCATGGGTAAATAAAAAATGTCTGAAGTTGTACCTCCTAAGACTGCATAAAATAAAATGTATAATTCATTAAAATATGCAACTTTTTGGAAAGTAGAAAACTCAGACTACAGAAGAAAGTATAAGAAATGTGTTCTAGGATGTGTGGAAGCTTTCTAAAGAGATCAGAATAGAAGAGGAGAAGCCTCTTTCCAACACCCTTGAAACATTCTAGACTCTCAAAAACAAAGGCAAAAGAAAATAAGGATTGAGGCCACTTCCCTCAAAATCACAGAACAAGAAAGAGAACCAAGACATTACATATCAGTCACTACAGATAAAAGAATTAATACTTCTTCCCTATCTTCAATTCAAATAACAAACAAAATATATACAGATGTGAATGTTTTTGACCAGTTAAACACAGACATTCTTAAATGTCTGTTGGATGCATCAACCTTGAAAAAATATTTGGTATCAGTATCTTTTGCAGTAACTTTAAGAAACAGAGCAAACTTTCTTGTTAGGAGATGCTGTTTCTACACACTGGCTTCAGGGATTTGTTTGGCACCTCACTTTTTTCCAAAGGGAAATAAAGAACAATTTTGACAGTATAGAGGGTAAGTCTTAACAGATGATGTTTTGATCTGTGGGCATGCTGTAGAAGACCATGACTGCAGGTTTCACGTAGCTTTGAAAAGCAGGCAAAGCATAAACAAAAATGTAAATTATATGTATTAGTAATAACATTCCTAGAAGCAAGGTGCTCACGCAGATCATATAAGGCTAAGCCTTCTACTAGCTTTAGCCTAGTTGTACATAAAATATTACTCCTGTGATTTTTTTTTTTCTAATGATTCCCAGGCATGGTCATGAGCAATGTAGGGAAATTAGTACATATTTCAGATGCTCAGAGACCTGTGAGTATTCTGATGGAACTGTGTTCACAGGATGCAAATGTGAATAGAGCTGGATGAAATTAGGGTATTAAAGAAACTGTAAATTTGATGTCCCTAAAAAGTGTAAGACCAAGCTAGTTATGGCACAGATGACAGCATGATCAGAACTGGAGATTAGCAAGGTAATCTCTGAGATTCTTGTACTTAATCCATGAGTACAAGAAATTTTGTGTCTCTTAACAGAAGTTCATGTTAGCTGAAGCCACTTATTGCCATTGACAGAAAGATGCCTGAAAAAACAGAGATTAGTTTTGAACACATATATGTATGTATCTAAATACAAAATAGAATATAAACATATTGTAGCTGAAGTATAGAGAATGAGAAACTTCCAGCCTAGGCTGTAGGAGTGTCAATCTTCCTTTCAAAGAATCCAACTCTGTCTGGGACAGAATGTGGGATGAGACTTCCAACACCAATGCTAAGAATGGAGAGACTGAGAGATGTATCTGAAATTCTTAGCAGTGTGAGATTTGGAAAACACACTGGGCCTTTTTTACTTATTTAGGGGGGAATTTTCAAGACTAGGATGTGACCATTAAAATGTTACACAACAATTTTGAAAAAAAAAATTATACAAAGTTCACCTGAGGACCAAAAAATAAATGGAAGAAGAGCAACACTTAGGACAGTTTGAGGCATTGTACCTACAAAAAACACAAGTGGAATCCAGCCAAATTTCCAAATTGATAGCATAACAAAAATAAAATTCTGAAGGGTATTTTAATTTCTATGAGGTAGCCTTTGCAGAATATCCTACAGTTAAACAGATACTTATGCATATCCATTTTTTCTAGAGATGTTATACCTCAATTTTTGGGTGATAATTTATGTGGCAATGAAGTATTACTGCTAATATGTATTGTGTACAGTCCAGTGATTTGATGGAAAACAGTGTCAAAATATTAAGTATATGCACAAGGGATTGCCAAGTCAAGACAGCTGAACTGCAGGACATGCTTCTGCCACACTGGATCACTTAGCTATTGTGACTGTAGCCACCACTTAGAAATCTGCAGGATCATAGAGGATGCCATACTCAAAGTACTTTTTGAACTCTGTTATTTGCAAGTGTTTTTATAGATCAAGAATTCAATGTTAATTAATATTATTATTGTTAATATTACGATTGACTGAGTTGGACAGATGACCTGAGAAAGACTCGCAATGAAGCCAAGCTCAGTGAGTGGCAAAGATGTTATGCAGAAGCTTGTAATAAACATTTTAAACCAAGCAATCCCAAAACACCATGCACATTAGCAACAATAAACATAACACAAAACAAAATTGATTGGTTTTTTGCCATTTTTTGTCTTCATATAGCAGAAATGTCCTTACATACTAACAAATAGTGATGTGGTTGTTCATAGAAAGTATAGACTAGGAACCCTCTTGCTTCATACCATCTGTCTCTATAGGGAAAAGTGAATTCAGGGACAGTGTTACTGTGTGCCAGGTTCAGTTTTTACTGATTTGCCTGAACTAATTTTTGAGAAGTTGTTCTGTCCTGTTAGTTCCAGCACTCCAAATGACTTACTGATCCCTAGATAAAATTCTAGCTGCTTAATTCCAGTTTCATCGTTGTGCACTACCCCAGTGTTCAGATTCTTGAAATCTGCAGAGGTACTTCCCACTCCTTACTGCAACTTGCTTAGATACTGTTAGTCCTGAACACAAATCCTGCAAGAAATAGTAGCCTCTCTGCTACTTTAGACAGACTGTGTGTTTTAGTTTCCTTAGGGCAGAAGACGAACGGTTGATTGCAATTGCGTTGGCAGATGCCTTTCTTTCTCTGCTTTGAGGCCTTTCTTGTTTTGTGGCTGTGGCTCAGTGAAGTGAGAGGAATGCCTTCTCCAACATGCACAGTTTTCCAGTGGCTCAGATAAAGCCAATGAGCAAACATGCACTTCAGGGGAAGTAGTGTCTTCACAAATATATGTCAGTTTTTCTTCCCTTTCATGCACAGAAACCAAAGATGAAGTGACATATTGGCTAGACGTTCAAAATATACTGATTTTCTCTGCAACCTGAAACAGCAGAGCCAGGCAGGAGGAAGGCTGCAATCAGTTGTAACAGGAGCACTACAGAGCTAGTGCACTGCATGTTTATTCATACATCCTTCTTTAGTGTAGTGCAACATAAAATATACTTAACTTTGCAAGTTGATTTCCTCTCTAAGGGTCAAAAAGTCTTTTAGATTCATGAAGTCTGCAACAAACTAAAAGGCAACTTTCTTTGGAGTAGGAAATGAAAGATAAATAAGGCAGGTAGCAAAGAAAAATGCTGTACTCAGCTGAAGCTGAAGAGTCTTTCAGTACTTAAAAACTTTTGAGTAGTGTGTTCATGTGCAGTGGAAAACTTATCTTAACAGAGACACATTTTAGTGTTAAAAATTCATGTTGATCAAGGGCAGAAAGAAATTATTAGGGGATTCCTAAAGCATCGCTAGGTTCTGCTAAGGAGTTCTTCTTGGTGTGTAGCTGGCAAGTTAGTTCCCTAACCCCTTTACAATCAAGGTTAGTAGAGGCACACCTCATTAACCTAAATAAACTATTAAGAAGCAGCAGAAAAGAAAGAGCCCCAAGGCTGATTGTCCTTCAATTATTACAGCTTTCTGGCTAAGAGTAAAATTAGAAAGAGGAAAATACAATTAAAGCCCTACCCACGCTAGGAAGTTGAACCCTTTACTTTGAATTTTTCCATTAACTTTGCTATTCAATCACTATAGTTGATATCAATTTAAATTAACCCTGGAGACACTACTTTTTCTCTGACTGAAGACTAGAAAGTTTTGCATTATATGAATTTCTAGTTTTCTTCCACTTTCTTTTTCACTTCCCACCTATTGTGGACAGTAGTACTGGGCAAGAGATTCTAGGGTAGGACCAAGGAAAGTTCTGGAAATACAGTGGCAATAACAAAGGAGCAGGGGGTGTGTTCTTATGCCGACAGAAGGGGTGTAGTCATTTAGTAACAGCCCTAAAGTAGAGCCCTTTTCTGAAAACATTTCAGTAGCTGCTACAAAGTGTGGCAAAATATTTTTTTTTATTGGGGAGCTGGGTTTTGTTTGAAACTTATATTTACATTAGCTGATCCTCTTGATATTATGAAGGATGTTATTTATTGAGTTTTCACTTTGGCTGCTTGTTCTGTATAGGCAGATTATAAAGTAGTCATGGCAGGTGTTTATGCCTGAGATGGTAGAGACCTAGTTAAGAGGCTGGAGTGACATAATTTCGGGCCATAAAAATTTCACTACTATGAGTAGGCTGAAACTATGAGCTCCTATGTTTAAGCAACGGCAAAAGTGGTTTAGATCACAAGTGATATAATATCATTACTGCATACATGCTGTTTAATGTCTTTGCAAAGGTGGTAGTATTCACCATCAATCTCCTGTCCAGCCATCCCACCCTTTTTAATGTTTCATAGAATCATAGAATATGCTGACTTGGAAGGAAGCCACTCACAATCATCGAGTCCATCTCCTGGCCCTGTGCAAGACACCCCAGGAGTCACACCATATGCCTGAGAGCATTGTCCAAATGCTTCTTGAACTCAGCCAGACTTGGTGCTGTGATACTGTGACCATTTCCCTGGGGAGCCTGTTCCAATACTCAACTGCCATCTGGATGAAGAACTTTTTCATGATATCCAGCCTGTTTAGTATCATGAGAACAAAAGTTTAAAGGGAATATTTGTATATCATGGTGCTGTTGGGGATTTATAGTTTGTTGTTGTTGTTTTTTCCCTTGTAAGTTATTTTAACATTTCTAGCAAATATTTTGCATCAGACTTTGCTAAATACCTAGTAGTGCTTTTTTTTCTGAAATAAATATCTCTAAGTTTAAAAAAAAATTCAGAATTTACTTGACATATTATGATGCAGAAGAGAGTTTAACTGTTTTTACTGCATGAATTTATCTTAATAAACCACCAAATTGCAATAATCTGTTGCAGCTTAATTTAGCTCCAAAAAATCAAGGAAACATTAATGAAAGCAAATCCTTCCATCTTATCTGTCTAGTAATCAGAATATAACAGAAATAAAAATGGGAAAATTATTTTAAAAATTACTCATATTGTTCAGTGTATCATCCAGTTCTTTCTTAAATAATCCTAGTTGTTAGTGATGTCTTTTGTCTGGAGAGATTACTTCACATCCAAAAGCTTCACTGTCAGGAAGTATTCTTTGGATATTTAATTTCAGTTTGTCCTAGTTCAGCAGGTGGGACCAGTTGTCACTGTGTGGGGGTGGCCAAAGCTATGTATTCTACCCCCTCTATTCATTCCCAAGGTCAATGGCCCATTTGCAGCAGCTTCCCAGGGAGCCGTTAGCACCTCCACTCCCAGCCTGAGGAGGCGTAGCTGCTAATGGGCCATCAACAGTTCAAAAATAGCCCATGACTCACAGAATTAATCACCCATTGTGTGAGTCCCCGCCCTGGGGGAGGGACTGAGTGCTCCCTGAGGGTACAAAAGGGATGGGTCAGAAGACCTTGGGAACCTCTTGTCGGATCCAGAGGAGCAGCAGGACCTCAACAGGAAGAGACCACCACTCTCGACCAGACTACAGCCATCACCTGCACCAACAGGTTTTTGACTTCCTTTTTCTTTGGACTTGGGGGAACCACGTGGGTCTCAGCACAAGGGCTTTGGGTTTGTACCCCAGGGCACTGGGTTATACTGCTGGGTTTTTGGAGTTGAAAGCAATTTCCCTTTGTGTCAGTGTATTTACTGTATTATTATTATTAAATTGTAGCTCTGACTTGCAATCTCTCTCGTGTTGAGCTCATTTTTCCTGCTGGTTTACCTCTAAACCAGCACACAGTTTTTCTTTACCTTAATGAATATGTTTTTGCAAAGACTTCTAATCTGGAGAAAAACAACTCAAAATAGTAGCTTGATTCCATCTCATTTGCTAATTTGACTAACCTTTAAGGAGACTGCTTGTTTGTTTTCAGTTTTTATCTACCAATTGTGTCTTTACTTGTGCAGATGTAATTCAGTACCCACTAATAAGTTTTGGAAAGTACATAAATTTTACTGAGAGTCAATTAACAGTTTATCACATTTTCCTCTTAGCATGTATTACTGAGTCATTGTCGTGCTGGCAATCATATTTGCCTTCCAAAGTTCTGTTTGCAGTACAGAAGCAGCACATGGCTGAAATGGCTTAGTTAGTCAAAGATATTCGAGGTAAAGCCTACAAAGGACCCAACTGTTCTCTATTGGAAGAAAAAGGAGGAATGTGAAACTGTTTGTTTCACTGCTCTTATTTGGCACATTTTATTTTGTCTCTGCAGTTCTATCACACTCTGGCCAGCTGCTGAGGTGGTGTTTCAGTCATTGTTGAGATGAATGCAACAGGTTTTTTAGCATTTGGTGTAAAGAACATAATTTGGACAGTGTCTCACCTAAATGTTTGCACAGATATCAAAATGCCTGGTATACCAAATGGTAATCTGGCATAAAAAAATGCGTATTTTTAATTTCAAGTAGATGAAGTTGACTCCATGCCACGTCTACAGAGCCACTTCAGAGCTCTACACAGTGAAGTATGAGCATTTCTGCTGCAGTCAGTTGAAAATACTGTTGTGATATTTTACTATTTATTTTCCAAACCAAAGAATGTGGCATGTTATGTTTCACAGCAAGTTTTGGTGATGTGTTTAAAACCAAAAATGGTGATGTTTACTAATTTCTAATACTTTATTTAAAAGAAAATTTCTGATCAGTACTTCTCAACTTTTCTGCCACCACATGTTCCAGTTCTGATTGCAGTCTAGAACATGACAAACTTATTTACTAGATAGAAGGACTTTGCAGATTATATGGTCTCAGGGACTCAGAAACCCTGATTTCCTCATATTGTCTTTATGGTGCTACCAATATATCTAAAGTTTTGAGAAACATAAACTGAATTGTGTAAGCCTGAGATGTACTGCAGTATAAGATTAAAATCACAGGAATTTCATTTTGGGTTACTGACCTTAATAAGCCTTGAATGCTGCAGTACGGCAGGACTTGAGTCTGTGGTTTTGGTTCTTAACCCCATACCATTTGAAAGCATTTTTTGAGAATCAATGAAGATCAGAAATTCGAGTTCATTTGGAGTTACCAAGTACCCTCTCCTGGATGATGCATTCCCTCTGCAGGCCATTTGGCATGAATGTGTTTCCTCCTTCTTATGAAATACACTTCCAAATAATTTTCTACCTCCACATGTTGAAAGACACTGAATAGAGATGACAGGATGTTGACCAATGGATTGAAGAGCAGAAGAGTGAGGAGAGTCTCTGTTACGTCTCATGACTATTTTTCAGTTCTTTGTTTTGTTAAACTGCAGGGTGATGTCTTCCTGGGGTCAAAATTTTGATTGTTGCCAGTATCTTGCATAGTTATTTTTTCATTAAATCTGTAAGAATAAATATGTGTTATTATCTAAGGAGTGTGCTGTAATACACATGTACATAGTGTATGGCAAGAACTTATGTCAAACAAAGCATAACAAGAATAGAACCTATATTGCAAAATGAGGAATAATTTTGTCTCTTGAATTAGAGGCAATGGTGACCCCATACAGAGAAGATTGATATCTGATTACATCCACAAATGCCAGATATAACATGGTAGGATATTAATTTTTGTGACAGATTCTTTTACTCAGAAGTGTGACTGATATTGCAAGATTACTTAGGTATGAAATCCCTATGTCTATCCATCCAACAGTTCAGGTATTCTTCAAGTGCTTTAAAGAATCTGATTTACTCTGGACTAGAAGGTGTCATTCTTCTGTAGCTCAACAATCCCATGCAATATTTATAAACATAATTCATTTTTCTGTACCAATGCTTTTTGTAATTTGAATTCATAAATTTATCCAGAGTTTACAGAGCACTCCCATTAATGTTTAGAATGGTCTCATGTATATTGACTATTTCCAAAGCCTCTGGTTACTGTCTTGCACACCAATGATTTACAAGATCGTAAACAAAGGTTTAAAGAGCAACTACTGAATACTGTTCTGAAACTCAGGTGCTTGCTAGTTCTCTTTTTCTCGACATTTAATGCTTTTTCTGCTTGTGTGCAATTTATACTTGGAAATGGCCTCCAAATGTGCATGTTGCAAATGCCATTCTGAAGAAACAGGCATTTGGGATTCTGGATTGAGTGAAAAATGATAAAGTGCCTTTGGACAATGTTTGGCTATAGCAATATTCTGTCTGTATGAGTTGGCAATAATCAACAGTTGATATGCTAAACACATTGAACTTCTCTGTGTAAAACATCAAGGTTTTTGCAATTAAACAGTGGCAAAGCAAATGATCTTTAGTGCTATATACTGGTGATTGCTTGTTACTAGTGGCTTGAAGACAATTGCTGTCAGTAATTATTAATGAATAACAAATAGCAATTAATTTCTCGTGACAATTAAATTTGACTCATCCATGACATTGTTGAACTGAGGTCAGTAATTGCTTGGTCAGTAATTTCTGAGTCAAAATGATCAGGTTTTGGAAACATTCTAACAGTGTGTTTCAGGGATGGGTGTTTGTTGCCATACACTGACCAATTGCCAGTGAGTGCCATTATACCTTTGCAAAATAACAGCTAGTAGGCCTCACTATAGAGCTGGGTAGAAGACCAAACATCAAAAGGGCAAAAAACTAGCCATGGCACAGCTGTCTACTTTGTGGAGGCCTATGGAAGTAATGACAGGCTTTCTGCTGACTACATTCAGGGGAGGAGTCAGGATGGATGGGCAGGCAGTAACTGCTGGGGAGTCAAAGTGGAACATCTTCATCAAAAGCAAAATGGAAAACCCAATAAAAATTGTTCACCCTAAACATCCTATTTACTCTAGGCAGTAAAAGCAGTGAGTCCTGTCTTGCCAAGGACCAGTTTCTGCCTCCTTCTTTCGCCCTTTTCATGTGCTCATTTCAGAGTGACACACCTCAAATTTTTCTGTGCTGTTTAGAAGTCTTGAGATAGATCTGCATGATATAATTTTATAGAATAATGGAATAGTTTAGGTTGAAAGGAATGCTTAAATGTCATCTAATCCAATCCCCTGCAATGAGCAGCAACATCTTCAGCTAGATTGGGTTGCTCAGAGCCCTGCCCAACATGACCATGAATGTTTTTGTACCTGGGGAAACCATCGCCTGTCTGGATAACCTGTTGAAGTGTTTCACCACCCTCATTGTAAAAGAATTCTTCCTTATGTCTAATACAAATATATCCTCTTTTAGTTTAAAACCTTTCCCCTTTGTCCTGGTGTAACAGGACCTACTAAAAGCCTGTCCCCATTTTGCTTAAAAGTCCCTTCAAGTATTGAAAAGCTGCAATAAGGTCTGCCTGGATCCTTCTTGAACCCTGGCAGGCTTCTTTTCTCCAGGATGAACAACCTCAACTCTCTCAGCCTGTGTTCACAGGAGGTGCTCTAGCCATCTGGTCATTTTTGTGGCCCTCCTCTGGTCTCACTCCAATAAGCCTGAGCCCTTCCTGTGCTGAGAACCCCAGACCTGGATGCAGTACTACAGGTGGGATCTCACAAAAGGAGGATAGAGGGGGAGAATCACCTCCCTTGACCTGCTGGCAATGCTTCTTTTGATGCAGCCCAGGATACAGTTGGATCTCTGGGCTGTAAGTGTACATTACTGGTTCATGTCCATCCTCTCACTCACCAGTACACTGAGTCCTTCTTAGCAGAAGTGCTCTCACTTAGTTTATCACCCAGCCTATGTTGACACTGGGGGTTTGTCTCAATCCAGGGTACTTGGTTTTATTGAATCTCGTGAAGTTCCCATGGTCCCACTTCTCTATCTTGTCCAGGTCCCTCTGGATGGCATCCTGTCCCTCAAGTGTGTGAACAGCACCACTCAGCTTGGTGTCATCTGTAAGACTTGCTGAGGATGCACTTGATCCCACCATCTTTGTTGCTGCCGCTGCTATTAAACAGTGCTGCTCTCAATATGTATCCCTTAGTGGCACAGACATCACTGATCTCCATCCAGGCATCAAGCTGTTGATCACTACTCTCTGGATATGACCATCTATCCAATTCCTTATCCACCAAACAGCCCACTCATCAAATCCATATCTCTACAATTTAAAGAGAAAAATGTCATAGGAGACCTTGTAAAAACTTTCTCTTGTCCACTGTTGTAGTTTCTCCATCATGGAAGGGCCACTGTGTTGATAAGGCAGGACTTGCCCTTGGTGAAGTCATAACAGCTGTCTCTAATTACATTTCTGTTCTCCATGTGCTGCCCTTTAGCCAATTGAAAGTAATTAGTAGGGTTAGCTAACAATGATGGAACCACTGATTGTCTTTCCATTTATGGAGATGATCCAGTTAGTATTACATTTTTGGGAAAGCTCACAAAAATTGGGGGCAGATTTGAGGAAGGCTTTTGGAACCAATTCTTAGTTCTTTCCACTTAGACTATTAGTACTGCTTGGAGTATGCTTTGATCAGGCACAGGTGCTGCCTGGTTGATAAAGCTTTGTGCATGTATATTATTTGGTCCGCTAATATAAACCAAAAATTACAATCATGATGCAGGAAAGGGGTGGGTTGAGGAGGGGAGAAATCACACCATTGTGAGTTCAAATGAAAACTCACCATGAGGGTCTTACTGGGATTTGCAGATGCAAGGACACAAGAATAACAAAAGAACAGCAAGATGAGAACAACAGGGGGAACACTGCCACAGAGGCCCTGGAAAAACACTGCCACAATAGCTGAGGTGAAAGGCTTCAAAGCTGAAAGTCAGAGTCAAAGTACAGGACTGCAGATAAATGACCCTTACCATTTCAAAGGAGGAGACATCTAAGGCACTGTGAAAAAAGGTAAGTTTTATGGTTTAAGATCATATCTTCATTGTGACTGCTTACTGCCTCTGTCTGAGCAGCCAATATATGCTTGACTGACCAGCATTTGAGGACAAGGCACTATTCCAGTTACTGTTTCTGTCCTTGTTTCTTGAGTGCATATCCCATAGTTCTCTGAGAACCTCCCTTTTTATCTTCTAGATGCTATAAACTTGCTTGTCAGCAGAGAAAATATTCAGAAAGGCATATCAGAATTTCAAGGGTATTTTGCATACTCCTTTATTCCATAGCAGGTAGATAACAGCTAAAGTTAAAAACAAACACAAAAACCCCCACCCCCTTAATCCTTGTGCATATCTGACAAGCCATCTACAGATTGAAGTACTTTCAAGCTTGAATACTGGGATGGCTTGAGCTGAAATCCAGGAAGAGTTGAAAGTAAGATCAATAGAGAAGATATACCTTGAATCTCTTCTTAAATTAGGCATAATATATGAAATTCTTGAACTCAAAATAGAATTTAGATAGGATTTAGGCATCTAAGTCCAAGATCCTGAATCCACAGACTATGCCTAACAGCTTTAATGTCTGAGAACTTGTTGATTTCTAAGTTTTCACCAGGAAAGTTGCTTTTTCAAATAGTTGCATTTAAAAAGAATAGAAAAACAAATGCAGTGGCTCAGGGATCCTATTTTCAATTTGCAACTGAGAACGTGTTTTTCTGATGAGCTTCCTTTTGAGGGTAGAGAGCCCCTCACAGAGTTCTAAGTTCATTACTTTGACACCTGTGCTGAGACCTACACAAACAGCAGCAAATCCGAATCTGAACGTTGCATTTGTGAGGATTCAATCACCAAAACCAGAAAAAAGTTTGATCATTCATAGCCCATAATCTGCTGCCAGACAACTTAGAAGGACAGAATGGGGCTATCTGGCTTCTATAGATATTCCACTTCCTGGTGAACCCATTAGTGTTCAAATCATTAAAATGTAGACAATAACTTTGCTGTCATTCTGTTGTCTGGGGAGAAATAATCACTAGTGACAGGCTGTTTGCAATTTATGAGTTCAGAACTTTTGAGATACAGTTTCAAGCATCTCAGTCTTTGCAATTAGCATATGTAGATTAATGTAGCTACATTCCAAAGCTGTATTTGTATGCAAATGTTCACGATTCTTAGTTTGAAGAAACAACAAAATTTCTTTGCAGGGTCCAAAAAATCTTAAATATCACAGAATCATATCTATCAAAATGGTTATGCTATTTGTTTGATAAAGAAAGATCATCCTGTGAGGAGTTCTGGAATAGCACATATGTTTGTTTTAAGGTTATCATCATCTGAAAGTCTTACCGGGAAAAATTCTCCAGCGTTAAAGGAGGAAATCAGATGCGGATGGGAATTGTGTTAAAAATATTTATGTAAAACTGTTAGTCTATGTAGAGTTGATGTCAAGCCAGATGTGGGGGCTGGGAAGTTTCCAGGCTAGTTACACTGCAGAGCAAAGATGGAGAGTAACTTAGGAATAAGTTAAAAATCTTTGTTTTAATAAGGATATTATTTTCATATTTAGAGTATGTTTTATTTCAACTTTTCTTATCCTTGCCAAGTATCTCATCTCATTTTGTCATTTTCATTCTAATGAACATTTCCACATTGTGCCTGTACCTTTTGCTGAATCTGAATTGCATATGGAAAAAAATGGCTAGGAGAAGGAAGGTAAGTTCCAAAGAGGAAGGATATGAATTCTTAGATAAGAATCTTTGTGGGAAATTGATCTTTCGCAGGATCAAAGTGAAGAGAAGAGAAAATTGTGAAACCCGTGTTGGAAAGGGAAAGGAAGTAGCTCACAATCAGAGTTGCAAGTTTAACAGTTGAATTGAAACCCAAGTAAGGAGAGGACCATTATCTGCCCTGTCTCATTTTCCTGAGTAATTTTAGATCTCCATTGGATTGTCATTTCTGGTCAAGAAGTAGCAATTATCTCACTCTGGAGTTTGAATGCCCCCCAAAAAGAGTGTTGTCCTGCCAAAAGGTAATGCGGATTTTTCCTTTCTCTGACCCTTCAGCTGCCTTAATACTCTAGCAACTAATTAAAATATATAATTTGATGCATATCAATAATATCAATTGGTATTTTCATCTTTTACTAGTCGTCTTCCTCAGCTACTTTCCTCAGTTGCTCTAACTCAATTTTGCTATGATTTTGGAGAAACTCTTGGTTCTATTTAAGCATAATATAGTGGATGACTATGTCTTTATTGATGTTACCAAGATCCTTTATACACCAATGGTAACATGAGATTGCCTGAACACAAGGCAAAACAAAAGCTTTGCTTTTTTCCTCTTTGCACTTCAGCAGCACTTTGCCTTGGAAGAGTCCATTGTTTCATGTCCTGCAGATAAAGAGGTGATAGCAAAAACTTCTCCAGTGCATCACCGCTTCTTTAGTTAACACCTCTTTCTTACTTACTGCTCTACCTCCAAATAATTAACTTACTTTTGCAGTTTGATTTGTGAGAATTTTACATTTTACTGCATCTGGATTTTATTGCTATCTCGATTAAAAATTCTTTTGCCTCTTCTGTTTTCTTGAAAATTGTTGGTTTTAAGGATTTTTTACTCCCATTTTCTGCCCTTATCAGGGAACATGTCCTCTGACTGGATCTCTCTCTGATCATTTTAATCTGCTCAACTTTGGCATGATTTTTAAAATGTGCCAACTAGGTCCTGTAAGCAATGTTGCTGCCTATTTAAAATAGTAAACCCATAGGAAAACATGTTTGAGCATTTTGATTTAATATAAATTTAATATATCCAAGCAGAATAATTTACAAAACAATCTCTGGAGGTGCATAAGCAAAACTTATTAATCATAACCACATCAGGGTACAAAACTGCAGTACAAATATTTGCACTTCTGTCACAGCCACTTATCTGATCTATGCCAAATGCTGACAGATTTTAAAGACAATCACATTAAGCATTAATCAAGCTTGAAAGATGCAGCTGAGTAACAGCATACTAAAGAGACATCCATCTCTGAAGACAACTGCACACTCCATATATTCATCCTCCTATTGCACTGAAAAATGTTTAAAATCTTCTTCAGTCCCATGTTGTTTCCTTGAATCTTTTTCTCATCTCTTTCTGATGTATTTTCCCAAAGCTTCAAATATCCCACTCCCTGTGAAATGATTAAATACACAGAACAAGGCTTCTGTCTCAATGGTTTCACTCCACTTAAGAACAGTAGCAGAATAAACCAGCTGGACGTGTTTTATTTAAACATTTCTCTGCTCCTGTGTACAACACTGATCATATTTCCACCTACACATTCTCCCATGATAGCATAATTTTTTCTTTCACTTCGTGCTTCCATAGCCTCTCTTCTCCATTCCTAATGTCCTGTTTTTTCTTCCGTAGCATCTATTAGACATGGGACAACTCTTCTGCTATACAAACTCTTCAAGTCCCAGTTTAATATTTTTCTGTGATGCCTTCGCACACTATTTCCAGAGATTTCACCCCAGCTGATGTTGTGTCGGTAATATTGCTTGAATTTCTCTTTCTCTCAGATCAGTCTTGTATACAAAGCAATCAGCAGGTGCTGCTTTATCCCATTATCAGCAGTATTATCTCAATTACTGCATGTGTTTTGCTATACCAGGATAGCATTACTGAAGACTGTTCCGGGGCAGCCTTCTGTGCTGCCCCCTCAGGCTCTGTCTGGGCCTGGAACCCACAAAGACCTGTTGCTAGTATCCATCCTGACAGACTTCAGAAGCCTGCTTGAATGCCTTCATGGTGTAGGATGGCTCTTCTGCTTTTCAAACACTGAGGCCTGAGTGCATGGGTGTGCTTTTTGCCACAATTTCCCCACATCTGACTGAAGGTCCAGTGGTATTTCCTTTGTTATCATAACCATTGAAAGATCTGACACAGGCCACTACTTAGGATTTTGTGTGTATCTGAAGGTGGAACAGAATTTAAAAAATCATAGAATCATTTAGGTTGGAAAAGGCTGTTAAGGTCCTCCAGTTCAGCTGTTAGCACTGTGTTCACCACTAAACCATGTTCCTAAGTATTACATCTACACCTCTTTCAAGTATCTCCAGGAATGGTTGCATTTACCCAACCACTTTTCCTAGGCAGCCCATTCCTATGCTTGACAACACTTTAGGTGAAAAGATTTTCCTTAATATCCAATCTAAACCTGCCCATGCACAACTTGAGGCAACTTCCTCTATCTTGTCACTTGTTACCTGGGAGAAGCGACTGACACCCACCTCACTGCAACCTCCTTTCAAACATTTGTAGAGAACCTCCTTTTCTCCAGGCTAACCAATGCAGCTCCCTCAGTGGCTCCTTATAAGGCTTGTGTTCCAGACCCTTCACCAGCTTTGGTGCCTTTCTCTGGACATGCTCCAGCTTCTCAATGTCTCTCTTTTAGTGAGGAGCCCAAAACTCAACACAGAACCTGAGGTGTGGCTTCACCAGTGCTGAATACAGGGGGGCTATCACTGTCCTAGTTCTGCTGGATATGTCTTTAGTCAGGAAACAAAATATAATGTAAAACTTGATCCTGGAAAGAACTCAAATTTGATGCTGTTGGAAAAATACCTTTCCTCAGCCTCCAATTTCCATCATCTGTAGGGACTGAACAGATCCTTACAGTTCCCAGAGAACACTTCCTTGGCCATACAGGGCACAAGGCAAGGGAATTTATTCTGAGTTTTTTATCTTAATGAGGAGACCTAGTCATTCACTTACAGGGCTCTATACAAAGGACAAAACATGCAAAATTCAGAGGGGCCTCTCCAGTCACAGTCACCTAGGGAATTCCCTGGTTTAACCATGAAAGTATGCCAATAGCATTTGGTTGTAAAACTATACCCTACCTGATAAAACAGAGAGAAGTAACTCTACATCTTTCTGGACTGGCCTGTAAATCAAGTTGTGAATGCTGTCAGATGTGAATGGGCAAGCATCTCAGTCAGGGCAGGATATGGACAGAGGTGTGTCCCAAAATATCCTAAGACAGCCTCTTCCTGGCTCATCCAGCTTTCTAGATGTGCTTTGGATCCTAGTCTAACAAGTCATGCTTTAATATGAAAGACTGGCCTAGATGACTAATTGAATCACAGGCAGAAGCTCAGCCAGGTTTTATTTCTGAAATATTTCTGTGCCATCCTTGGGTGATTCAATCTGTTCTAATTTGTATTTGTTCATGTACCAGATTCTGTCCTGAACATAAAACTTCCTCTATATGAATCTGTGCTCCATCTTATCACTCAGCAAGGTGTCGACCTTGCAAATGTCATGGAGTGAGAACACAGAGGGGGGAGCAGATGGGCTGAAGCTAGATAGGATTAAGTACTATGGAGGAACACCCATGTGTCAAAAGCAATGATTCTTAGTCAAAGGCTGGCTCCTGTTCACGTTTTTTTCTACCTATGTGCCTGTGTGCCTGTGCAGATCTTGTGATGTCTTTTCAGCTGGCTGGTAACCTTTCCCAGCTGGTGGAAGAGGAAAAGCAAATGTTCAGACAGCCCAAGGAAAAAATGGCATCAGTTGCAAGTCACTGTGCTAGAGGGAGAGTGTGGGTGCTGGAGCTCTGCTAGCATGCTGATCTGGTTGACTTATTATTTGTGTTTTCTACAGTGACATGATGGGTGTGTTTGTGGAACTGCTGGGCATGATGTGTACCTGTTCAAGTGAATATCTTGTGGAACAAAGCTGAATTGGAACTGTGCTGTATAGGGCACTTCTGAAGGTGGATATTCAGACTGCCCTGTAATTAGAGGTTTGGCCAAGTCTGAGATTCTGGATTTCTGGTTCTGATATCCCTATCAGGACTATACCAGGAGTAAAGTATTGTATAAAGTGAATAAGGCTGCCTGCCTAACTGATTTCAGGAGTTAAATTGTGTGGTGGCATGAGAAGTAAGCCATTTGTTACATACTTATCACCTCTTACAAATCCTTAAAGTAATATATAAACAGTGAAGAGTACACAGTTTCTAATTCTATAGTCTGCAGAGGACAGGCAGTTGGGAATTATAGTACCTGACAAGGAAAAGAGATTGGACTATATGATTTAAAAATTGCACAGGAGCTTGGACAACAAAGGCCAAAGTGAGAAATAAGTACACTAGATTCCTACACAAAATACACGTTAGAAGAGGACAGTGCTTATTCCAGATGGGCTACTGTGTGCATGCACCTAATCATTCTAAAGCTGTCTTTCTCTTGCTTGTGTTCCTGTGCTGTGTTTCACTGGTGCCATTCTGCTGCTGGATGAATATAGGTGTATGTCAGAGACAAAATACCCACATCTGTTTTCTGATCTGATGGTTGTACCACCTGAGTGAGTGTTGCTGAACATTTGTACCATAATATTTAATTTTAATTAATGCTCACTGTAGGTCAGACTGAAAGTGTTCATATTAGTCTTTATCTCATACTTACATGAATTTTATAAAGTTGAAGTGACAAATATTGCAACTGATTTTTAAAAGCAAGACTTGTTGGAAATATCCAGGTTAGCTCTGTGAAAGGTTTTAAGAAATAAAAGAGTTGCTTAAATCTGTCTGACTTCCTATATTTTTCCAGGACTGCCTATTTATATGTGATTTTGCTGTCAATTTTCATGGTTGGTTTATAGAGGATAAGAGCCTACTAAATTTGACCCCTAGTGGAATTGTTCAAAAGGGGCTCTCTTCAGACCTTCAGAGACCACATGTTCTGTTCTGGTTCTAATAAGAATCAGTATTACTTTCTAGCAAAATATGATTTTTTTTATTCTAGAAACATAGCTGAATTGTAAAGCTAGGAAAATTATATTTTTTTGTGAAACCAGAGTTGAGTTAATAACAGGCTTATTGTGTAAACATAATCCATAAGAAACACTTTCTACTGCTGGTTCATATGAAAAAACATAAAGGCAATATTCAAATCACTGAAAACAAGTAGAGGTTCTTTAAAATAAGAGTGTGATGTTTTGCTAGTTGTTTTAAGAGAATTAAGGAGTTTTTAAATTTTGCTTAAGTCTTTCCCAAGGAATAAAAAAGTGAAATGTTAGTCTAAAAATAAATAGATTTTAAAAAAAAATAGTCAAAGCCAATCTCACCCCATTTCTTCTTATATGTACTCTGGGAAAGAGTTTTAATTACCACCATCACAGTAATTACTCCATTTGACAAGGTCAATTAAAAATAATTTAATATCACCATCCCCTATTAGAGTGGGAAAATAGCACATATAACAGCACCTTTAAAGGATTCACCAGTCACAGTCTGTTTCAGAAGTTAGGTCCTAATTATAGTTCAGTCTACAAATTTATCAGTTTTCATCTGTTTGATAGGCAAAGCAATATAGACAGAATAAGTTAGAGTGAATCTTAGAAACGAAGCTAATTTCCTTAATTTTTGGATCTATTCCTAAATTCTTTTTTTTTATCCAAAAAGTCTTGTTTAGTTGGAGCCTCCCTGTTAAGAGATCTCTCAAGGCAGCTACAGCAAGCTCTGTTGGGCCTTGCAGCTGGGCTTCCACACGTGCTAAAATTGTCCTCAATCTGAGCACCTATTTTTCTCTAAGTCTTTTTGAGGTCCAAAAATGAAGCGGAGAAGGAATGTATCTGCAGTGGACCCAATGCAATAGGTGTGATTCACTCCCTCAGCCTCAGGTAGCCCAAAACTTACAATTTCAGAAAGTGCCCTATGTGATGTACTAAAGACTATTCATGAGACTGAAGGCAGGCTGCACTGCTCCTTCTCCTCCCAGTCATGTCTTGGTGCAGAGCTTAAAGATTATGGGGAGTAGAAGAGACCAAAAGGACATGTGCTCAGCTTAGTCCATAGAATGCTTGTTCACCTAGAAGAGGTAGAACTGTTGAGTTCTCATGGCCAAATTCATTTATGTATTTTATTATTAGCCAGTCAGTGCATACACGTGTAAATAATGCTTGAGCAGTGAACCTGAACACTCACTCCCCTGGAATGTATCCCAGCTACTGGTCTCCAACATGACAAATTCCTGATACAGCAATCTTGAATTCCCTTATACTCTGACATCTTCCCAAAGGAGGTCAGCAGGCACTACCACCATGGGCAGCTATGAGTCTGCTGATCAATTATTGCATTACGATACATGTGGATATAAACCTCCTCAAAAGAAAAATAAAATCTACACCTGCCTACTTGTGCTGATTGCCAGACTAGCACATGAAGTGCAGCTGCCATCTCCTTCATTTGACAGATTTTAGAAGATAGCAAGCCATGGTTACAAAATATAGTTGCCATGAGTCTGATCTTATCTATGTACAACAGCTGTACTGGGAGCATTCACAGCAATTAGGCAGAGAAACACCTAGTTTCCTTTTTCTTAACTGGCCATAGCTGCATCCTAGACAGCTAGCTGTGTGCAAAATACCAGCAAGGTTAAAGCTGAGCCAGACAAAGGTATTGTGATTATCTGTGCTCATCATTACCCACTTTTCTTGCTCATGACAGTTATTTACTCAACTTAGCTGCCAATGATCTATTTACTTCCCCATCCCTGGAGATTTTTAAACGCAGATTGGATATGGCACTGAGTGCCATGATCTGGTAAATGGACTGGAGTTGGACCAAGGGTTGGACTTGATGGTCTCAGAGGTCTTTTCCAACCCAATTGATTCTATGGTTCACAGCCTAGGTCTATGAAAATAACTGATTAATTTATACACTTCTAAAGATAAAGGTTTACCATGGCCCCCTTTGCTTTGCCAGAAGTAGTTTAAGTAGCAATCACCCACACATATCTGAGAAGCCACTGGAACAGGGAGTTTAGGTGTCTCTAGAACTGAGTGACAGCAGGTTGGAAGTTTCTGCCAGTGGACTTTTGAACATAAGCATCTGAAATCATTGAGTTAAGTATTACAATTTAAGCATATGATGGGTTTCACAGTTTTTAAAAAGTGAAGCAAAGATATGGCTGATGACTTAACTCCATTCAGTAGGGAAATGACTGGGCACTGCATTTGTAGCTCACAAATGGAGACAAAAAGCATGTTGCTTTGGTCTACCACTTCTAAAAAGCTGAAAGCAAAGAAGTAGTGTTTACTCTCCTACTGATGAACACTCCAGCAGACTAAATTTTTGCTTGTTACAGTACATGGATATTTCAGGGACCTCTGACATCAGGGCTACACACTAAAGCAGAATTTCTACTGACTGCATTTCATTTGTGTCTAGTGATATTTGCTTGTCTTCATCTGACATTCTCCATTTAAATCTTGCCGTTCAGGATCTTCCATATAAAGGCGCTGCAACACAGAATCAGGTGCTTCTTAAAATGACTTAAGCACCTCTGTTTTTGACTTCAGGTAGGTGTATTTCTGTCCCTCCTCATAAAGTAAAAATTGAGCACAATGTCCAGCTGAAGGAATTATACTTGCCTTTTATTTTCATTAGGGTGATTTGACTCAAGGGGAGATATCCAATGAAAGGTGATTATCTCATTTATATGCCACAGCCTTGAAAAGGAAAGGAATATGCCCTGTAAGGTGTCTAGTTCTTATCTGTCTCAACTTCTTTTCTCTTTTTTAATTTCAGTAGCATTTCCTTAAAACTTCATTAGCAAAGTAACCTAATCATCTGTTATATTGCAAGACATCTACACAAGGGGAGGCTATTACACATGAACTGAGGTTCCTCATAGAGCCTTTCCTGGACAAATCTATTACAATAAATGCCACAAATGGGCAGCAGATGTCAGCTCTCCATCTCTGATCAAAAGAAGATCCTTAAAATTCTGTCTTGCCTCAGAGATTCCCTACAGTTTCATTAGTGCTTTCCTGAACCAATCATTTAATTTTGTTTTCCTGAGTATCTTAAGGAATAGAATTCATAACAGTGAGATAGCAGCCATGGGTGTTATTTGTTTATACACAAGGAGCAACTGCTCTAGAAGAAAGCTACTAGCAACAGAGACATGCACAATGTGCAGAGGAAAAACAAAACCCATAGATATAAACGCAGAGTAGCAGTAGAGACATGAAACAGGGCACACAATTCAGAGTAAAATGTTTGTGTCTTGTTCCATAGGTCGTTAGCTGACTGATCCAAATCACTCTTTTTTGGTTAGTTTCTATTGAGAGGATAGTGATATTTGCTTCGTTTTGTAGAGCTTTTAATAATCTACTTGTAAATGCTTAAGCCTTATTTTTTTAAATGGAAATTAACCTCCTGATGCATCAGAAACACGTTAAAGAAGCAGAAATACAAAGGAAAATAAGAACACATTTTATCATGTGCAGATCAAAGCAGCTGTCTTCCCCTTCTTTTTCCTCGCTTTGCACACCCTCATATTCCTCAAAAAGGAAAGAAGTCACAAGACACATAATCCCCAGTCCAGGCTTGTCTCTATTTCAGTAATCATCAAAAAATTCTGTAGCTCCAGGAACTTCACCTTTCCCAGGAAAAAGTATCTGGAACTAATGGCTTCCCCATCATTTAATAAAAAATATCCCTTGAGGAAAATTATGGGAAAGTAATGGTGAGAAGCATTTAAAGTTAAGATGATCAAAACAGTCACATTTTAGTGAGAGAGACAATCTGTGCTATAATCATTAGGCAGAGTTGGATCAGGGAGACTTGTGACTGATTCATATTTTGATCACCAGTAATATTCACCTGGAACTCTCATGACAAGCATCTGCTGTACCCCAGAAGTATTGTTCAGGAAAACAATGACACAGCGAACAAACACCTCTAGTCGATGGTTACCCCATTGGCCTTAACATCCTCAGTAAAAACAAGTGTTTAGATCCTCAGTCCTCTGAGGACAACTTTTTACGTAACTTCTCTAAGAACATATGAAGACTGAGTGGCGTGGACAGGAACAGAATTTTGATATCTTGGTTTGCCATCTTTGGTGGAACTGTCACATCCTGTACATACATACTCCATCTACAGAAGTCCCCTGCTGGGCCAGTGAAGTTAAGAGAACTGTGTACAGACTTATTTCTGTAGGGGATTACATTGTTTATGTATATGACTGTTGAATAATGGAGAAATTTTGCTTCACATAATTGGTTGAGGAACTAAAGAAATCCCCTGAAGTTTGTGCTTTTTCTGTCTAAATCCAAACTGAATAGAGTTTAGAAAATTATAATTATGTCCCCTTTCAGTCACTGCCTTAATCCTTCCTTTAATAAGTGAGCAATTACAACGTCACAGTGGAATCCTGTGGCAGTAATACATAGAGTTCATGTTAGCCAAACAGTATGGCTAACAAACACTGCCACTGGCTGCCCATAAAAGACTTTATGTGCATTGATTGGATGCTTGTACAAAACAACCTGCAGTTTTTCACAAGAAAAGCCATGAAAGTTCTATAGTTATCAACAGAGGGAAGAAGTGTGCGTTTAAGAAAACCTAGCCCCATGCTTTCTTCTCTCGTCTCTGAAAAAAATCCCCTAACCAATGCATGAAACAGAAAATACCCTATGGAATTAATCTGAATTAAGAACTACAATGTGTCCTCATTTTAATTCAGGCAATCAAGTTAAAATCAAATTAACAAAGAGAAAAAATTAGGGCCCAAATGTTCTTTGAGTATTTTTTTAATTAACTCTGTTTTCATTATTTTTTGCAGCTGCTTCTATACCTTCAGGTTCCAAGTAGAACTGGAGGCAAAGAACTGGAAAAAAACAATTGTTCTTATGTAACAAACTTGCACATTTTTCTCTACTAGAACTTAGAATTTCTAATACGTATTCTGATGGGGGGCAAGGGAGACAGGGGAGATGAAGGTTGAATACCTCTTTAAAATTTGACATGCTTTTCAGAGTTCAACACTTTATAACTCAGTCATAAATCTGTGTAGAAACTTCATGCAAAAGGCTATTTTTTCCACTATTTCTTTTTTTAAAATTATTTTAAAGTGAGTTTTGACTCACAACAACTATTCAATGTGAGAGTTACAGGGCAAGTTTGAACTCTTAGCTGGCAATAACACTGGAATGGCAGATGCTCTAATATCCTTTGGGAATTGTTGGCCTATGAGGCTGCCTAGAAAGAGTATGCCATTGAGAATTTCTTTTCAAAGCTTCCCATCATTCTGAAGAACTGCAGAGAATCCAATATTTTATGTTACACTTTGAGTGAACATTAGAGAGAATTACTTCTAGTTAAATCAGTTTACTCATTTCTTGGTTTAATTACTAGCTTAAATAATTCTCCTTATTTGTAGTATAAATTTCCATGTTTCCATCTTTGTAGAATTCCAAACTCTGCTAGACAAGTTCTTGAGCAGCTTGCTCTCGTATACCCCGCTTTGAGTGGTAGAACAGAGTAAATGACCTCCAGAGTGATTTGCTGATGTTCATTACTCTACAGTTCTCACTGAAGCTCTTCTTAGATGCTGTTCTTGATATTGGCCTGGAAGTCTGTTTTTGGGCAGAACACACAGCAAGTGCCAATGGTGTTATTTATTCAAAATGAATTCTACCATTTTCCTTAACTTGGACAGCATCATCGAAATATAATGGGACACTTTTTCCATAAAAGCAAGAGAAAGTTAGGAGGAATTTAGCTTAGAACTTGGTTGTGTTAAATGGCTGCAGGACTCTAACTATTCTGTTCTAGCATGCTGTGTTCTAACCCCACCCCATTCTGCCCTGGTCCAGTCATGAAGTGTTTGTAAAGGCTCTATTTCTTAATCACCTATACTGCTTTTGAAATTTGGAGTCTTCCCAGTGGTGTGTAGGTGGAGACTCAACATCTCAAGAATACATCAAGGAATTATTGGCCAAATGTCCTGGCTAAGGATGCTCCATGATTTGTGGATGTGGCCAGCACTTGCTTCTGTGATGTCAATGTGGTCTCATTTAAAAACATGCTGGCAGAGCAGCCTAGATGTGACCTAGCATTGTTCAGTCTCCTGCAGACAAGAGACAAATACAGTAGAACTCACATTCTGTTCCAGCAAAATTGAAGTATGTTAGGAGATACACAAATGCTTAGCTTTATGTCTAGTTAGCAATCTCATTAATTGCAACAAGACTAGTAAAGGTAAGCAGATTTAATCTGAGGTGGAATTAATGAAGTATGATATTATGCTTTCTTGATGAACAATCCATTTACATGACAGTCTTTGGAATAATAAATTGAAAACATTTCCAGTGATGATAGTACCTTACTGTGATGTACTTATCTTCACAGTTTTTCTAGGCGGTTGTCTTCATTGGTCCTTTGTTAAAGGAAAAAAATGAGGCATGGAAATTGTCTTGCACACAATAGAAAATAAATGAGAAAATTTTGTCTTCTAATGTACTTAGAAAAATACTGTAGGTATCAGGCTATGGTTAAATTCTATCACCGAAGCAATGATCAATATTTATTAACTAGAGGGATTAAAAAAAAGTGTAGGTGATCTTCCTTATTTGGAGGTTATTTGGAGAGTTCTTATCTATCTTCCTTACGCTGGCTGTTCTCCCATTGCATCAGCCCTCAGCATTTGAACATGTGACCTTTTAATATGAAAAAATGTTCATTATTTCATTTTTAGGATAACAAATTATTTATCCTTCCTGTTATTTCTTCCCCTTGGTGTTGCTGGCAATGCTGGCCCCACTTCTGTCATACAGTGCACATCATATTGAAGTGATTTTTGACATCCATATTTTGTTTTCTCTGTCAGTCATGCTTTAAGGAACATTTGTCCCATGATTGCTGGTAACTCAGTTACAGATGGATCTAAATAGACTTCTCTTGTGTAAGAAAGTGGGTCATAATAATGAAGTCTATCCACCTCACTTTAAAAGGGGCAAAGAGACCCTGCTCTGGGAGAGCACTGTGTACTTAGAGGGAGCAGTCTCATATATGATGTCACTCCTGCTGGCTGCGTAACTCAGGACTGGAACTCTGTCTTAGAAATTTTATTACTGGCAAGACAAGAAAACAAATGGTAACATGGTGAGTAAAAATTGACTTACCCAGTCATCCTGTCTGAAAAATTATTACATTTGAAAGTGAAATAAAGGACAGCGTTTGCTAGAAGGATGCATTTTACAGAAGTAAGGATGCTAGGAGGGGTTTCTTTCTTCCCCTATTCCTTTTAAGAATTTTAAAATGACAGTATTTCTTAAGAAAAGAGCAAGATTTCTGCATCCTAGAAAAGTCCTCTGCAGTCAAATTCAGCCCTTTTGCAGCCTTTAACTGATCCCACTGCGGCCCCTGCACCTCATTCGTTTCTATATTTTTTTCTTCTTAGTTCACATTACCCCACCCTTCTTTAATTTTAAGATACAGAAAAATGTGGATGTGTTTCTGATACTTCTCTGTAGTCTTAGGATATTTTTATAGCTCTGCTATTTGTATTTACCTCTCTATGTTTTCCTACTAGCTGACTGGCTGAGGAAAGCAATTCCTTTATATATCCTCTGTGAAGGAGTGCAGATCTACTACCTCTCTCGGTTTATCTTCTGCATATAGGGAAAGGGATGAATGATATTATTCTATCTTGCAACACATGCATTCATCCCAGAATGAGGAGAGGGAAGAGAGCCTTTGAAGTTCATCCCAGGAGCAGAGAGTTTGTAAGAATTCAGGTACAGAGGTTATTTTTTCTATAATAGTCAAGTCTCATTTGTCCCTTTAAATGCAAGCAGGATCTACTTTTATTATTGGAATTGGGCATGTGTTTTCAGTGTATCAAGAAGAAAGAAACCCTTTCCCCCATTATTCCAAGTATCCCACTGCCCTTATTGTCTTCTCAATAATAATGGAACATTTGGAGAACAAACCCATTAAAAAAAAAGGCAATTTCCTGTTCTAGTGTGGAGTATAAATGAAATTTCACTGTCTGGTCTCTTGATTGTAGTAACTTCCTCAGGCTAAATTGACTTCTTGCTAGGAACTAGTACTGAGAAAATCCCCTTCTCTTGCAGATCCAGAACTCTTTCTTAGATTGCGTACAACAGAGAAAAAATTGCTATAGGGCCAGATGTAGGAGGACAATTACTTGGCAAATGTTTTTCTTGTAGTAAATTCAAGATTTATCAAAATCTATTGTGTTGTTTTTCCTCCTTCACCTGCAATTCTAGGATATCACTCAATATTTTAGAAAAAACATCAGGCGCATGATTTGTGCAGTTAATGTGGCTGCTCTTCTATCTACAGCTGATGGTGTTAAGATAAGGTCCATGGTGTCTTAGTGCTTAGTCAGTGGAAGGTTCTTGGAACTTATAAAATAGCACCAAATTCTCTCATTAGATGTGCCAGGCAGAAATTTAACAGTTCAGTGCTGCTATTGAGTGTGTAGGTCATTTGCGTTATGGATATTTATGGTGGAATTAGCACATCAGGAGTCCACCAAGTCTGGGGTCCTAATATTTAGCTGTGGCCAATATGAAATGATTTAGAAATTGGTAGAAGAAATTCTGTAATATTTATTCAGTTAAAAGGCAAGCTGTGCTTTCCGAAGACTTTCATTACCCCCACCTTCATTACCTAGCATCCTACACCACTAAACCAGAAGAAAACAAAAAGGGAAATGAAAATAACCTCCAAGCCTGTAAGTTTTCATCCAGCATCAAGAAGGTTTAACAGAAGTATCTTCTCTCAGAAGACAAATTGCCAACACAAAGAGACCAATTAATGCTTTTCCTAGCAAAATTAGCAAACTGCTGATTTGGTATGGGCTTCTCTGTGGGGAATCTCTGTGATTCCTCAGAATCAGGGTTGTATTGAATTGCTATGAAAAGTCTGTGCTCTTGTTCACTGAGGCTTAAAAACTTTGGGAAAACACTGTTAGGTAACTCCAGGCTGGCTGCCTATTCTGTCATAGAACAGATGGCACTCCCTGGGACCTGTGGGTAAAACTTGTTTTTCAAAAGTACAGAGAAAATTTGATTCCTTTTTCACAGTGACAGTGTCAGTCCAATGGAATGCCATCTTGTGTTTAAATTAAGCTCAAATAATTAGACTAAGCATATCCATAAAAAAAGAAGGAATGATGTGACAAAAAGTCACACAACAATGTACCCAGAACACTTGGCATGGTGTGTTCCACTGCCATACTACAACACTGAGTTGACCAGGTTGAAACTCATATTCTCATTTTAATTTTCACTATTGCAACATTCAGCTGAACACACCTTTAGATAAGCTTTCATATTCTTAGCTGTCACTTCTTGTCACTTAGAAGTCTCAGATTTCTCTTTCTGACTTGGATTTCAAATTGGTTATCTGATACTTTTCTTATTACCAGTGCTCTTAAATACTGGATGTCAGTGGTCTTTGCACATATAAGTTTATCATACAACCTGCTCAAGTGAACAGTGTACCATGTTAGATTTCATCTTTACAGAAGCCTTCTTTTAATTCTGTCTGTTGTCTATGTCAATCAGTGAACTCCCAGATTTTGGCAGCTGCTTCCATTTTTAACCTCAGGATATATAGAATTAGTCATTTAATAGTCACCAGAAGACTTAATCTCACTACCACTTCCTGACATACTTTGACTAGCTCACCACTTATGTCAACATTTAATCCAGGACTGATCTTCATAGAGCTGCTGCAGATGATTTCACAACACTTTTCTTTCCTTTTCCCCTTGTAGTGCCTGCCTCTTCTCTGATGGTTCATGCTTGTCTAATCCAGCTGTTATTCAGCTGCACACCACGTGATATGTTGTCTCTCTTTTTACAGCTCTCCACTTTGACTCTTTGGCTTATTTCAAATTTTAGTCTCAAAACAGTGTTCTATTTCTTTCACTTTGGTGTTATTGAGCTCCACGAATGAATATCTGTATGTGATTTTCTGGTTTTTTTATATCATTGATTTCTGTAATATAAATTCAATCACATTTCATTTCTTTTAATTCACTGAACACTTTATAGTAACTCTTCTATTTAAAGCTCTTAGAGTATTATTGTTTGATAACACTGTATATCTTACTATTAATTCATAAAAACATGCTTTCTGTCTTTCTCTTTCATTTTTGCACAGCAACATGAATCTGCCTTAAGAGTATTTATATTAAATTATCACAATATCTCTTCAAAGCAACCGCTTTCTCTTGGAAGAAATCTTGATCTGTTCTGACTGCCCATTGTCACAGAGCTCTGAGGTTTTAGACAAAAGGGGAGAACTACACCAATGGCTATGGTTTTGATTTCCCACTGCAAGTCCCTTATTTTATAACTGGCTGACTTGTCTATTCTATTGCTCTGTATAGCTCATTTTATTTGTCAAACCTAGTGCCAGAATCCACCAGCTCTAAGTAATTAATGACTACTCACCAAGACCTTTTTATCTTTTATTACTTATTGCTCCCTTCTGTGGCTGTGCTCTAATCCTTTTTAAGAAAAGGTTAACAAAAATCTCCCCCTAAAACAGAAAAGCTTTCTACTATTCTCACATCAATACAGTCATGTGAACCAAGACTGGATTTGAATCAGGTTTCCAGTAGCAAAGATCAAATACTTTTTTTTTTCTGATAGCCGGCATGTTTCTTCCTCCAAATTATTACTCTCAATAAGTACTTTAGGTTTCAGCTACTGATAATGCATGGCATCTTATGATCATCTGAGTGATTGCTTTTATAGTTTGTCTTGGAAGATATAAGGAGGTAAACCTTATCTCAGCATTCTAGCAAACTCTTTCTGATGAAAATTAGAGAAGTGAAAAAGAAGGGATAAAGTGCAACAGATTTCTGCTTAATAAAGCCATCATTATTTAGCAGATCTATAATTGTCAGCAGACTGAAATACTGGTGGACTGTAGCCAGAAACAGCTGCAAACAGAGTAGCATCCCTCATCTTTCCTCCTCTAAGTCTTACAAATTGTCTCAAAGACACTGAAATCCTGAATAATTTTTCTCACAGTTGGAAAATTAAAAAATAGACATTGAAAATGATCAGTATTTGTGTACATGCTTAAGGTATAGGGAATGTAAAGCATGCAGGGAACTCAAGCAGTCCTCCACCTTCAGAGTTAGTGCTACCTACTCTTTTGGTCACTACCTTGTACCTCAGTCTCCCACATAATCATAGCTTAGTGGCGGTCTCTGTTGTGAATTAGTCAGCCTTGTTGAAGGCTGGGAACCAGAGATAAATGTGAAATAGTAAAACTGTTGTGCGGACAAGGAATCATAGTGTCATAGAATACTGGGTTGGAACAGACCTCAAGGATTCTCTGGTCCAACCTTTCTTGGCAAAATCACAACCTAGATAAGATAGCCCAGAACCCTGTGCCCCCGAATCTTAACACTGTTCAATGCTGTGGAATTCACCATTTCCCTGGGGAGATTGTTTCAATAACTGATAATTCTAATAGTGAAAATTTTGTCTTATGTCCAGTCAGAATCTCCCCAGGAGTAAATTGTACCCATTGCCTTTATCTACTCAGATCATTTGTATGTATGGCCAGACTTTGCGAACGCAGATTTGGGAAGGGCTCTCCCCACGTGGGTGTGCCCTTCCAGCCTGCTCAGTGGATTTTTTAGGTGAGGCACAGCGTGCGCAGAACTGTCCCAAGGGTCCATTTGCCACGGCCGAGCGAGTTTGGACAGTGACAGTGAAGTCCTCAGTACTAACCAGCGCTGACCCTGCTGAGCATCTGAGATCTGACAGGATCTTATGGCAGGGAGGCATTGACTGCCAGGGGATTGTCCCCAGTGAGACTTGAACTCAGGACCTTGGGATTCAGAGTCCAGAGTGCTCACCTTTACACCATGGGACTGCCTTTCAGATCATTTATGAAGATAGTTAAAACAGCATTGGGCCCAGTATTGATACTTGAGGATACCACTTGTGACACAAATCCAGATTGAAAAGTTGCCCTTTACTATATCGCTCTGGGTTCTACCTGTCAGCCCATTCCCTACCCACTGCACTGACCACTTGTCTAGACCATTAACACATTCATTTCTCTAGGAGGAGGCAGTAAGAGACTATTGAAAAACATGAAGAAATCCAAGCAGACAATATCCACCACTTGCCCCACATCATCCAAGCAGGTTATTTTGTTATTGCAGGCAACCAGGTTTATCAAGCATATTTGCCCTTGGTGAATCCATGCTGACTTTTTCTGGTAACATGCTTTATCTGACTTGTGATAGCCCTCAGTAGGATTCCACAACTTTCCCAGGGACTGAAGACTGAAGGGTCTATAATTTCCTGGATCCTCCATTAAGGCTTACACTGATGGGTATTACAGTAGCCTTCTTCCAATCTCCTAGGACATCCCCTGATCTCCACAACTTGAAGTTTATGGAGAGCAGCCTCACAATGATGTCAGCCAGCTCTCTTAACACCTGTGGGTGGATATTATCAGGGCCCATCTATTTGTAGGGTTCAGACTCCTGTAATAGTTCACACAACAGCTCCTCCTACACTGATGATGGATTCTATGTTTGCATCAACCTAGATTTTAGTTCCCAAGGCCTGTAACCCAACAATGCTGATAAAGACAGACGTGAAGAAGGTGTTGAGAATCTATGTCTTTTAAGTGTTGGTGACTAATTCACCTCACCTGTTTAAAGTCAGGCCAGTATTTTTCTTTTGTTTCTGCTTGTCTTTCAGCAGGTTAGTACCACTGATGTCTCTCTTCATACTAATTTTTCAGATGTGTGCTACCCCATGCCACAATATACAAAGTAATGCATCTACACAGGAAATTAGTAACTTCAAAGGTAACCAAAAACTGAGATACACCACCTAAGAACACAGACAGCATTTAGTGCATGTTGGATGTTCAGCATACAGTAGGAATAAGATGCTCTGGCACTACTCTTTTCAGCTGTGCCCAAGTTCTTATGTGACATGACATTATGATGGACATCTAAACCTACCCTCTTGATAACCAGGCATATTAATCTCAAACATCAGGTAACTGATTTTTTGGTAAGAATGCTCTCAATAAGACAGGCTCTTCAACTAGAGTGTTTGGCAGATACAGTGCACACTTCTGAAGTATATATATACATCCACATTTTCGTCCTATTATAAGGAAAGGTGCTTGGAAATTTATGAAAGGATATTTCAATAATTATCTATAGTACTCAATATGTCTGAAAAAGTGCTGAAAAGAAGTACTTTTAAATAAAGCTTTAAGACTTGAAAAATTACCCATTAGATCAAGGACTAAGTCTCAAGTTCAAGTAAAAATTTACATGCACAGCCCTAGACCTCAACAGTGACTGAAAAATACTTCTTGTATTTTCTTTTATTCCTGAGGTCTAGCTGAACCTGTTCTTACTGACCTTCAAGGGACACAGCAATATCTTTCTTACTCAGGCCTTGCCTGAGGGGTGATGCAATGACAGACTGAATTGTCAGTCTGGGAGTTTGGTTGGCATTGTGTCAGTTTTGCTTCACATCAGTTTAGATAACTGTGGCTTATCATGTGTCTCTGCAATGGCATAGGTATATGGTACATATTAAATGAAAACTATATATAAAAATATATCCTAGTAACTCTGGCAACAAAATTATGTAAATGTCAATGGAAAAGCTCTCTCATACCATTAAAAATGAGTGCGTACATATTGGAATTTTTCACCCTCTATCCCAGAGTCATATATTAACATATTCATATCATACAATCCATATACAATTGCTTTCTTTGTGAGCAGAAATGCTCCTTTAATGAGTGGAAATTGCAGAATTTGGATTTAAGGCTTAATATCTAAGATACCTGGTAACACAGTTTCTGTTAATTTTATTATTTTGGTACCATAGTCATACTTACAGTATTAAGTCATTTGGCAAGAGGTAACACTCAGCAGGTAACTCTGGACTCAGACATTGGTTTTGTTGTTAGAAAGCTTTGCCCATTTGCAGAAGAAAGTATGGGAAAAGTAAATTATTGTGCAAAGTTCAATAATTCAAAAGTACCTTCCTTTCAGAGGCTCAACTAGGTCCATGCTTTTGGGAATGATGTACAATTTGGAAGTAGGGTAGCCCTTATAACAAGGTATACCTGCTGCAAAAGTCTTATTAAAAAGAGCCCAAACTTGATAAAATTACAGAATATAAACTTCTAAGAGTTTTACAGCTATGATCTTCAGCATGCTTAATCCTTTTATAGCTCTTACTGATGTCCAAACCACATGTTTGTTGCTGAACGGAAGGAATGTGTATGACTCACACCCTGACATCTCTGTTACAGCTCTGGAATGTGCATGTAGAGCTGCACAGTCACCTTTGCTTAGACTGAAGCACTGAGAATGAGGAAAAAATATGCTAGGATTTTTGCTTTGTGGAGAAAAGAACCTGTAAAACTAAAAGAAGGAGAATGAAGGTATTGGAAGCAGAAAGATGAAATAGATGTGTACAAGAGGGAGGCTGTGCCTGACTAGGAGAGGGGAGGCTGTGACTTAGTGTCCTTGAGAGAAATGGAAAAAATGGTGCCAATATCCCTATTACAACAGGGAAGAAGTTGAAGGTCTCTTTAGTTAATCAGTACTGACAATGCCAAGAGGGAGAGAAACCTGAGTGGAGTAACATAAAAAAGTGACATGATGAGGAGGCAAAGTAGGAGTTTGTTATTGGTAAGAAACCATCTAATAGAAAGAAAACAAAAAGCTGTGAGATGAAAACCTAGTCTGACTGTAGTAGGGCGTTGGCTACAAGTGTAAGGAGTTGTTTAGTGGTTTGTTATTGTTGTTTAGGTTTATTTAAAAAACAAACAAATGAAAATCAAAGCAACAGGGAGAGTCCTGTAATATATCTGTGAAGACTCTGACAGGAAGTAATTTGCAGGCCTGCAAAGAGGATAGGAAGCTGCTGATATTATTTGTTCCACAAGCTCAAATGCTTGAGGTATGTGTGGTGACTCTCACAAGTCCAGCTGCAGAGTTGTCAGCTGATTTTACAGGCAGCATTTTTGTTTTTCAACTTACTTTAAATATGTAAGATATTAAAGATACTCCAGAGTCAAAGAAGTTTCTGTAGTTTGCCATTAAAACTTAATTTTCCACTTACGAAACATATACTGCATTACTGCTTCAATTTGGTTACCTAACTTCCTTGCTGTAAGATCTCCATATATTTTAGTCTACTGTATGAACCCTTCTCAGTTGCTGAAAAAATACTCAATATTTGCTTTTTATTTGTTTTTTTTCCTTGTTTTTTATTCAGAGTGCACTACAGGCCTTATAAACGAGCATGATATTCAACCCCAAGCTATGATGAGTTAAGAGCTTTTTTCCCCTTCCATTGTAATCATTACAAACATATCTAATTGTATCGTAAATGGTATTGCATTTAGTATCCTAATGTGAAGAGTTTCCCTTATTGCTTCCAGTTGACTGATGGAGAGCCTCTTTACCCAGATTAAGGTGAACAGTACCACATACTTGTAGTTGCACACTATCAGACATCTGTGGTATAGTTTTTAAGAGCTCTCTGCACTACACAAGACTATTATATGTTCAAAGCATAATTCAATTCCTACTGGAAATGCTCAACTGTTGCACTGAGCAGACCTGGAATTGCAAGGCAGGCACTTGAAAACTGAGGTAAACAACATGCAGTAAGTGCTCAGCTGTGAAAGGCTCAGTTTGAGTGACTTGTTTCAGAGTGCCCAAGCATTTTGTATCAGAGACAGGGGAAGATTTTGATTTTATAGAAAGTATTTGATTGGCCTAAACTTGAAACTCCTCTCTCCTCCTGCTATCATAATTCTTTTAATTGAACATTTTCTTTCCCATGTTTTTTTTTCCTATGCTCCTCTTCTCCAATAAACATTCCTACTTTTCCGCAAAGTGCTTTCCTTTCAGGATTCATCCCATTTAGCAGAACGTTACTTTCACTGTGTTTGGGACTCTGAGTAAATAAAGCAAGCTATTGCTAAGATTTGTTAATGTCAGTGACAGTACAAGAGACTAACATTTTTAAGATAAAACAAAAGTATGGAACTAATAGTCTTAGGGGGGGAAAGCTGCCAGAAATTATAAATATAACCGAGTGGAAATTATTGCTAATAATTCCAGTTTTTGAATTCCGAAATAAAAGGAAACATTGTTACATGAAAGAGAAACCTAAAATAAGATTTGTCAATTATGTCAATGGCTTATCAGTTCAACTGTCATAAATATTCAGGAAATGCCATAAGGGACATTTATTTTTATGCCTCCAGAGAACAGCAAGAGTAAAAGTCTGTAAATGTTTCCTGTTACATCCTCACAAAAATGCATAATAAATTGTTGAGATATATGTAAAACTGCTAACTTGTAGGAAGGAAATCTTGACTGTCTAATCAAAGAATTGTTGTTCATTCTTATAGAAGAAGAGGAGATGGGTGGAATAATACAGTTACAATTCTTTCATGCACACTTCTTACTTTCAACTCCTTTTCCCTGCTGTTATGCTCACCCTTCTGCTTCTATGAGTTCTAACATCAGTGGTTTCATTCTAATGTGTAATTCAGTGAATCAGCACCTTGTGGAGTCCTTTAGTGGAGACAAATGATGTTCATGATTATGTTCTTCCACTACCCAGGATCTATTAGATGTAATTTTTGTGTTTTTTAACACACACTTACATTTTTGCTCGCTCTTCATTGTTCTGCAGCTTCACAATACATCTGAATTTACTATATATGACACTGTATGTGGTTTAGATACTATTTCTTCTCTCTGTTTGCCCTAATACCAGTTTTGTTCATTTCTAGATCTGCATTTCCATAACTTCTTTAAGCATTGTTGAGTTGTTTGCAGCCATGTGGTCTCCAGTGCCAAGTCTGTTGCTGTTTCAGCAAAATCAAGAAAAGCAAAGCAGCAAGAAGGTCAGAAAGAATTCAAAAAAAGTCAGCTTAGCAAGTCCTAGCCCTCAGGTCTTCAAAATTTATAGTCTATGGTCTTTCAAAGCCTGTTAGCTATGGCAATGTGATAATGCTGGACTACAAAGTAACATTAGTTTGCTGAGATTGATATCAGTGGATGGTACTGGTAAGGTAATTATCCCTGATCAGAGGATTCACTATCTATACATGGCTAATGCTGCCATGTAGGGCTGAGACTAACCAGTAGCACTTAATTTTTACAAGTAAAAGAGCTGTGATATAGACTTCCTCATCCTAAGTTTATAATGTTCTCAAAAAGTACAAAGGGTTACACTACATTCTAGAGTAGGAATTACCAATAAGAATCAGGCCTGTCATCCATGCCTTGGCTTATAGCCAGCATCAGATGCTTTGGAGAGCAGTGCAAGAAACCCCAAGGTGGGCAATTATGGAATAATTTGTCCACATGGAAGGCTTCTTCCTAATTCTCAACAGTTAAAGATTTGCTTGTTTACTGATGCATGAATACTTATAAACCTATAAAGTTTTTTTTCCTTACTATCTGAGATAATTGTGAATGTTGTAATTTTTCATTTAAATGTGAAGTTCAACTTAGAGTCCTAAGTTTTTAGCATCAGTGATTTCTTGTGGTACTGAGTATGATAGCTTAAAGATGCAGTGTGATAAAAACTAAAATATTTTATTGTTTGTTTTATTTGGCACTTGCTGCATTTCAATTTCACTGGATGTACCATTGTTTTTCTTTAATTAGAAAAGTAACTCTTTGTATTCTTCGATCACCCACAGACATTTTTGAAAAATAGATAGGGAAATTTAGCCTTTCTTTTTAAGCATCAAACTTTTCCCCAGGGGAAAACTGCTGGTTTCTTCAGTACTTTTGAAATATCTTCTAGTTACTGAGGTGTATGAAGATAAAGCAGAAATGATTTTTTAAAAATCTTGATAAAGGCGTAGGCATTACCATTTACTCAGTTGTTTTCATTGACTTTCAGTATTCTCTGGTGTATCAGTTCCCTGATTGGCCAGTTCAGTGGAAGTAATGCTTTTGTCTAGGGTCAGTTCACCAAACAAGCTGGGAGTTTGGGAGCTTCTTATCTCAGTCTACTGGAGTGTCCATATGAGTGCTTCTGTGCTGCGGATTTTCCTCTCCCCTCCTATCATATAAAAGTATAATGAGCTGGCAGCAACCAGTCTGTGCAGCCATATTGTTGAAATTAAAAGACTAAACATTTCAAGTCAAAATTTGTACCCTTTTTTTTCCGTATGATTTATTTCCTGACATTTACATTTTTGAAAGAAATCTGGTCTCTAAGGTTTTTGTCCACTGCTGAAACCCATTTCAACAAAACACAGTGATTTTATATCAGCAATATAGAACCCCTATGCTATGACATGCTGTGTTTGAGGTCACTTGCTTGGATGCATAGTGTTTTCTGATGAGTGTGGTAAACTGAGGCAAGAAGTATCTGTGAATTGTTAAAATTCAGTGCAAGAATCAGGAACAATATTGATTGGGGCACTTCACAGATGTGTAATTTAGATTCTAGACTGCTTTTTCTGCTCTCTATAGTATAAAACAGCATTTTCTACTGTGTTTTGTATCATCCTTTTGCTTAAGGATTTATTTTAAATGTTAAAGTTTATTTTAAAAGGATTTTATGTGGGGTTTTTTGAATTATATACAGGCATTATTTTTTCTAGTCCATTTTCTTTAGCAGCTGGTTTGGAATAGTTTCATTTTGCTTAAAGAATGAATGCTTTGTTAATTTACACAATTTTGACAGTGTTGATGAGTACTAAGAGGACAGAGAAGAGCAACATACTAGACTAACCCATATTTTTGCTAGAGTGGTTACATTCTCTTTAATGTCTTTAGAAAGCCTTTTTGGCCAGTCTTGTTTATAGCACATCCATACACAGAATCTGTCCTGTGAAGTGTGATGCAGTATTACATACATAATTTCAAATCTGTATTCTTGAAATTTAACTTGAATTCCCAAGTTTGTTTGGATCCTACTGCTTATGGTTATCTTTAAAACTTGTTCTAAATAATTGCATTCAGCCTGAAGAGGAGAAGGCTCCAAGGAGACTTTCTTGTGGCCTTTCAGTATATAAAAGGGTCTTATAAGAAAGGCATACACTTTTTACCAAGGCTGGTAGTGACAGGACAAAAGGCAACAGTTTTAAACTGATAGAGGCAGATTTAGATGGACACAAGGAAGATTTTTTTTTTTATTATGAGGGTGGTAAGACACTGGAACAAGTTGCCCACAGAACTTGTGGCTGTCTCATCTCTGGAAGTGTTCAAGACCAGGTTGGTTGAGCAATATCAGGTCCAGAAGAGAGCAGCAAGGGTGATGAAGGGACTTGAGCACAAGTCCTATGAGGAGAGGCTGAAGGAGCTAGGGTTGTTCAGCCTGGAGAAGAGGAGGCTCAGGGGAGACCTCATCATTCTCTATAACTACCGGAAAGGAGGTTGTAGCCAGATGGGGGTTGGTCTCTTCTCTCAGGCAACTAGCAGTAGAACAAGAGGGCATGGGCTTAAGCTCTCCCAGGGAAGGTTTAGGTTGGATATTAGCAAGAAATTCTTTACAGAGAGAGTAATTAGACATTGGAAGGGTCTGCCCAGAGAGGTGGTGGATCCTCTGTACCTGGAGGTTTTTAAGATGAGACTGTGTGTGGCACTTAGTGCCATGATCCAGTAATCAAAGCGGTGCTGGATTAAGGGTTGGACTTGATGATCTCGGAGGTCTCTTCCAACCCAGTTGATTCTATGATTCCATGATTCCATGATTCATCTAGTGGAAAGTTTCCCTGTCTCTGGCAGTGAGGTTGGAACTAGGTGATCTTTAAAGGTACTGTGCTGGTTTCCAACCCAAACCAGTTCTATGATTCAACATTTTCATGTTTTGTTATTATATTGTTTCATATTGTATTATTGTTTATATTTTTATATTTTGTCTTGTTACAAAGAAGCTATTAAGTATTTCGGATAAGCTAAAGTAGACAAACTACAGTACATAAATTAGTGAACCTGAACTATCAGTCTAAAACAAGCACGGAGAGGACTGAGAAGTTCACTTCTCATAAGTTTATCAATTTCGTTTTAAAAGTGCATGAAGAACTAGGCCTTCTGCCTGCAGAAACCCATGTAGCAGACCATATGTGCCTTGGTGCTGACTAGCATTTTTTTCCCCAAACACTTTTCTCTATTTGGTCTTGATGGAAGTGGAAGACTGAGAAGAAAGTGTAATAGGAAAAAGGCAATGGCAAAATCACAAAGGGATTCTCAAGTATCTGTTTAAATTTGCCTGAAGTTGGTCTTACCGCTCAGTTTAGAATGTTGCCTACAGTGGAAAAGGTCTTTTCTGTCTGAATGGTCCCCAAAGACTCCATTCTTTATTCTCGGAGAATTTTCAATACACTGACCCTGCTTTGAGCAGAAGTTTGTACCAGATTGTCTCCAGAGATTTCCTCCAAGCTGAATTGTTCCCTGACATGGGACAGTATTCAGCAGTTATTGATCACTGGCATACCCTCAGCAATAAAATGTATGAAGTGAAATTGAAGGAACAAAAAAACCCTCTTTCTATTCTCAGCAAAAGCCACATTAGTTTCTATACTAGGACAGTGTATTTCCCACAAAATTGCTAGCAACTAGTAACCTGATTATGATTTGTGACATAAAAAGTTACAGTGTCATGCAAACATGGAAAGAAATTGAAGTACTGTTGAAGGTGTCATGGCCGTCAGGAGAAAACAGATAATGTACAACTTCTCTGTTCTTTATAGTATGCAACCTTTCCCCCAATAAATAGATTTTTAAACCTGAAAGCTGGTTGCAAGCTGTTTAATTTTCTGAACATAATGGGTCTCACAGAGATAAATGGATTCAAATAGTTCAGTAAGCCTTAAAAGAAAGCAAACCAGAAGAAAGAGTTTTAGATGAAACAGCACCTCTGTTTAAAAAGGCAAGAAATGCTGTTTAAAAATTGTTTTAAAAGAAAGACTTCTGAAATCTATTCTTTATGCATAAGATCCAGTAATTGAAACTCTGAATTTTGTATTTCAGATTTGGAAGACTGATAACAAGAGAGTATTAATGGTGTTGTCAAAAAATTATTTTCTCTTTGGCTGAAATCAGTTTTCTGTCACTACAGGCCCAAATTCTTTTAATTAATTCTTGGTATCATCAAACTGTGGATGATTGAAAAAGCTGAGGAAGGCTTATTGCTTTAGTGGTAACCTTGACTTGATTATATAAGTGAAAATACTTGGGAGCGTTATTTACATGAGACTTCAAACCTTTTTTTCTAGGGTTGAGTTATGGTGATTTGTTAGGAATTAATTCCCATATTGCTCTTGACTTGCAGTTTTGTTATGGATAAGACTGTGGAATACCCATTCTACTCAGTGCTTTACTGGAAGTGTACTGGTGTTGAGCTAAGGGGTACTAGTGGATCAGAAAGTTTTGAGTGCTTCACTGCCTGGCAACACAGCTGATACGAACCCAGATCTTTGCCTGCATCTATCAGTCAAGCCATATTTGCCTCAATGGGACGGATTTCTTGTCAGATCCATCATTTAAACGTTGGGTCATCACCACATAAATCACCTGGGTAAATCAGATCAAGCCAGAATCAAATTCATTGAGCCCATTAAAGATAGATATAATCTCATAAAATAACATGTCAAAGCTGACATAATGTTCTCTGAGCAAAGGGTATAGCCCATCTATTTACTAAATGAAATAAATCAAAGTTGAGGAAAGAGAATTAAACAGGCAACTCTGATATCCTTAACAGAGGAAAGAAGGATTCAATATTAAACAGTAGGCATAGAAGAACTCCCCTGCACTGTCCTGGTGATCCATTGCTCCCTTACAAACTTCTGATAGCTGACAGCATCACCAAGTTACAGCCATCTCCTCATCATCCAGTCATAGCTCTAGACTTCAACTCCAGCTACTGGGCATTTCACAGGCATGGTCTAAATGTCTAACTAACCTGTTACCAGCAAGATTGAGTGTATAACACAACAGGGATTTATAAAATAATATATGCACATGCACTCACATTTGCCCAGTCAACACTTCATTGTGGAGGCACTTAAACTCTCCATTACTATAATGACTCCAAATGAAATTTGTGTAATTTGAAAGACTCCAGCAACTCTAGACTTCTGTCCAGAAATCAAATGGCAAGCAAAAGCAAGGATTTAGGTTTGAGTTGTTTGGGTTTGTTTGTTTGTTTGTTTGTTTTTCCTCATGTGTGCATGTAAGTAAATGAACTTCTGGAAAGAGACAGGATACGGATCTCTTTTCAGAAGCTGATGTCTGAGCAATTAGACTAGAAACATGTTCTTTCTTCTGGCTCACATGCTGTCTCTCTCTGGACCCTAGCTCTCACTTTGTCAGGGTAATGCAGTTGACTGAAGGGACAGAAGGAAGCTCAGAACAAAGAAAAAGTTGGAAAGGACCTTCAAGAGACACTTTCCACTAGACCAGATTGCTCAAAGCCCTATACAGTCTGGCCTTGAACACTTCCACAGATAGGGCACCCACAGCTTCTCTGGGAAACCTGTTTTGGTGCCTCAGCACCATTATCAAAGAAAATTTCCTTGTATTTAGTAAAAATCTACACTCTTTTATTTTAAAAGCCATTACCCATTGTCCTATCACTATAGACCATACTGAAAGTCTGTCCCCATCTTTCTTACAAGTCCCTTCTACGTACTAAAAGGCAACTATAAGACTTCTCTTCTCAAGGCTAACAAACCCAACTCTCTCAGCCTGTCTACACTGGAGAGGTGCTCCATTCCTTGGATCATTTTTGTGGCCCCTCCTCTGGACTCACTCCAACAGGTCCATGTCCTTCTTGTGCAGGGTTCCACCAGAGTGGAGTAGAGAAGGAAGATCACATCCCTTGACCTGCTGGCCACACTGCTTTTGATGCAGCCCAGGACACAGTTGGGTTTCTGGACTGCAAGCTCACGTTGCCAGGTCTTGTCCAGCCTCTCATCCAGCAGTACCTCAAGTCCTTCTCAGCAAGATTGCTGTTGATCCCTTCATTCCCCACCTTGTACTGACACTGGGGTTCTGGTCTCTTTGAACCTCATCAGGTTCCCATGTTCCCATTTCATCAGCTTGTCCATGTCACTCTGAATGGCATCCCCACCCTCAGGTATGTCAACCACACCACTCACTGTCATCTGCACATCTGCTGAGGGTGCACTCACTCCCAGTGTCATTGGAGACATTAAACAGTACTTGTCACTAGACAAACTGAGTAAGTGAGTCTTATCCCCAGCTTACAGCCCTGAGGGGAGTGCTCCAGCCACAAGCTCCCTCAGGTGCCTGGCATGGAGCCAGGGCATGTGGGTGATGGAGGCTGGCTCAGCAGGTACCTGGAGGGTCCCCAGGCCCAGCACAGTTCTTACTTATCATCCACACAGGGTTGCAGATCATTCCATGTGGCTGCTTCTTTGACCCCTGGGTTTTCTGTCTGCAATGGACATGCACCAACTTGCTTCCACTAGCCACCTCCACTCTCAGCCACTGCATTGCATCTCTGCCAGGTGCGTTACATCTCTGTGTGGCCCCTGGACTGCAGGACCTCTTTGGCTTGGGTGGCCCCTGGGACCCTCCAGGATTAACTGCAACTCTTCAGCCTTCAGAGAAGGCCTCAGTCTCTGCAGTAGTGCCACTGTGCTTCCCTGGGCACCAAGGCACGGAGAGGCAGTTGCTTTCCCTTTCGTTTTACAGTTTGTATTTCTGCTTTTTTACAACTGATTAGTGTCTGGTCCTAGGACATAATGAGCATCTCCAAGTCTTGGCGTTCATAACTGTCCCTTGAAAAAGCTCTTCAGGATTTGGTTTCACTTTGGGATATAAAATCAACTGAGATTACCAAAATGCAGATTTTGACTAGTACCTTCGATTATCAAAAGTATGTAAGTAAGTACTGTTAAACAGCTTCAATTCTTCAGCTAAGCAGAGATTTTCTCATATGTAGCTGAAGATCTGGTATATAGTTTTATGTATATTTCCTTCTACAACGCATTTCAAAACATTTAGGAATTATTTGATACTTTAGATTTAGTGATGTGTTCCTTTTCTCCTAGTCATGGCTGCTCATAGGCTGCCCTTGATTTCACTAAAGTTTTTCAGTTTTCAAATACTGTTTCCAACAATCTACACAGTCTTTGCTTCTGACAAATATCTTTAGGGTACCTGTTTCAGTTGCTAATGACATACAACAGATCACTTAAGTCACCTGGAGTGTTTTTTCTGTCCTTTCTAAAGAAAAATTACTTATTAAAAGTCTGAACATTTATTAACAGGAAAAGAGAGAGGATTAAAACAAATGACAAATGTAATGAATTCCCATGTTTCTGAATAGGTAACTCTCTTGCTCTTCTGCAAACAGACATTCAACAAAGGATCATATGAATAATAAACTTTTGCCCTCACTTTTTGGAGCATAAGGAAACCGTACCTGTGCTCTTACACGTTATAGCGAGAACCAGACTAGTTTTGCTCCCCCCCGGTGATTCAGAGCAGAGATACTCTGCAGTCTAGTACATATGAATTGCAAAGCTGGTGTTGTGGCTACAAGTAATCATGGGATGGTTGCCAGGCTCTAGGCAGAGGCTATAGATGGAGTGTTGGAAACATGGGTTTCTGCATGGAGAACACCTGAGAAACAGACATGAATAAAGGTATCCATAAAAGACAGTGAAAAAGAATTGGAGAAGGATTTTGGAGAGGGTAAGTTTCATTCATAAAGGTTAATGTTATTATGGTTACTCATGTGGAGTAACCACTTTTGTGGAGCCCTGCATTGAAGGACAAAAGGTTCTTGGATCTTTGCCAGCCTGTTCTGTATGGGTGCTGCTTGAGAAGAGGCTGAAGTAGGTACCATGCCTGATCACTCATTAATGGAAAGACAACACATACTGATTAATAAAATGTCTAGTTCATGTGTCCTGACTGGGAAGACAATAGCAAATAATTCTTTCTTGTTCAATTATATTTTGGTTTGTGAACCTAAAGACTCTGATCTGGTTTCTGGGACCCATTGCTGCTTATGCCATACCAGTCTGCAGAATTTTACGTAGGAAGACACAGCTTGTAAAGGAGGCTCAAAATGCTATTCTTCTACTGTCCCAGTAAGGTCAGCATAAGTGGATGTCAAATAGCTCAGATGATTACTTATCCTGGGGAGCCATTATAGGCAGTAGCCAGGATTAGACTTTCAGCTGAGACTGCTCCTGAGAATCACAAAATGAGGGATTATTTAGGTGAAAAGATAATGACTAAAAAAGCATTATGAAACCTTAGAGCGGGAGGAAGAGGGCCAAGGCTAGAGAGACAGAACCGAGTAGATTAAAGAGGAATTGTTAAGATAAAAATGACAGTGTTAAAAATACATACCCATATTACTAAAAACATAAGGCCTTATTTAAATGGAAGGCCTCTCAGAAATCTAATTTATCCTTCCACTCTCTGGTTTTCAGATAACAGTATTCTCCTCTCTTTCATTTTGAGAATGGGAGACTGTGTTTTTAACAATTGTTTAAATTTAAATTTTCTAATTTAAAAGAAAAAAATCTTCCTTTGTGATGCTTTAAAGCATTTAATGATTGAACTTCAAGTAATGATTGGAGCCTATAGTGAGCATGTCTCCAAATATAGGTCTTGTTATAAACTAAGTACACAAGCTGATTTGAACAGCCAATACTTCCAGGTCTCTTTGCACAGTGAATGGAAAATGAGCCAGTGATCAGCCTACTAGGTAATTTAAGAAAGGAATATTAGAGGTTATTTCTGTAATATTAAAAACCTAAAAAAGGGAAGGGAAAGGGAAGGGGAGGAGAAGGGGAAGAGGATGGGGAAGGGGAAGGGGAAAGGGAAAGGGACACAAACACGTCCCCAAGTAAAATAAACTTCCTCACAGATTATGTGAAAAATAGTTATTTACTGTATCTAGCATTGATAAGAGAGTAAAACCAAGGTATCTTAAGCAGTGAATAAAATATTCATCTTATCAAAATGTATTCTAGTAATCTTTCTCCTGCATTTGTGACTATCCAAAAGACAAATACCCTTAATGCACTTATTTTTTTGAAAGCTGTTTTTTTACATCACACTCCCAAATTCATGTCAGTATTGTAATTTTCAAGTTCTGAGGTGTCCAGGGCAGACCCAATTCCAGTTCTCTGGAAATTATGTTTCTGAGTCTCCTCTGCCCAATATTTCTGAAGTGACCTATTTCATTTAGTAGCAGAGTAGGAAAGACCTTACATAGGTACAATATCCTGTCACTTTGTGCTGCACTGAGGAGTTCTTACCATCATTCTCATCTGCTTCACACTAGTGGCTAAGGAGATCTGAATTACCTCAGACTGATTGTCACTCATTTTGAGAGAATACTTTACAAGGTCATCCTGATTCTGCAGGATTAGGTAAAGAATGAAATAAAAATACATGATTTTGGTGAACACTGAAGAAGCTGCACTTTCCTTTTATTTTCCATGTCAAAAAATCATACAGATGGTGGTGAATGTTCATTCTTGTAGAATCAGTTTTCATGAATATTCCATACGGTCACATTGAACAATTACTATTTACTTGTATTTATGCTCACTACTGAGTATCAGCACTGAATTACAGTGACATCCAGGAGTGCATTGCACAAGAGGCCAACATTTAGGAAATAAAAAGCATTCATTGTTCTATGTAATACTTATTGGGTATCAGCATGAAGATTCATGGAAAAAATCACTTTAGCCTTGGATATGGTTTGTGGAGGACAATGCAACAGATTCCACAACAAAATAGCATTTTGTGAGCCATGAGGAATCTTTATAAGCCATAAAGAAGGCAGCAAAGAGGCAATTTCATTGAAGTATGTAGACTTAATGGTATCTGTAATGTCAGTGTGAGTTATTAGAGCAATTTTGGCTTTGATGGCAATGTGGAAGTTAGAAGAGGAAGCACGAAAATAGAAATGTTATAAGAATTAAAAAATAAAGAGTTGGAAGGCTTATCACTCAGAGTTTAACAGCTGAAATGCTACTTTGTGGAAATGTTACTCCATTTCAAAAATATCTGTTGGAGTACTTCAAAAACATAGTTAGACAATTAAAGGGAGGAAAAAATAGAGATTTGGGGTCAGACAAGCTGCTGTCAGAACAGGACTTTGATTTCTTCCAAAGTCAGTGGGAGATTTAGTAGTCAAAGGAAAATCCTGCCAAATTTTCCTCCTTTGGGAGTCCTGCAAATGAGAACTTTGTGTTCTTTACTGACTGGTCAGGGTATTAAGGTCAATACGTCCGATTGAGGTCATAAGTAGTTTTCACTATATTTTTATAATCATATTTAGAAATAAGGTAAAAGATGCAAAATAAAGTGACCTGCTTAGAATCACGGAGAAATCACTGGCAATGCTGGGAAGAGACACCACATTAGGGAATTAGCAGTTGTCTGCTTTAACTTTGGACATGATCTTGAATCCAAAATTATAATGATAAATGCTTGGACTGTGGAATTAAGATATAGTCTTCCAGCATTTATTCTTGGGTTTATCTCCTTAAAAGAAGACCTGAAATAGGATAGTAAAGGACAGTGCTCTGGCAACCTACATAACTGGCAGTGTCAAGGTACGCACATTGCAGGTTTTTTCTTCAGACTTGGAAGAAAAGTCACTATGACAACAAGCAGCTAGGACTTTTCTCACTGACTGTAGAAAAATAAGCTTTGAGAAATGCATGTACTGTCATTATACGAGCCTTGATTCTAGATTCACTTAAAGCTATATAGTCATTTTTTCCCATCTTTATTGTGCATAAGGAACATGCTAAGAAGCACTCATGACATGATACATAATCCATATAATAATGCACAAAGCAGCATGACATTACCTCCTAATGAATTGGAGGCTTGAGCCTTGTGATCAAGCTTCTTTTAGGGGAGGAGATATTTGATCATGTCTAGATTTTACAACTTTAATATGAAACCTAAGTTTTGATTAATCAAGAAAGAGGGTAGGCCAAGAAAGTGATTCTTAAAGCATCAAATAAAGAATTAGATTGAGCAGATAATTGTCAGGTTCATCAAGGTGATCAGAAGACAACCACATTGTGCAGTCTAGTTTGAACACAATAATAGGCAGAAACACTTTGCTTGGGAACAGGGAGCTTGGGATAGCAAAGTGTTGTGTGCTCTTTTGAAATCCAGGTGGCAGGGCAGAAGTAAAAACACTGTGGAAAATTTGTATGTGGGTTTTTTGGTTTTCTTTTTTTTCCCGCCTCACAAGTCAGTAAGACATTTCTGCCGCATCTCTGGTCTGGTTTTGCCCTTGCATGCCTGAAGTCTGACACAACATAATGGCAGATGATGTAGAATCTAAGACTTTCTGTGGGAGGTATTTCTGTAATGCCTGTGTGAGCTGGCATTGTAGGAGCAGCTTCTTGATACAAGTATTTTTATAATGAAAATAATTGCACATTTGAAAATGTTACAGCGAACTTTGCTCTCATGACAAGATAAGTTTAACTTGCAGAAAAACTCAATTGCTTAATTTTTACTGTATTAGGAAGAAATCCATTGTAGTATTAGGGATTTAAGGTCTATACTAAATGAGTAAGTAAGTGTGATTCTGACGAGGAGAAAAGAGTAATGTGTGTGCACTTTGGACACTTATGTATCAAGAACTGATTAGGAATACGGAGTTAGAGGTCAAGAACAAAGGGATGTATGGTAGGAGAATGATGTAAGGAAAAGCATGAGTTCTGAGCTGGTGTAGTTTAGGGAAATATGTGCTACATGTGTAACCTTAGTCTTGCTGCTAAATAAATTATTTTAAGGGACTCTTTGATATATTTTTTAACAGGGCAATAGAGCAGAAATTAAGAAAGGAGAAGTGGAGGACTATACAAACTTCTGTGAACATATCACTGATTACTGGAAAGTTTTAACGTAGTTTCTAATGCAAAAAAGATTCCATACCTAAACCACATCTTTCAATAAAAGTATTATTTAACTTCAAAGAGTTGTTGTTGATTCTGGGTTTTAGTTGCTTCCTTCCCATACCCCAAGGGAAATAGATTAAGGTCCCCATATTTTTCTGGCAAAACTTCTTGGTTTCATTTTTCAATTTGACTCTTAGCCTTGGAAAAGAATTTTTTTGAAAACCAGCATGTTTGTTTGTTTATTTATTTCTTTATTTTTAATAAAAATGCCATCCAGTTACAAATAAATTTCCCAAAAGGAAAAAAGCCAAAACAACTCCAAACCATTTTTCAAAGATCTTTGATAATTTCTCAGACTATGCTTTTGAAGAACATAAAAAGTAATACTAACTGAGAAAATAATAATTCAGGTGGTATAAAGTGAATGGGGATTTACTTATCTGAATTCTTGAGACATTTTTTTAACTGTTTTCCTCTACAGCCTTTCGAAAATGAAGTTTCATTTTGCTATTAGCTTGTATACTAAGAATGTGTAGTACTGGTTAATCATCCAAAATTTTAACATTGCTAGAGAAAATGTTGATTTTCTTTGACATTTCAGCTTTTTCAATGCCATTTTATATGTAGCTGATAGAACATGCTGTCAAGTGTATATGCTGCTTTGTAGATCTTATATAAATATATGTCTGTGGAATGTAATTTTTAGAGTCAGAGAACATAACACCATGGCACTGATAGCAATGATTTAATTTTTAGCCTCCAAGTATAGACATAAGACTACATAGTTAAGATTTTATTTTTGTGCTTGTTTCATATACTCAATACTACATTTTTTGTAGGGCTGCAGGAAATTCAGCAGTTATGTGTTTCTGCCATATTGCAGTGATTGATTTATTTTTTTTAAACTGTCCATATTGCTCACTGCACAGTAGTACAGTGATACCCAATTCTGCCTTTAATGAGGTAGCCTAGATATTGGAACCAAACTGTGCAGCACATCAGAACACAGTAAATTAACCAACACATAACTCTGTCTCATGTGGTTACACCACAGTATAACTGTAAATGCAGTAAAAAGAACTACAATCAAAAGTAATAGATCACAGAAGGCAAAAGCTCTGTGGAAGAACAATGCAGCTCTAAAAACTGTGTGTTGGTGGATGTGAAGGTAAGTGGTATTAATAGCAACAGTACTTACCAGGATGGTTCTGGCAGTGTTGCTGTTAATGGTTAGCAAGAATAATTACTTCTGATTACAGTTACAACAGTGATACTGTTTGTGTATGCCATAGAAGGGATTGCACAAGGATGCTTTGAAGGAGATTCAGAGTCAAGGTGTGCTGGTGTACTAGATTGGGAGAGCTGGACCAATGGATATACAAACATGATGATGGCAGTTTTTTGTTAGCAATGACAGGCATTGCAGCATTGCTGGCTGTGGCACCAGCAATGTGCAAGATACCATGCATAGAGATGCCTTGACTATTTTTCAGTGCAGTTTTGCTGCACTGTCCTCAACCTGCCCCCTGTGTCACTAGAAGAGATTATACATTTCTCATTAATCACTTCTGATGTGCAGTTGGCTTCTTATCTCTGAGAATAGATTTCTTAGAGGATGCACCAACTCCTGACTGCAGGAGATTTCAAAGTATGTTTACCAAATATCTTTCAGATAAGAGAGAAATTTGCAGTCTTAAAGTGTAGCCACTCAAGTCTTGTAAGCTCTATAGTAGGGAAATATTTAAAACATTTTAATCATTACTGTGATCCTCTTTTCATCAGTTTCTGATTTGCTTATCACCATATTTCTGCTACAGGAGTATACCATTAAAACAAAGGATTTGCTTGCACAGTGTGAGAAATATATTTGTCTTAAGAACATTTGACTTATTTGACTAAGGTAAACATCTTATTGCCTTCCTACAGGTTCTAGGATACCAAAATATCTACTCCTGAAAACTTGGACAGCCTTGCTGAAGTCTTATTTTACTGTAGAAATCTAATTCAGTGTCTTCTGTTGAAAGTTTTTAATGTGTTGTCACGACCCACTTGACATGCTGTGCCATGTTCGTTATAAATTCTTATCAGTCTGAACAAAGACACCGGTCTACCTGTCAGCCTAACTCTTGTGCTTTTACTGTATAATCATCTTAACTCCAGCAACTAACCCACTATTTAGTCTCAAAAGTGTTGGCTAACAGGTCCTTAACTTTTACAACACACTTCAACAAGCACTCAATCAACAAACTTCTCAATTATCAGCTAACAAGTCCTTAACTTTTACAATACACTTCAACAAGCTCTCAATTCCTACAACAAACTTCAGTACGAAGTAAGAATAGGACAGCCTCACTTTGCCATGACAAATCAAGGGAGAGGAAGAAATAAAGGCAGAAAGGGTAGAAATAGAAGATCATCAGTTCTTAGGTCCTGTGCTGGCATGGCGATGAGGAGAAGCTTATGCAGGCATGTTGAGTGTGAGTCTCAAGGTAGAAAAGAAAGTTGACTCAGACCAGCACTACTCTACCTCTAATCACAACTTTCCTGTCACAACAGTCAGAATATTTGAGACAAAATCTGCTTATGCCTGGCCCTCCACATGTGTGATTTGAACTGGGTTAACTGAAGTAAGGACAGTAAGTCTCACATTAAAAGATCAATTGTTTGACAATATTGAACTGAAAATATTTTAAGATTATCTTCGTGCTAATGTGTTCTAAGTGAGCTCGATTTAAAGAAAAAAATCAATGCGATAACTGTAACTAAAATCACCCTATGAAGTCCATATAAAGTTACTAAGGGAAGAACCAAAAAAATTTCTCTGGCCTATCACAAGTTGTGTTGTAGACTTGTAGCATTCTTGTTTGTCATAAATTCACAGTTGTTGATATTTTGCAATTCCAATAAGAATGTCAGTCTTTATTTTCTAAAAGTATGTTTCTAGTTCTGTAAAGAAATGTTTGAAAGTCTGGATCTCAAAAAGCAAAGAAAAGTAGGACATCAAAACCCTCAAAGTAAATCTGTATTTTCTTTTATTATGTTCTGTAGAACTTTAAAGTTTCAGAACTGAAGGCCTGTTTTATGACATTCAATGATAATAACAATAAAAATTATAGTGGTGACTGAGTTGTTATTTCTTAGGCAACAATGAGTCAATAAATAAGCACATAGAAATATTTTGCTGGGAATACTATTATTCTATAGAGTTTGAAAGTAAAGGTTTCCCTTTTAGTTATGCAGTAGTCCTTGTATGTATGTAGTTTCTAAGGCCAGAAGAGCATGTGCAATTTTTTCTAGCCAGATTTTCAGGATATAAAAGCTGTAGAACTTTTCCAAAAGTGAGAATTAAAACAGTTTTTCAGAAAAGTATGAAACCTGACTTTAACATTCTGTGCAGTTGCAAATCCCCATCCTCTGATAAATTACTTCAGCTTTTAATCACTCTCACTGCTAAAAAAATTGTATTTCATTTCAAGAATTTATCTCACTACAGTTTCCTGACACTGGTTGATGTACCTCTGACAGAAAGCTTAAAAAGCACTATCCTGACAAATTATTTACCAGTGCTTGATTCATAAGTGACAAATTTAAAGCCAAGGCATAAAAATGTGCAAAGGTTGTAAGCTGCAGTTAGAAGCCAAAGAAGTAAGCAGATGGAACAATAACTAGGCAAATGTGGCTTGTTGCACACATAGGGAAGGGAAATGGCACCCTCTCTAGCGGATGTGTTCGCACTGATAGCTCTTAGCTAAACAAACATTACATTTTGTGGATGCTGTTAAAGGACTCAGCTTAATGACCGTGGAGCCAGCTGGCTTGTCATAGCTGCAAAGGAGGTTTTACTTAAAGAACACCATACAGGAAAATAAAACATTCCTAAGGCTGAGCAGAACACAGAACTTCCCAGAGAACCCTTCTTTTGGCTACTTTTCAGTTCCCATCTTCAGCCTTTTATTGCTTTGGCTCCTGCTTGCACAGTAGGGATGGAGATGAAGCTCAGCAGCTGTGACTTAACAGCCAGAAGCAATTTTCATTGATTTGTCCTGCTCTTTGCAGTCTTCCACTGGAAGTATCCCCAGGGCACATTACTAATTGTTTGCCCTTTACTTTGGGACCATTGGATTAATGGTGTTATGTAACAGTCATTTCTTCATCATTAATACAATAATAGTGTGATGAATTTTACAGTCAAAAAGTCCTTGGCTCTTTCTATAGGGGTAAAAAACCCAAACCTTCCATTTCGAATTGAAATTATCTTTTCTTTCCCCAGTCCTATCAAATAGTTTTGCTTCTGTGCCTTTACGACCCTCAGAGTAAAAATCCTTTGGAACAAGAGAGGGAATACAGCAACCCACTGACATGGCAAGCATTTTTGTGACTGCTCCATGAATGATATTAGTCTTGTACAGTCCAGCCAGCAGACAATGCCCACTCAGGTCGGATCAGAAGGATCGATGTTTTCATATCTAAGACTACATTTGTATTGCAACACAGGGTCTTTGGGCATTGTCTTCTTACCACACACACTTAAACTGTTGTCAGAATAGTATTAAGAGATTGGTATTGCTATCCTGCAGTGAACAGCGCTTTGCCAAATGAAGTATGGATATAGTACCAGAGCTAAAATAGACAGGGAGCATTCCCCATCAGCAGCTGGATGATGCAAGCTGGTTTTGGAGCACAGGGGAACCTAGTTATGTGCTGTTGAACTAAGCCAAGCCACGCTTTACCAGTTCAGGGACAGAGTATGGGTCTACAGTATTCTTTAAGATAGTGACTTGGCCTGTAGGTTAGTCTTGGCAGTAAGATGGGAGTGAACATCAGTGTTATGTTCTTCCTCTGTCCATATTCATTTGGAAAAGGAGGACAGAACTATGCAGGGTTCAAGGGACTGGAGTGCCACCTTAGTAACTGTGCAGAAGACACCTCTAAAGAGGCAGTTTCCAAACTTGTACAAAATAAGGCTTCCTGACCTCATCCTAAAGTGTGATATGGTAAAGTGTGATGACACAGCAAAAATGTCTTCTACTTCTACAGACACATTGCCATTAAACTGTGCAGGATCTCCAGTCATTGTGAGGCTGGAAATAGAAGTATTAGAGAAATAGGTATCAATAGGTAGTTCCAACGTACACAGCAAGAGACTCTCTGTGTGTGCTGTTGAGCTGTTGAATCTATTGTAGTTGCTTTCACTTTACATGAGTATTTATGGTGATGAATAGATTCTAGTAATGCATACAAACACTTGAACTGCAGAAAACTCAGGAAAGCTGATTTCAATATGCACAAAAATTTCATCTATACTTGGGGCAGGCAGGGGTGAGCTATCTTGTCTTCCTTATACTTGTCATGACATTAAGGACAGATGGCAAAGGGAAGGTACTCGTGTAAAGTACATGCACCTGTCTCAGTCCACACAGCAAGTAACTGAATCTTGGATCAATTCTAAATAAAAGCTTACACCCAGATCTTATCACTGAGAATTACCAAGTGATTAGCCTTGGATGCAGCCCAGAGAGGGGCTTCAGAAAGTATAGTGTAGAGTTAGTGCCTCAGACCACACTCAAGATGACTCCTGCCCAACAAATCTGTTTTGTAACTTCCTGAACCTGACCCATGGTAATGAATGGTACTAAAAAGTTGGTCTTAGTTAGACAAAAGAAGCGATACATAAAAGCAGTCATAGTCTTTTTCATTATTGTCATTCCTTGCACAGAATTATCAATCTTACCCCAAAGCAAGAGGATTTCTGGACTCCTTATTTAAAGTTGCAGTATTACAGGAAATGTGTTGCCCACTCTGCAGAGGTGGCAGGATAATTTGTCAATTAGGAATAATCAGTTCTAGAATTACTTTTATGTCTGTGCTATTTTTGTAACCTCTTTAATTAGATTTGAGTTCATTCTTGTGTCAGCTGAAGCAACAGATATTAACTATCCCATGCATACGTCTTGGAATGAGATGAAATGCAGTTTGTCTTGGACTCTAAGCAATGGAGAATCCTGAATTTTACAGTCAAAACGTGTCAGTAAAGAGGTTTTATTTTTATTATCTTTAATTTTGTATTTAAAAATAAATTGGGTGCTACACTGCCGGGCTTGGATACAGAAGCTCTCTGTTTACCTCCTGAATGGATTGACAGCTTGACAGTTTCAGTTTCGATGAGATAACACCTGGTCCTGAGGACGATGAAGGACATGTTAAAAGCTGCTCAGTCCCTGACCTCTGAGTTATTTATCCAGGTTTGTGAGCTAATGTGCTAGTGAAATATCACTTAGCATAGGCAAAGAACAGAAACCCCTTAACTAGTGTCATCAGTTCTGAATGGGGTTTATCCCTGCGGGTGTTCAAATACCTTTAATGTGGCCAGCCTACTTTCTAAACGGAGAAAATCCAGAGTGTTGCTGTCCTGCTCTCCAAAAGCAGGACTGAGTGAGTATTTCTTCAAGTAGAAGTACTAAATTTGCCACTTTTCTCACATTATTTTTTTTCCTAATTTAGGGATAGTACTGAGAAGGAAAATATATTTTGCATGTTTTCTATGAATTTTATTATTTATTATTAAATAAGTTAAAATTATGCAGGAACTAAAATTGAGTCAAAATAAAAAACAGGAGTACAGGGATTGAAAGGCATGCTTAGCAGACAGGCATTTTCTGGGCCGGTTGGATTGTTCTGTCTGTTAGTAAAAAGGAGTTTGCCATCTCTATCTTAGAACTGGCTTGTCATGCTCATAGTTTCCTGGGCATCTCACTATAAGCAATTTTGCCATATTTACCCTCATGCAGCAAGAAATCCTGAAACGTAAAATGATATGTAGAAGGATTTTCCAAAGCAGCATTCTGCGTGAATAGCCCAGTGTAAATGTGACATTTTAAAGAAGATTCAGAAGAATTTCCAAGAAGACATTAGAAAGCCTAAAGGTAAATTATCAGTTTACATGTACTGCCACAGTTGTACTCTTGGCAGAGGGCACTGCCATGAAATGAAAACAGGAATTTGCTAAAGTTTTGAAGGCTTCCCCATCACCCATAAACATGGACTATCAGCAGAACACTTGGAATGTAATAAGTACTGTGTGGCATTTTTAAATTTGAATGGTGAGTAATTCTTAATATCTGTTTACTGGTTCCCTGGTGCCAAGTGGAAGAAAGTCAGCCTGCCAAGTTATATTTCTTGATCTCTCTAATTCACTGTAAAGCCTTCACCAGGTTATTAATTTTTTTTCTTTGCCACCTGTGTAATGGAGATAGTAATTATCTACTTGTTATTTGAATTACTGAGATTATGACATTTGTGTTAATGAATCTTCATAAGCCATACCAAGTTCATTGAGATGAGGTACTGTAAAAGGGCAGTGTATATTAAAAAATCTGATGTATTTACCCTCGTTTAAGCTGCCTAAACATGCCTTAAAGACTGCATGATGTTCTCACTCAGCTTTGCCTTTTAGTTTGAAAATGTATAACGACTGCAGAGGAGTAACTACTGATTTCATTAGCATTGAATCTGCTAAAAACTTCTGGGAGAGAAGGGAAACTAAGGCTATAGTCTTGCACATTCCTGCCAAGATATTAAGGACCACAGCTGTACTTCTATGGGCTACTATTCAGACAGATAAGGCTTTAAAATATTTAACTTTTAAAATCAATATTTTGTATCAGTCTCACACACTCTCTCCTCCTCCATTTTCTTTTCCTACCTTTCTGTGTTTCCTCCTTTATTGTGTATTGACTTTCTTTTGTTGTTTTTTTCCCCTTTCAGGAACATCAGAATTTTTTTTCATTTGGAGACTGAAATACTGATTCAGGGTGACCTTATGGCCTTTTCTGGCAAAGGATCTCCGAGACTGACATGTATTCTGGAGAGACATTCACATCACGGATGAAATTCTTAGAAGATTATGTAAGATAGCATGTGAAAACTGGGATAAAGATGACAGAGTCTTTCAGTACAACTGAAATAAGAGGAAACAGAGCCTAATAGATAGAAATGCAACAACACAGCACTGCAGCAGAACCTAAGAAATGATGTTGGGGAAAAACATGCTTAACTGGGGAAGAGAATATGGAATAGCAGGCGCTTTTTCCTAACCCATAACTACAATAAAATTCATTCTAGTCTCCATTTTTCTAACTCAGTTTTTCCTCAACAAATAAAAAGTAAATTTGTCTTAAAATATTCTGCAGATATTAGATCCTTTCTACAGTGAAAGCTGCATAAATATGATAAGTCTCCTAATTGTGCCAGTGGTCTAAAATGGCAGCAGTAGGAGTCTCTTCTTTTCCCTGCTCTAATTCAAATTACATTTTTCATTAGGCACAAGAAGCATTTTCCTTCTTTTCAAAGTTGGAGAGACTAGCAATTTTTTTTGCCCCCTCACTCTCATCTCTTCAGTCTGAATCGAACTTGGACTAGAAATTCAGAAACTGTGGCTTGTTTTGTACCCCATGTTGCAGCTATACTGATAAAGAATTATGTCCTCCTGTCTTTTCTTGGAATAAGAGACTGTGTCCAAAAATTGGTGGGTATAGCCAGATATATAAATATCAGAATGTGGCTCAGCAGTTAATCCAAACCCATTATTGTATCATACATATGTTCTCAGAATGATATCATAGCAACCCCCTTTACAGTACAAAATTTATTTCTTTTATTCATCTTACAGGCCAAATTTTGGCATTCATTATAGGAGTGGATGTATTTCTATGCACTCTGTTTACATACATAAACTTATTGTATACTTTCACCATTAACAGAGTTTTCCAGCTATGCCAGTTCCCCACTTTTTGGGTTCTTCAGGACCTTTGTAGATTTATTATTGGGATTTTCATTTAACAGTGTAAGGGTGACTCCCCCCCCTTTTTTTTTTTTGCTTCACATGCATCTGAGATCTTCTCACTGAAATTTTATCTCAGTTAGAACACTTATTTAGTATAGCCTGTTTTCAGTGTCAGCTTTTCAAGATCATATACCAGTTACTCTGTTTTACTATTCTATTGTATTCTGCATAGGAATTCTATTTCCTTATCTGTGAATCACAGTCTGCAGTACCTTTTAGAAAAATATAAGGATGTGGAGACTGACAAAGTGGGTGAATTTGCTACATAACATTTAATTTACTGACAGTTGAATCTCTTTTGTAAAAGATACAGAAACACTACTTCGGCTGAATAGAATTTCTGAACTTGCTTTTGTCTACAAGCTTATTATGTTAGGTAAAAGGAATGGTACAAGGGGTGGAACTGTACTTCAACATGTAATAACACTATTTTGTACTGGTCAGTTTTGTCCTCTTAAAGGACCATGAATTGTACTATGAGGTATAATTTAGACTACTCTGTTAGTTTTCGTGATCAGGAGGCATAATTTATGGTATATTACAAATTAGTATGGGAAGTTAGCAGGATTCTGATAAGCCTTAGTAGGAAATTATGTTTTTAAAGAATGATAAAATACAATACGTTAAGAAAAGCATCCCTCCTATTCCCTGTCACAAGGAAGACACAGTGAAACACAGCCAGTAGCCAATCTGGATACTCTGTTTAAGATCTGTTGGATTTAGAGCTTTTGCTCTGCCTGATTTTCTTGCTCACTCCCACCTCAGCATTATTTTCCTCTAGGGCTTCACTTCCCTTTTTCTAGCAGGGACATCACTGCCAATCAGTGAAGCTTGTGCTTTGCAGCTGTGCACAGTTAGCAGTATTGAGTATTGTTGGACAAGGTCCTTCAGCATCTCCCATTGGTCTCCGCATACTCCCTGATCTGCAAGGTCTTTCCCCACCTCTAGGACCTTTCCTCCAAGCAGGATCTTCACCTTCTTCTTCAAAATTCAATTATTATTTTGCCTATAATATTCTCCTGCTTCTGAAACGGTCAAATAGTGCCATTCTAGTTAATATTATGCATTATCTGAAATTCTGCAAGTACAACCCAGCCAGTAGTTAAGTGCACCAGCCACAGAGGAGCTTTAGATGCATGCAGGTTGAAACTCTCTCCAGGTAGAGTGGAACAGTACTTATAATTCTTTTGGGTAAGTTCAGGCAGAATTCGTTCTGCATTTGATCTTTAGGAAGTTATCACCACGACATAAAGACAGCAGTGACAGCAACAGCCAGATAGTTAAATCTTTCCTGGTACAATGCAAATACACCTTTGGGAGATTATACATAAGGTCAGATCTTGTTTAAATTCTTTCAGATGAGATGACTGACGTATAAAGTGAGAGAGGACCAAGCTCATAAAAATGGAAAGATGGATTATGAGCATGAAGTAGAATAAGAAAATTATTATTTGGGATGAAAATATAAGTGCCAAAGACTAATTTATACCAGCTCTTCACTTGTATAGATACTATTTTCAACAAAGCAGAAGATGATTAGTATATGAAGAGAAAGAATTGAGATTATGAACTGACTTTTCACAGCACAAAATAAACATTAATGGACAGTATTTCTGAGATAGATAGGTTAATGAAATACGGATGGTGGGTAGTAAAAAAAAAAGACACGACCTATGGCCTCAGGATAATCTTCTAGCAAGAGAACAAAGTGAAAACAGCAATGACTTTACATGACTGCTTTGTTGAAACTTCCACTATCACGTGCCCTTGAGAACAGCCAGTGGGAATACCTTGTACGACATTGTTAGATGGTACAGCACAAGAGTCCTGAGGATGCCCTAAGAAGAAACTATTCTTGCCTTCGAAGTGCAATTTAAAGCAAAATACACACATACACACACACACACCATCCCCTTAAGTAAATAAATAGCTTATTGTTTCTTTGCTTCACCTTATTTTTTTCTTAAGTGAACAGGGATAGACTTCATTAGTATTGAAGAATGGTTCCCTGTTTGGGAGATCAAAAACTCTTATTTTCCTAATCTTTGTTCCTTGAAATTCTATTTCTTTCCCTTTCAGTATTTTGACTTGCTCTTCTACCACTGTGCTCCTTCTTAAAACAATTATCTCATTTATTCTCTTAATATTTAAAGACCTCTGTCTTCCTTTTTTGTAGGTAACCCTTTTTTCTACAGTTGAGTTCCTTATTTTTGCTCTCCTTGACCAAACCCTTTTAGATTCTCTCATCTTTTTTTGTCCATCTTGTGGTTTTCCAGTTTTTCATCCTCATTACTTCCTTCTCTCTAGCCTCTGGCTTCCTCATCACACCTTTTGTCAAAAATACTCCATATTTTTGATAGATCACCACTTACTTCTTTCTTAATCCTATCCTGTCATTTTATTGCTGACTGAGATTGGCTTTCAGCTCACTTACCATCATCATGAAGTGATTTGCCCTGAGGCTTGAGCTCATAGAAAGTGCCATCCTAGGCAGAAAAATGGCTGTTTTGAAATGGCACCTTCTTGCTGGTAAAGCTTCTTCCTTCCTTTATCAATTTCCTGTGTTGATTTTAGCTGTATGTATGTTACTTTATATTATTCCTGCAAAGCCATCACCAGTGATAGTAAGTGGAACCTTCTGCAGTGAACAGCTCTGGAATTCACTGGGTTCAGGCTGGTCAGAGAGATCTGAGAATAAGTTCTGGGGTGATAGGGCTGAGGACCTATTTTTGGCCAGTTATGCCCTTTATTGTTAGTAATGCAGGGAATTAAGAAAGGACCTTATCCTGACTCTGATTCACATTAGCTTGGCAAAAGAGGCAAGTTAAGAAGAAAAACCTTTTAGCTGCAAACTGAGTACATCTGGAGTCAAGGAAGCATAATAAATACAGAACTGCAATGTAATTACTGTTACACCTTTTTGACATAAAGTGACTGTCTTTCTGCAGTGTTGCTTTTGTGCCAGCTGGAACAGCAAAAGCACAGGTTGTCCTTCAGGCCATCAGAGAGCGGCTGTGATAGAGGGCCTGGGACCTGTGGAGAGTTTCTGTCATTTGAAAAGGTTACACTGGTAAGATACAGCCAGAATCACGGGAGCACAAACTAACTCCTGTGACTCTTCTATTAAAGTCTCCAGACCATGAAGGAATGTACAGAGAGTCCATGATCAAGATGAACTATCGAAATTGTAGGAGTGGAAAAGAAGGTGAGAAACCAACAATTTCTAAGAAAATCATCATTTATGCAGGTAGACAGAACTGCTGTGGGATTCATCCAAAACAGATGAAACTTTTTTAACCTCTGGATTTCAGATGGATCCCTGCAATACCACATCCTGCTTGGTGGTCAGCTCTGGTGAAACAATGTCCTTTCCCATAGTCAGCACAAAGATACTTTTTTTCTTCATTTCCCTTGGAGGCTGCTGTTCCAGGCTCGACTGTTTGAAAAGGGTCCTACAGTCAAAATATTCTAGATCTGATTCCAAACAAGTAATAGCTCCCAGTTATAATGTGCTGCAATTCACTTTCCTTTAGAAATGCACAACACTGGGAAAGATGTGTTAGCATTACACTGAAGTAGATGCATCTCCCCACATATTCAGCAACACTTTAAGAAGCAAAAAGGGCTGAGTAAATAACTCAAAGTATTTCATTATTTTGTATCGAGTACCTATCCTGCTTTGGATTAGGCTGAGTTGGATCTGCTGTGATTTTTTACGTTAACAGAAGACAGCTGATACTCATCTATTTTGTCTGATGAGCATCTTTCTTAGCTGCAAACCTTCAGGTGTGAAATTACCTCCAAAAATGGGCTTCATGAGTGTTTGTTGCTGGCTGATTTTAGAGTACACAGCAAATTTCTTCAGGAACAGAGAAATTTTATTTGTAATAATTAGGACTTTTCCATTGCATGTTTATCTGTTCTTGGTAGTTCTGTCCATTCATTATTTGGAATGCATTAGCTGACAGCACTGGTTCTAATTCTGTGCAAGTTTTTCTCTTTTTTTCAAATGTTTTATCTTGTTATCTTTGTTTTTAACATCACAACTTTACTAGTTACTGCTTTGTACTTAGAATAATAAATATTTTTATGAATAGGCTAAATAAATTATCTCCCTGACTCCTACTTCAATTCTGCAGGCAGAAATAACCTTGGCACAAGATGTTCCAAGGATTATTGATTACTGGAGCTGTGCCTCAGGCCATCAGCTCCTTCAAGCCAATCATTAATGCCCTATATGTCAACAATTATTGGAGAAGTGGCGAATGCATTTGCTCTCCAAATACTTTTCCAAAATAGTATGGTGCTTAATAGTGGCTAACTAAATTATAGAGTTTAGGGAGAGAGCTCTAGGTGAAAAGTCGCCCTCTGGGCCAGATGAGGAGAAAAGTGGTTGACTTTCACTTGTAAGATTAAGGTACAAAAAAGTGCAGAATGGCAATCCTTAAAGACAGCATAAAGGTGTATTCAATTCTTTTTGTGTTCCCTGAACAGTCCAACATCCCCTACCTCTTTGTCTGAGAGAGTGACAGCATGTACTGTCCATTACAGGACACAGTTTGAGTCTTTCTCCTGTATTCAGTTGCACTCTGGAAAATTTGGCTGAAATTAATGAACTGGGGAAATGTAATTTGGGGAAATTAATAACTGAATGGTCAGTTGGACAGATAGCCTTAGAAAGGCAGGCCAAATAAAAAACACAAGTTATGTTACACCATATACCATATGGTATACACCAATTGGCAGAGATATCTATCCTTCTATGATCCTATCAAAGCTAGCAATAAAAACATTGATGTTCCTACTTTGTAAATAGCGGAAATCTGCAAATAAAAAGCCTGGAGTTGTGAATGAGGAAAACAGCGGTCTCTTAAGGCACTTGTGGCAAGTCTGTAGAACTTTGGTGTGGCTGTGATATGCGAGCAAAACCAGCTCCAGATCCCTGTTCCTCTTGTGCCTATTCCACACACAGCCTGTTATTTCACAGTTGTTATTCTCCAGACATTAAAGCCTGAGCATCAGTAGTAGGCTCCCTGGGTCAAAGTTTACAATTCCCTGCAAGCTGCTGCTGAAGAGATAAGGATATGGACTAAGGGGAATGAAAGTGTGGCTGCAAGACATCCTCAGCCTGGTTTCCCTGGAGGAGCTCTTGTCTGGATGGTGCGCTTCTACTGCACAAGTTCTTTGAAAATGAGGATGGCATAAATTATTTAGGCATGGCAGCACTGCCCACAGCCATCACATGACTTGCATACAAAATCTAAGTTCAGGCTCATAACATTCTTCTGGGCGGAAGTTGCCTTTGAGATGCTCACAACCACCAAGATCAACTGACTTGGAAATACAAGGGGGGGTTCAGTCACACTTTCATTTATTTTTTTGGTTGGTTGGTTTTATTATTATCATGTTAGTTTGTGCTACAGAGTCCTCAGTGATTTTTAAAAGGAATATCCAAGGGCATTGAAATACATAGTGTCCTTGGCCTTCAATTTAGCTTTTTTATCGATCCAGCCTCTGGGCTCTTTTTTAGTCCAGTGTTTTCTCTCTACTGTGTGGCAGGATATAGAACTGACTGGCCAGAGCTCTATAAAAAGTGAAAACTCTTATCAGTTTCTGGTTATACACTGTGCTACAGTTAATATCTGTGTTTAAAAATACTGCAGTGAGAACTTGATTTAGCAAACCTGAGGGTGAATTTGGGGTGTGGGTTTATGTGTCAGATACCTACTGAAGATACACTAAAATGGGTGATCTAGCTCATCACTTTGGATTATCAATCACTTGTTCTTTATGACAGTTTTACCTGCTTGAGGGTACAGGTGCTTACAGAGTGAATAAAGAGGAGAGACAAACCAGCCACATGCAGTTTTGGGAAAACACGTCATTCTCTTTGATAATCTATGATATTTTTTAACACATGGAAATGAATTCTCATTTCAGTAACTTTAGGGCAAGCTAGGAGGTCCAAGCTCCTCCTCAATGCCTTCCAGCTCCTATAGAGAGCAGCAATTTTATTTCCACAGAGGCTCAGTTTTCCTGTGGGAATATTTTTACTTTATTGTTCTCCACTCTCATTCACATACTGGTTTTCTCATGGTCTGGCACCTGCAACCCCAATAGTGTTGTTACAGCCGGTTGGTTCTCTCATGGAAAGGAACTACCAATGGAAAGAGAATCAACCCTGCTTCTTCTTCTTTCCTTACTTCTTGTTTTGTAGGTTTCAGTTCATATTAGAGAAAACCTGCATGGAAAATAGGTAGAAGTCAGTGAAGAAATATTATCATAGCAGGAATCTAAGGGTGGAAATTAATACAAGGAGTGGTATTTCAATCACAGTGAATTTTAAAGGAATTGTGTCTCTACTGATATGCTTTTTCTGGTTCACAGTTAAAGTCATTAGACTCCAATAGGTTCTAAATGGTTTTCATTCAAATTCATAAATTCAGCACAGGTTATCTACAACTCACTTTTAGGTTTATGCAAAAACATGGCCTGGGTTTCCTAAAAGCTTGCACATAGAAGATAGAGAGTCTCTCTAACCACTGCAGGTAGCTTTCATCTTAAAATAACTTTACATCTGCAGTAACAAATAAATCCAGATATCTGGATTTACTATGAAGAACATTAAAATGGGAAATGAGATTAATTTCAGTTTATTAACCTTTATCTATTCAATGAAATGATCACCTACATGTCTTTAACAGTTCCTATTGGATTCTTAACCAAACTTACTCCAATGAAACAAAACAAACTCCAAACAAAACACTTTATCATCCTAAAAACATCTGGAGTTGTTTCTTTCTCATATGAAAAGCAAGCTTTGAAAACCCAACTTACTCAGTTTGTATTAAATGCCGAGATGAACTTCATGTTCAGCCAAGGGATTGAGTCTGGTGTTAAGGATACTGGAATACATGGGAATGTGGGTTCAGGAAAAAAAAGGTGAAAACTTACTTCCAAATTTGCTTTGTGCTACTCCGTGGACATTAAGCAAAGGTATTTTGAGGATTGGTTTAGGTTTTATGTAATCAAGACAATGAAACTTTACCTGTGGAACGGGATAGAAACAACATCCATGCAATGTGTAAATAAACTGACTTTCAGCCATAAAATCATGTTGTTTGATTTCTGACTAAAACTCTGAAATTTCTGCTTTGAACTACTCAGTCTTTCTTGGAAATATAATCAAATTCAGCAACTGGAAATAGACTCAACCTGAAGTGAACCACATCAGTCACTGGCAATGAAAATATTACCTTGAAATAAGGTAGGATTTTGTTTTAGTAATGAAATTTGTCCAGAAAAACCCTTAAGTCCAAGACAGTGCAGAGGAGTGCAGGGTTATTTTGTAGCTGTACTGACTGCCATACAGGAAAGTCTAGTTGGAAATGTTTTAACAGAAAATTCTTTTGCAGAAAAACACATTTATCAAAATGCACTCTTAAAATTAATATATTAAAATTATTAAAATACAGGATTGCAAATTATCCAGATGAAGTGCTTTATTTTTGTTTGTTGTTGGTTTTTTTTTTTTTACAAACTGGAATCATGTTTTGTGACTTGGACAAAAAATTCTTGGATATCAGAGTTTCCTGTTGATATGTAATGGATTTCATACTCTTCCAATATGAAGGAATAGCCTCTGTGGACTTCAGATTTTGGCACAAAATCTAGACAGACTATAGTACTGAATATTATTCAATATTTATGTGTGAAATAATGTGTTTTAAAGTCAGTTTGGAAACACACAAAAAAATTATTACATCTCCTTAGTATGTTTTAGTCTGGGTCAGCTGTCACTGGCTTGTCATTCTTTGGAACCAGTGTTTCCCTGTAGAACAGGCTTTTGGATTGTGTCACTAAAAACAGACTAAAGGAAGAAAGCTTCATTCCACTATGTGTGATTTGAAATGCTTTGAAGTTCCAGTCACAGAACTTAAAATATATTTTCCACTAAAATCTAAATGTCCCTGCCCCCTATATTGGTAACCAAAATCAACGTGCTGGAAGGACTCTAGATATCAGAACCGTTTTCCCAAAAGTTCACAGTTTTCAGCACTATTCTGCTGACATGTCACATCTTGAAAGCATGGATTGAATACCAAATTTTCCTTGTGATCAAAGAGTCTGAAGCAGATACTGCAGCTTCTGCTGCAAGCCTCTCTGCCCTATGGGTAACTCAGTTGGAACTTTGTTAACCATGAAACACAGGATATCATGTTAATGTATTTTTTCCCCTTAATTTCCATTTGTCTCTAAGGAAAATAGCATTTAAGCTAGTTTCAGGTTCATGCCATTCACTCTTAATATTCTTTCCACAGTTATTTTGGTTTGGGAATTTTTTAGTTTGTTGATTGGTTTGGTTTGGGTTTCTTTGGGTTTGGGGGGTTTTGGGGGGGAGGGGTTGTTGTTGTTTTGGGGTGGGGGTTTTTGTTACTTTGTTCCATCCAGGCTTTTAAAGTATTATTTTAAATTAATAAGATTTTGATGGAGATGTCCATGTTGGCCCCAGGTGAAATTTCTATTCTGCCACCATTTCTTATACTTCTCTTTGTCTCTGCTCTTAGTAATTTATGTTTTTGCCTAAACCAGTTTAATTAGATTTCTGGCATGTTTATCCCATTCAACACCTGAGCAAATACCAGTCAATTAAACACCATTACCATCCCCTTTCAAAGGTTAGATCAGATTTTGCCTCTCATAGTTAAAGCATAGTCTGAGAAAACAGCCTTCCTTGGATGTCATGAAAGAATTATCTCACTGAATTTTTCATTAAAAGTTAATTCAATATAATATTAAAAATATAAGGGATAGACAAAGACAGCTTCAAAATCTTATGTCTCTCATAAAGTGTTGAAGAAATTTTACCTAATTCATCCAGGAATATTTATATAAATTTAATGTTCATTTGGCACCTCAATTGAGAATCTTAAAACATCTTTATACCTACAGTTCTGCAAGATTATGCTTGCTATTATGTCCTTCATTAACATGCAGGGCAAAGAAAACAGAATAGAATTTGACTTTGTCTTCAACATCTGTTTTCATTTAAATATTGAAGTATCACTAATTATTTCAGTATACTCTGGTCTCTTTAAATGGGATGAGATATAGTAAAAAGTTATATGAACTTTTGTGTATTAACTAAACTTCATCACTGAAGTTTATAATCACTAATTTTTAGGCTCTGTATTGCCCAGGACACAGACAATGGGATGAGGAACCTTCCCCTTCAAAATGGTTGGGTTTTATCTAGTCCAGGTTTTTGCTTACCCAAATTTTTTAACCTTTAACAATTATTTAATTATTTTCTTTAATATCCAGTGTAAAGTCCTCCAAGTTCAGCCCAGATGGCCATGTGTGACTCTAACAGAAAGGCCTTTTTCCAGTGTCTACTCATCTTCAAACAATGCATGTACTTCCTTTTCCTGTGAAAATGAAAAAGACAATTATATGTGATTGATAGTCAGTTTCTAATTACTTTTGGTACTTATACTAAAAGAGTTTTTGAAATAGCTAAATAGCATTCATCTATATTCCAGCTGTAAGTGGTAAAAATGGCTTTCCCTTGCTTTGGCACCTGTAACCATAATAATATGACCCAAGAGGGCAAGAGGCTGGCTGAGATTAACTGGTAAGTGGCCTGGCAGAAACTGAATTAGAGTGAGACCGAAACAGTTTCCTTTGCATATTCAAAGTTTCTCAGTTAGACCTCACCTTGCAGACTATTGCCAAGTGCTCAACTGTTTATGGAAACTGCATGCAGTGAAAGGGAGATAGGAAATGATGAGCCTACTGAATGGCTCTGTCTTGTTCCCTTTAAGTGAAGCTTCCACAGAGAGGAAACCTATGGAACATCTCCTAGCACACTGGATCAGTTTTGTGCACACGTTTCCAACAAATCTGAAGACTCTTGTTGTTCAGAGAAAGGCTATATGGTACAAAGCTGACAAAAACTTCTGTACACTAGAACATGAAGCAGCAGAAATGTGTTCTTTCCCTTTATAAATATTTCTTAGGTCTTAATGTATTTTTTATGATAGCGAACCCTGGTACAATGATAATAAAATCTTTACTTTTATCTGTTGTGGCAGAGAAAAACATTTGGTGATAGTCTATAACCCCTATATTTTGTGAATTAATAACTGAAATAAAAACATAACCACAACCTAAATTCATCAGGATTATACATACCATCCTGTCATGGGGTCACTTAAGTGGGCCTAAATTTGAGTTTTTGACATTCAGACCAGGCCTGAAGCTGTCAGCTGACTTGAGCTGAGTTGAGCTACCAGCTGACTGCTTCTAGCCAGTAGTATTGTATTCTATACTATATTACGACATCATTTCTCCCGGGAAGTAGAATCAGTGTGAGAGTGGCTTGGTCAGTCACCCCACAGTTTCTCTCGGGGGAGGACGCAGGATGCTGTCCCAGAGGAGATGGAGAGGGCCTGGCCCACCACTGGCTCTTGGGGAAGTAAAATGTGTTGCTCTGGCTCTCTCCTCTCTGTTCGAGTTCTATTTCTCTGGGGACTGAGTCCTCTGGGGCGAATTGGAGTCCAATTGTGAGGTTTTGTGTGTTTGCTGAGGGGTGGAAAAGTTGTGTCATGCTGTATTCTAGCTTGTCTAAGTGTGTAAATTATTCTGATCCTTTTCCTTTTCTGTAAAATACATGTGGTGTTAGTATACATATAGTTTAAAGGGGTTTTTCCCCCTTCCCTCTCTCCTTTCCTCCCTTTACTGGCTGGGGTGGGGGGAGGCTCTAACTCTGTGCTTGGAGGGTTGTCGGTTTTGCCAGCTCAAACCAAGACACATCCTCCGGGATTTAGTAGACAAATGAACTTTTCCTGGAATTATCCTTCAGTAACACATAATGTAGCACCTTTAGAGAGAGATAGGGGCCTTTGTCTCAGTGCCCATACCCAGAGGCCTTCAAATTTCCATCTTAGTACTTAAAGTATTCATAGACTAGATCTGTGAAAGGTTTTGTCTCTTCTCTGGTGAAACAGAGATCTTGAGGTTTTTCCCATTGTACATCCACATACACAGAAAAAAATATTTTGATCATAAGGAGAAATGGCATTTTCCAGAACAGCTAGGAATAGATTGATTAGGGTATTCTCTAGTGATTTGATAACTCTGAATTATGTAAGAAATAATTCTGAGAACTGAGCAGACTCTCTCCCTCTCAGATTCCAAATCCCAACATGGAACTGAAAGGCCTTCATTGAAAGATTCATTAAAACTCATATGCATCATTGAAAAGTTGGGGGTTTTTAATTAATTAACAGTTTCAGACAAGAATATTTCAGTATAAGCCAAGTTTCAGACTTTTTATTATATTCTTTCTAGGCAGCTAGATTTACATTTTCAATATTTCTGATCAACTTTAAAGATTACTGAAAACTAGAATAAAATGTCATTATCTGACATGTCCATAGTGGTGGTAGAACAAAAGAAATGTTAAAAATAGAACAATATAGAGCAAAAAATTGATTACTCTGGCCCACAACTCCCATGTTCCCAGTCACAACTGAATTCCGGTTCCAGCAGAAATCAGAAATAGTTCCCTGGTGGTGCAGTGTTGTAGATTACATATCTGGAGGAGTACTTGAAAACACCTCTTTCCTCAATTCATTCCTTCTCAATTCCTATAGTCTAAAGTCTCAATGCACATAAGGTTTCTTCCTGCCTACACATTTCTAAGGACATTGACAACATTCTGCTTAACAGTGCCATCTGTTTCCCAGTGAGTGTTCTCACCGCTGATTTTGTATAGAAATAGTCATATCAGATGAAGATGAACTTCATGATAATTTACATGTTAAATGTCATGATAAATTACTGTTGCTGGTTTTAAGTAGACTCTCTTTTCTTTTTTATGAAAAACATTTAGCTGTCTTGTTATGGGACAAGATGCCAAAACCAAGTAATACTGTGCAAACCAGTTATTCATTCAGACATGCTAACTAATAATCCTGGCATTTTTCCAAAGCATAAAATTTGACATACCTCTAGGAATAGGTCACATGCAATGAATTGTTTAGGCAGAGGGGAAAAAAACCCTTTCAAACAAAAAACAAATACTAGAAAAATCAAAACAAAATATTATTCTCATATTTTAAAAATTGTTTTTTTCTGTTTTGATGGTTGATTAATAAGTGAAATAAAGCCTATTTAATAGTGCTGTTCAGGTATTCATATGCTATCTGAAATGGTTGCTTTTAAGTTCTTATTTGCCCACTACAGCAAGAATGAATAAGTCAACCAGGAAACTTGTGTATGTCACAGTGCTGCTTTAGTTCACCTTGATACAGAAAAGCTCAGTTCAAATGTACCCTTTCTGCTTTATAATGGGGATAACAGCTATATCCACAAAATATTCTGATTTTCACCTTGTTCACTCTTTCTGATGAATTGGAGTTTTTTCAATAAAGGGGGACAAAATTAAAACATTGTGGTCATGACAGGCAAAGGGCACAGGTGTCACAGGTGTCACACACAAAGCTAATTTATTCATCTACAGGTCACACACAAAAGCACACACACAAGGCACACATCAATTTAAAAGTTACTCTATATAAAACTCAACTCACACACTGCCCCCCGCCCCAGTCACTCCTCATAGGTCCACGTCTGTCTCCATAGCCTCTGCCACAGCTTCTAGTTGGATATCACGGGCTCTCCACATGCAAGTTTAGTTTTACGAGAAATTGTTAAAAAACATCCCACTCCCACAACCAGCTTCTTCTTAGCTTCTTTCTTATATCTTGTTGTTTTAACTATTCCACCAGTTTTCTCACAGCTCTTTCTTATCTCTTGCTGCTCCAGGTATCCAGGAAAACCATATTTCATCCAGATTGAAACCACCTGCGGTCTGGACCACCACATGAAAACTATTTATCTTTTCAGTAACACATCTCAAGTTTGTCTCATATGTCATATAGTGCTGTCCAACTCCAGGTCTCAGTTTCCATTGTGGAAATTTACTTATTCACAGTTTATTACTTAATTATAGTGTATTCAATCTCTGTGAACATTCAAAGTATGCCCAAATCTAGATTTTTTTTTCCTGTAGGTGCTTATTTGACAGGCTGAGATGCTGCCTTCTCTAAAATGAAATATAAATATTGTTTTGCATTATTCTACTGCTGCAATTTGGAAACATCAGGTTCAAAGAAGTCTGAAAGATGCTGCTGCCAGTGCTGTCTAACCACATTTGACACACTACCAAAAGCTCTGGTTCTAATTTGCTTGTTTCCAATTAGAGAAGAAATTCAAGAATGGGCAGGGGATACAAACACACACCACCACCATCACATCCCCTGCAAAGATATGCAAAGGAATGCAGATATCAGTAGTACTCTCATTTTTAATTGGTCAGCTTGAGTCAGTGTAACCTGTCAGCAATCCATGGCACTATCACCTTGTGCTAAACCTACACATACTACTGACCTCTCATTCCAATCACCCTGACTGATTACCCACTCAGATATATCTGACCCTATTTCTAGCCCTTTGGGGATGCCCAGACTGAATAGCTAGCAACAAATCCTGAAGCACACACGATATATATAATGCAGTATGTGTGCAGAGCAACATAGAGTTTGGCATGGATAAGTGTGCGTGGTGGAGAAGGGGGAAGACAGCCAGAATGATCATTTCCCCCTGTTTCACATAAACCCCTGCAAAATCAGAAGCTGACTCTGCTCTCTTGTTTCAAGGAATTTTTTAGCTCCCCACTTCTCACATTGCTTCAGCGTATAGTGATCTGTATCCCTTCCTCTTTTTCTCTCAACCTGTAATATTCAAAGCTTACCCTTTAGATCTGTCCCTCTTCTTAATAATTCCATTACAAATTGTAGTTGTGACACAAGCTGTCAGATTAGCTCTCATTCTGGGTTGCTGAACAAACAACGCCATCATAATTCCTCTGTGAAAAAATAATGTAAGCATAGAGATGAAAAAATAGTGGGCATAAAGCTATTTGCCTGCTTCGTGTGGAATTCACACTGTAGAAGGATGGTGCTGACAGCACATAGGGGCAACACTTCTTTTAATGCATCAGTGCCTCAAATGAACATGACCCCACAGCTTTGCCCACACAGAGATATTTAAGATTTTTTTAAATGGTTGTCTTGTGCTATCTAGTTCATTCTAGGCTATATTAATCAATGCTAATTTTTAGCAATATATTCTTTCCTATGTGCTTCAAGTCTTCTATCCTCTCACTTAAATAAGGAAAAGCTAGAGGAAACCTCCAGTTCCCTTGTCTACTAATAAGGGCTCAGAGATAACATGAGAATAGTCATGTGCAAATTGAATTTCAACTCCTTGCAGACCCCATAAATAACAGGAAGGGAAAATCCCCCCTACAAGGGCTTGCAGCAAAAGGACAAGGAGTGATGACTTTAAATTGAAAGAGGGCATGTTTAAGTCAGATATTGAGAAAAAATTCTTTACTGAGAGGGTGATGAGTCACTGGAATAGGTTGCCCAGAGAGGTGGCCCATCACTCAAGGCCAGGTTGGATGGGGCATTGCACAACTTACTCTCATGGAACGTGTCCCTGCCCATGGCAGGGGCAGGACTAGATGACCTTTAAAGGTCCCTTCCAATCTACACTATTATATAAATCTATGACTTGATGATCATACTATTATGATGTGTTCTAATTTTGTTCTCTTTTTGTGTCCTGAGCAGCTAGGTCTAGGCTTAGAAATTTCCATCTCCTTTTCATGCACCATTCTTTCATTATGTAAAAGTCTGCCGAATTATCTAGCTGTTTGTAAACAAAAATTCCATGACAGCTTAAAGCTGCTGTTGTAATTCAGAAATATTAAATGGACACTTGGAATGGAAATTGGAAAAGCTCTTTCCAGAAAAGATTTAATTCAGTACATCTTCTACCAACTGCTTTGTATTTTTGACTGTCTCCAATAAAGTAATTAGCATGTAGCAATGAGATTTCCATGAAAAAAAGAAAGAGGAATTCTGTGAATGGTTTCAGTGTGCTTTCTGTAACTGCGTTGGGTTTAGACAGTTTGAATTCCTAATTTAGAATTTGCGCACATGTAGGTGCCTAATGATGCATTTGCACCCTGAACAAAATCTTTCCTCTTGGATTTTTTCTACAAAACAAGGCTCAGGACTAGAAGACTAGAAGATAAGGCACCCTGACAGACTGTATGTCAGAAAAGACACAATGTTATTTTCATTTTTTATTTTTAGCCAGGGGCTTTCCCCCTCCTTATGCTAAGGCATCTGCAGATGGTTATATGCTGATTTTTTTCTTTTTTCCTTAGGAGAAAAAAAGACGCTGTTGAATATAGAATGCAGAATTTAATTCTAGGTTAGAATATTATTGCTCTGTTAATGGGCCTTGCCTACATATGCAAACAACTGTCCTACTGTGCATTTTGCTGACAGACTAAGCCTGCTGTGATCTCCTGAGGCATTTCCCTGGAGTGATGGCCACACACCTGTGTAAGGGCTGCAGCCTTTACTGCACCAGGTTTTAGCTCTACAAAGTTGTACTCCCTTGAAAGGATGCACTGGCCAATGAAACATCTGTCAGTGGGGAGAAAGGAGTGGTCCCCAAAGTAAACAGCTCATAGTGAGGTATTTAGAGGATGCACTGTGACTGTGAGGAGGACATAATAATGGGGTGGACTGTAAGCACCCTGCAGGACTCCATTTAATGTTCTTTTCATTTAACAAGCCATTAAACTGGAGCTGATTTTATTATCATAATTTTTTCCACTGGCATCTGAAGAAGTTTTATGGCTTTCAATAAAGCCTTCTCTCCGCTCAGAATCCTGTTTGATTATATTATAACATCTTCTAGTGAGATTTATGTTCTTGTTTTGCTTAAGATTCACATTTTAATGTAGTCATAAAAACAAGTTAGATTTGCTTGTTTGAGGGAATCTTATTTAGTTAATTATCAGGCACCACGTGGCAAATCATTTAATTTGGCTTCTATTATAAGATGACTGTTTTTTATTTTCTTGACTTCACAATGGAGAGAAGGAAGAGACAAATCAGAATTCAGTAGGAATCTTGGCCTAAGAAAGGAACCTGTTTCAGAAATGGGAAGTTTCCTCCGGACAAAGTAAGGAACCTCTCTTAAACTGGGAATTAATACTGCCATCCCAGACATTTTTAATGTTAACTTTGTGTTTTTCTATTTTAGATTTAAATTTGCTCTTCCAGTCTGTAAAATCTTGTGTGATATTCTCATGGCACTATGGACATTAAAGGTTTGGTCATCCTAGAGATTTCCTTCCAAGCCAGTGTTCGATTTTGTGAGGTTTCCTCACAGCTGAGCATTGAGCTCCCTAACTAGCTAAAAGATTGGACTAAACTTATGATGAAAGAAAGAAAGAAAGAAAGAAAGAAAGAAAGAAAGAAAGAAAGAAAGAAAGAAAGAAAGAAAGAAAGAAAGAAAGAAAGAAAAGAAAAATAAAAATATCTATCTATGTATTTCTCCTAATGGAAGAGAAAAGATATTTGGTGGGGTATCTTAGTGACCCTTATAATCTCTAAGTCCTAGATTCACACAATGAGTCCTAAAGTCACATAATATGCTGAGCTGGAAGGGACCCACAAGGATCATTGAGTCCATTTCCTGGCCCTGCCTCCAAGAGTCACACCATGTGCCTGAGAGTATTGGCCAAACACTTCTTGAACTCTGTCAGACTTGGTGCTCTGATCACTGCCCTGGGGAGCCTCTTCCTGTGCCCAACCACCCTCTGGAGGAAGAACCTTTTTCTAATATCCAGCCTAAACTGCCCCTGACATGATTTCAGGCCATTCCATTGGGTCCTGTCACTGGTCGCCACAGAGAAGAGATCAGTGCCTGCTCCTCCTCTTTCCCTCACAACGAAGTTGTAACTGTAATGAGGTCTCCCCTCAATCTACTTTTCTCCAGGCTGAACAGACCAAGTGACCTCAGCTGCTCCTCATATGGCTTCCCCTCAAGGCCCATCACAGCTTCATTGCCCTCCTTTGTACACTCTCTACTGGCTTAATATCTTTCTTATATTGTGGGGCCCAAAACTGCACACAATATTCAAGGTGAGGCCACCACAGTGCAGAGCAGAGCGGGACAACCCCCTCCCTCAACTTATTGGCAATGGTTTTTTGCCTGCTGCACCCAGGACATGGTTGGTTCTCTTGGCTGCCAGGGCCAGTAAGACCAAAGCAGGAGCACCATATTGTAAAATAATGATATTTTCTGTTCCATTCTACTATAAAGCAAGTCACAATGTATGTTTTCATCAACAGTAAATATAGTTTATATCTGCCATTCTCACTGAGAGTATTAACAAGGGATGTAAGTTTTAGAGGTGATATAAGCTGATGCTCTGTTATCCTTCTCACTTGGAGGTAAACACTGAGTTATTCTGTGAAATGAGACTCTCCTAGTATGAAAGTGCACTGAGATTTTGGTATTTCACAGCTTCAGACTGTTTCATTTGTTCACTAGAGATGTCACCTGATTTTTTTTTTTAATTATCTAGGTAATCTTGGAGGATGATTTCATAGGATAATACTCTTATGTTAACCAAAGAAGGCCCTAAAGATAAGTCTAGCATTCAAGCCAATCTTGAATCAAAAACTGATGGGAGAAAATGGCTTTGCTCACCAGATAGAGACTGAATTCAATGCAGAATCTACTCTCAAGAAAGTTTACTGTTGATAGCTGAAGATTGTCACCTTTGTATAGATCTCCCAATTAAAAATCAAAGATCTTTTTTATAAATAGTTGGTTTATACATTTTTTCATTTCTGAAAGAAATAAGATTTCAGTGGGCTTTTAGTTGTCCTTGCATTTGGGGTTTTTTATTATTAATGGCAGTCCAGTCTTTGTCAGCTCAAAACCTTTTGCTGTGACACTGACAGGAGAAAGTGTCTAAGCTAGAAAAGAGACTTCCTTGATCTGAGTTCACTTTCAGCATAGCTGCAAATACTGTTAGTACAAATTTTGTTTTAAAAAATTGCATTCAAATTTGAATATAAGTTTATTTATACTTGATAAAAAATAAATTCATTTCAATGGAAAAAATATATTTTAAATTTTTTCAATTGCCTGGAATTCCAGTTATTAGGCTTTTTAAAAATTTCTCCCAGTTTCACTAATTTCAAACTATTTCACAAAGTGGACATTAATTAAGTAAATATGGCCATTGACCCAAATCTACTTATGATGGATATAAAAGACAGTTGGCCTAGAAGATTCACCTTGCCCTATGGCTGAACTGCAGTGACTGTCAGTATGAGTGTTATCTTTTTTAAAAAGTTGTGACAGTAATGTTGTACCCTTATGAGAAATTACTTAATTAGTGCTTTCCAATTATCGAGGTCACTGAATGGAAAATTCTTAAAGTGTAATATCATGTTGAACAGAAACTGGAAGAGTAGACTAGAATTGATCATTGCTCCAGTCTTATCTATCATCCTCTGACCTGTGTCATAGTGTCCCCAGAACATTGCAACAGCTGGTGACTGCCAAATGCCCCATGAATGTGCTCTGGCAACTTGGTGTTAGGACCTCTTTTCATGAGCACCAAATGACCAACTATAATCCAAATCATTCGCAGAACATTGTCTTACTATAGTTCTCTGTCTTCAGTATAAAATTTATTGTCCATATATTTCATCCTCCTCAAGACCTTTAGAAAGAGCAGGAAGATATAGATGAAAATCTCTTCCATAAAAATTACAGCAGAATCACAGCTGGAGCTCTTAAGTATCTGTTAAGTGGGTACCAAGCTCTCAAAATGTTGCTAACAGGTGATGAAGTTCCATTATATAAACAGGCAAACTGAGTATACAGACTTCAGTGATTTAGACATTTCACTCAATAAGTCAGAGGGAGAACTCGCAGAAAAACATGATACTCATGATTCTTAATACTCAGCTCATAATGTATTCTGCAGTATGCTTTGTTGGAAGTAAGTGCCTAAAGCATATGAGGGAAATGACAAATTAGAGAGGGCATGCACATGAAAGTGGAGGATTTCTAAAGTAGTTATATCATCAGCATCTGCACAAAATTAGTCCTTTTTTATTTTTTTACTTTTGTCTTGATTTGTGTCTTCTTGTCATTAACTATAGCAGCATATTTAGAAATTTAAAAATATGATAATACCTAGAGGGCTCAGTCATCTAGATGGTCTAGACATTAAAATATTTGTTTGGGGTTTTTTTTTATTCAAATGACTGCGCCTAATCAAAAATGTTCCAGGCTCAATTCTCAAAAGTAGTTAGTGTTTTGCCTCTGTTGAAATCAGAGTTATATGCCTGCAGGCCAGATGGAGAAGAGCTGTAGAGTCCAGATTAAAAGACCTAATATAATACTAGGGCAAGTAAATATAGGAAAAGTTTTGTTTACTTTCTTTCTTGTTTTTAATTTTCCTTAAGAATTTAGTAAAGCTTATTCTCAGTCACTTTGGTCTCCTGTAGTGGTAACTGCAATGCTGACTTAAGCTGTCTATGTGTGATATTAAGTGCTAGCTTTCATGGATTTTTGCTGACTTACGCAAACTGGAAAAATTTATATTAACAGCACAGATACTCAGAAAATTAACAGTCAATGAATATTTACTGGAACTGAAATGTTGTCTCTACCAGAGAAATATAATGCTCTCTGGCTTCTGGCTGGTAGTATATCAGAAACTACTGGAGTCAGTTGATTCTGGTTTTGTCATGTGGCTGGGTATTTGTCTTAGAACTCTGATTCATGACAAGGGCTCAGTGTATAATGTAACTGCTTATTGATAGCAGTTCTTTATTTTACACTTTTATTATTGACATATAAGTAAAATCTAAATGTTCATAAAAATGCATTCTGAATCCCTTCCACCTCCAGAGATTTTTGAAAAGCTAAACGAACATGAAAAATATTTTCAGACATCCCTCAAAGGTTGTGATACAAAACTGTAGAAGATAAAATCTGCAATACTCAACATGAGGAAGAACTTCATTACCTCGAGGGTGGTAGAGAACTGGAACAGGCTGCACTGGAGTCAGTCTCTCTGGAGACGACATTCAAAACCCGCCTGGACGAATTCCTCTGTCACCTACTCGTGGTGGCCCCACCTTGGCAGGAGGGTTGGACAAGATGATCTACAGAGATCCCTTGTAACCTGAATGATTCTGTGATTCTGTGATACAGTAGGCTCGGAAGATTTCTCAACTTGACAATACCATATATGTCATAAACTACAAACTATTAGACAAGAAGTAAAATTTCCAAAGGTATCTAAGTCCCATTTAAAAATAAGACTTAGACATTTAGATTCCCAAATTTAGAAAACTATAAGGCTTCAAGTCACATTGGGAAATAGAACTTAGGCTCCTGATTTACAAGGACACTTAATTTTTTTTTAAATTGTAGTCCTTTAATGGTTGTTTTGAGACTACAAGTATCAAGACATAACTGTCAATTTGGAAAAACACAGCCTTTTTACATTAAATACATACTAGATAAGTTGTTTGGTCTTTATTTCATATACTGCTGATTTAGCTTATGCTGTATGTTGAGCTGAATGATTAACAGATAAACTAATTGATGGCAATACTATATGCAGCGTAATTAATATCTAAGTTAAAGCAAGGTTGCTGCTAGAAAAGGTATGTTTTTGCAAGCTGTGAGTTCTTGCAAGGTTAATATGAACTATATTTCCCAAACAGGTGCTGTAACAAGCTGTAAATGACTTGATGTATTCTACCACAAAAAATACAGACCTAGGCATGAGTTTTATTCCAAATTTAAGAAGTTAATGGGTGTTTATCCATTGAATTAATCAGAAACTGGTCATCAGATTTCAAATTTGTCTGCAATGGTTGTGTAAGTGTATGGTGAGACACACTGAAGATGAACCCTGTGCTAGAGTACATACTTTTATTTTCAATAAAAAAGGTAATTTAAGAGGGGAGTGGTATTTTTTCATTCTTTTTTTTACCCCTCCTCAGGGATTTTTCCCCTTTCTCTTTCTCCTGTCTTTCTCCCACTCTTACACTCACACAGAGTAAACGTTCTCCATTTTCAAAACCACATTTGAGACTTGCAAAATGGTCTATTGAAGTCTGCAATGACTGCAAGAGAAAAGTATATTTTTTGAACATTAATAAAAATTCCATTATCACCTATGCATAGAGGCTCATATATAATCAATATGAATTAGGCACCTAACAATGTTAGAACAGGAATATCCAACCCAACGCCTATCATAAAAACTACTTTGGCTCAAAGCTCAGTTTTAGCAATGCTTATCCTAGAGTTGCAGGACCCCAAAGGATGATGGTGCCTGAATACAGGCTGCTTCAGTCAGGAGGAGTTGATTGTACTGCCCTTCTGTAGCAGAAGTGGGGAGCAGCAGACGGTCCAGCAGAGAGTGCTCCCCTGGCACCAGGATAACAGTAATTCACCTGGCTGGAATGACTGCCCACTGTCCTTTTCAGTGTTGGCCTTGCTTACTCTTTCTGGGTCTGGGATGTGATCCAGCCCAGTTCTCACTTCTAAGTCGCCTATTGGCAGACATAAATATCAATTAAAGCCTTTCTGTCCTTTACAGTTGTTATGGATTAGTAGTAGCTGGCAACTAAGCACCATTCAGCTGCTAATTCACTCCACCCACCCGCAGTGGGATGCAGGAGAGAATTGAAAGTGCAAAAGTGAGAAAATGCATGAGTTGTGACAGAAGTAGTTGTTTATTATTATAATTAATAACAACAGTAACACTGTAAGTAAAAGTAAAAAAGTAAAACCCAAATAGAGGTAATAAAACCCAAGACAGAAAAGTGATGCAAGTCTAAACTGTTGCTCACCATGAACCAATTGATGCCCAGCCAGTCCCCAAGTAGCAAGGCAATGTAAGAAGCACAAAAGGCCTTGAATCGGTCTAAGAACTACTCAGCAGCAAATAAAACATCCCTTTTTAATCAACATGGTTTCCAGCACAAACCCCAAACATAGCCCAGTAATAGCTACTATGAAGAAAATCAACTCTATTCCAGCCCAAACCAGCACACTCGTGAACATGGTTTCTGTTGTGATCTGAGTTTAGTAAGCATATCTAGCATACCTGGAGTTTTTTTTTCCTTCATCATCTGACCCTAAAGCGCTCATATCACTGAGCTGAAGGATAAATTACTCGTTGTATTTACTCATATTTGCCCCCAAATAATTCCTAGATATTCAAAGAGCATGTTTTTGAATCAGTAAGGCTTCTGAAAACACACCAGATATTGCATTACAAGGAAAGTGCCTGAGTCTGTTCAGGGATTTTCTTCTGCTTATTATTTGTACATAAATTATTTATTGAAAACACCACATGATATCCCCAAGAAATCATCATTTTGGATATAGAGATTTGAATTTCTCTCTCTGACAGTAAAATCCAACCTTCTTTTCTTAGAAGTAAAAACAAACAATATTTACAGTATTTAAACAGACAATTCCATTAATCAATGACATTTTGTCAAAATGGGGGCAAGATGGAATGATAATACAGGAAGTAATTTTTTACGTGATATAGCATAAGTCATTTATCCTTTGGCTTAGAGGTCTTTTATGAATAATGGCAGAATGGAATAAATGTCTTAGTCCTTTTTTAGAGTTGATTCATCTCTGTGAAGGAATTACATCACCATTGTAAAACACTGTTAAAGATTGGACTTTTCCAAAGTAAGATTTCTGTTGTTTGACATAGAAGTTAGCTTTGACAGAACTAGTAGATTTTGCTTAGTCAAGTAAAAAAAAGTCGATATTACTTTTTTAAGTGTTATTAATTTTATACAGGGATAATGAAAAAAAATAGGAATATACAGAAAGGTCTCCAAAGCAGTGATGATAGGGCTTTGCTTTTCCTGAATGTTTTATTTACTTTCAACAGAAGGTAGCCAAAGTAGAAAATCCACTAGAAGGATTCATTAGAAAGGTAACCATCCATGTGAAATAGCATTTAGAATCTGCAGTTTCTAGAGCCATCCTTACTTTAGGGGCAAAGTTTAATTTTATATTTTATTGCTTTGTTTATTTGGCTGTTTACTATCAACATGCTGCCACTGCGAAGAAACTGAGCTGGCTTAACTCTGACTGGTTAGAGATGTCACACAGGACACTCAAATTCACATAACTGCCATCAGGACAAGCTTTGATCCACAGGTAGTCTTAGTTCTGTGTAAAGTAAATGGATTCCAAGTGCCTTAATTTCATTAAAAGAAATTATGCTTCATTTTAGAGGAAGACAAGTGTAAGCACTGAAAGTGTCAGCATATAGTCAAGGGACATGTGGCCAAAAGTGAAGCAACTTTGCCAGATATTCTACTATCATAGAATAAGGAGGTTGCTTAATATGCTGGGGCAAGAAGATAGGTGAAATGGAAAACGGCATGCAGGGCAAGTAGATGTGAGTGTAATTCTTGAGTAGCAGAAGAGAACAGGAGCTTCTTAAAGCACAGAAATCATCAGAGGGACAAGACTAGAAACTGATTCATGATGCTGTGATCAGGAGGGTGATGTTCATTCCTTTTGCATTGAGAGGTGCAAGATTTTCTCACTTGCTTTCTTTGAAAATTAAAAAATGGCATGAGAGAACCTCTCTTGTTTCATCTATTCCTAGTAAGCTGTGAATTGACAGTAAGGAATCTTAGAAGTTGCGAAGCAAAACATCTGCAGTGTATAGACAGGAGCTGATGAGGTGCCCCTCCTTTTGCTGATACCCTGCTGCTTCTGAAAGCAACACCTCTCGCTGCTTCCTGGAACCTCTCTGGTCATTACAGCAACCCTTGTAACAGATGTGGTGTTTGATTCCAGGCCCTTGTGCAGGGCAAGAGTAATGGTATATTACAGAAGCATGCTCTGCCTGCATCCTTCTCTGTTTCTGGGGCACTGTAGAGTAACCTCCTTATTTCACCCCCATCTACTTCAGGAAAAACAGGCTCCCAAATAAATATGTTTTGCACGCTGTTGTTCAATGCCAGCATCTGCAACAACAGTTTTTTGTGTGAATGGAATTTATCCTTAGGACATGAACACAATTTTGAGTTTAGCTAAGATGGACACATGGACTATTTGTATAACAATTCATGAACAATCATGACCTGGGAGAAGATGCTGGTTTGAGAAGCGTTCCTTTGTATCTGTTTGGAGTTTGAAATTGTCAGTCTGGAAGATAAAATCTGCCTTTTTGCTTTGGGTGCTTCTATTCTTGGGGAACTGATGACTGATAAAATAAGTTAGAATATCTTATGCAGGTGTGTGTTTAACAAAGCAAAGACCTGACCAACAAACACCTTTGTTGTTTAGGAAGTCACATATCAAGGCATGCACACACACAACTGCAACAAGAAAAAAATAAATTTAAACACTTCACCTGCCTAATAAATCACATGGAAACTTTGGGGCTTTTAAGGTTGAAAATATGAGCAATAACTTTATAGTTAAGGCTATACGGAGATTTCCACTTAGGCAAGATTAAAATTATTCTGTTTAATACTTTCAGAAAATTGACTAAAAATTAATTAGATCTTGAAATATGGTACAATAATTCTCCAGTAGACATTTGAACTGGGTACCATTTTAGATGAAAAGTTTCTATAACAAAAAACATTTAAAATCATATATTAATAAGTGCCCTAAAGAGGCTTAACTTTTTTTCCCTCTGATCTCATACAATAACTTTTAAAAAAACCCTGTGTTTTATTCTATTATCTGTGTAACTCAACACTTCTGTACTTCAAAAAATGTCTACATAAATATCATATGTGTCAAAAAAGTCATATTACTTCCTCCCCCCCGCACCCCCTTAAATTCATGAGGACACTACAGGGCTTTTAATCCCAAGTTCAATGCAATTTTCCTCTTGTAAGTGTCCTCGGAGAATTCCAAGGAAACAAAGAATTGCCTGATGATATTGTTGCAGAAGATTTTCTTGAGAAAAGCTGCTTTTCCAGTAACATTTAATTATTTAGCAAAATATGTCTTCAGTGTAATGGCCTTTATGTAATCTTAATAAAGTCACCATGATCAGCAATACACATGCATCCTGTCTGAAAAACTATTGTTTTCAGTTACTTTAAAGGCATACCAAGAGCTAAGGAAGCTCATGAGAAAGAGGTTAAAAGAATTAAGTGTGAATAAAAGAACTACAAATTACAGAGGTAGGAATGGGAAATCTTCCGGAAAGTACTGAAAGGACAATATTAAAGAAATTAAAAATACTACAGAAAGAAAGGTGAAACTAAGGCTGAAAAACAAGAATTATTTGCCAAATAGACTAATTACAGTGTTATCAGCCTCTTAGGGGAAGCATTAGAAATCTCTTTACTCGAGCTGTTCAAATTTAGGCTTTGGCAAAGCGTCAGGGGATATTCTGCAAAGAACAATGCTTCTCTGGTGAGGTGAACAGGCTGGAGAGAGGCTGATAAAGCCACAATATTAGCATGGTGCACAGCTGTGTGAAAAAGACAGTAAATGCTCAAATCAAAAGTAAGCAGTTTTATTTGAAACAGGCAGAGGCAATTACTGGGGCTTGAATTCAGAAAGTCTTGGTGACATTCAGCATGGTTAAAGAAAGTGGAAACTTCTAAAGATTTCCTCTGCTACCTCTAGAATAACCCTTTTTGGTTCTTTATTTAACAGTCAAATGATCATCAAATGGCTACAGACTGTGAAGCACTACAAGAAACAGTACTCCACATCCTAAGAAATTCACCTAATACAATTAAAAATGTCATTTATGCAAAATGCAGGTGCTCTGGTTAGTGAGAAGTGATAAGAGCTGCTTCACGTTCTGACAAATAGTCTGAGGACCACTGACGGATTTAAAGATTTAAGAAATTATAGTAATGCTGTTGTTGGTTTTCTTGAGTCTCTTCTTGCGGCTTTATTGGGAGAACATTGGCACAATCAATTGTTTTCTTATGTTTGTTGCCTGTGCCTCTCCCTCTGCTGTTATTTATCTACTTCTAGATTCTATAGTCATTTCAGGAGGCCAGTTTGCACTAAAGATGGAAACGGAAAGTTGTTGTGGGTTATTTTCTTATTATTTCTTAAATTTTTGATGAGATGGAACTTGTCAAGTTTTGTTCTGTACTATATTTTTCTTGTTTAGCTTTAGTTTTACAGTTTCGAAATTCAAGATGTTTTTAAAAGGTAGGATAATAGCAACTATTAATTATTTCAGCTAGTAAATCCTCACATAGTCTATTGTTTGCATAAAGTAGTATAGGAAATATATAAATAAACCCAGAACTACTAAATGCCTCTGTAATTTCACTCTTTGTTTTTGTGAAGTTATCAACACTGATTTGCTGCACAGCTCCAGTATTTCAGAATCGACTCCTTGCCATACAGGATGTGCACAGTTTTTCATTGGAAAGCTAGAAATGAAAGGGTTTGTGCAGACGTTTCAGGAAAAGTACAAAATTAAATGAGTGAACCTGGCTAAGATGGGAGAAGCTATTTTCTCATTATCTCAAACACCAAGTCACTCATGTAGTCACATGTGACCAAAACAAAATTTCCAATTTTTTGTGGGAATGCTGGTGGTATTACAAATGTAGAGGCAAACATTTCCAATCCCTTATGCTAAAAGGAAGGTAGGATAACCTACCATCTACAAAAGTAGACCCATTCCGATGTGAAGGATTTACAGAAGAAAAGGCTGAAGATAATATCTTTTATTATAATACCATGTAACTGAGCAATGTAGAATGTGAAATTGTTATCTTTGAGAAAATAAACCCTTTCAGAAATAATCTAGGAAAAATATAATGTAAAACACCCTGTACTTCACAAGAAATAACTCGTATCGGTAGTAAAATGAACATTGGTGAAATTATAACTGTGGCTGCCTTTTGTTATTCTAACAATATTATATCTGGCAAGCTCCCATTTTGTAGGAGTACACTTCACTCAAGTGTAGCTGTTTGGAAAGGAAAGAATAAACAAGGAAGAAAAAATGTGGGTGGGTATCCCACAGTTCCCAGCCAAGGGCCAGGCTTACATCCCTGCTCTTGAAGTCTTCTGCCCTGTTGGAATGGAAAGATTGCATCCATGTTACACATCAGCATGAGCACACCACAGCAACAACACACATTTCTTTGGGCTGCAGCCCACTCCAGTCTGTCCGTCTGGCTAAATCACACACAAGCATTAAGTGATCCAATGGGCACTGTGTGAACTCCCAGAGACAGTGGCCCATGTTCTCCTTTACACTGACTAACTCGCCTCGCTTGGTGCCACTACTGCTGCCATTAGTGGTACATGTGACATATCAGACCAGCGAATGGCACTTTATGAAATAACACATTCTGTAGGATGGCCTACAACAGGATAGAATTTAGGAACATAGTTATCCCAGACATAACTACTGTACACTCTGGAAAGGCAGGTCTGACTCCAAAGGGACATTGCCCTTTGTTTCCTGAGCAAGCATTGGCAAGCTACGACTGTGAGGTTTTATTTCCCACGTGCTAGATACACTAAGCAGACAATGTCTCTTACCCTAGATGAAAGTTCTCAGTTCAGGGAATATTTAACTCTTCTGAAAGTAAATCCTAAACTGAAACCAATTTACAGACATGTGAATGATCAGGGAAGTAAATCTGCTACACCCCACTATGAATCATCTAAAAGAACTCTTAATCTCAGTTCTTTGATAAGAGAATTAAAGATGTTAAAACAGATTTTTAGTTGTTCTGATATCAGCTCAACTAATCTGATTTGTCCCACAGAACGAAGCTGCTACTTTTCATTAGTCTCATGCTTTATTACCTTCATTTCCCTCAGCTCTCTGAAGTCAGCTACTGTGCTCAGTTAGGAACAGACTTCACTTCTGATCTCAGCAAACCCGTGCTATTAGCATTATTTTTATCTCTACAACCCTGCTCCTTTTAAACTCAAGCTTATTCACACAGCAGACCATTGCATAAACCAAAAATACTACCATTTGTCTAAATATTAGCCTTCCTAGTGAAGTCAGTAGAATTTTAACTTCAATCACATACACACATAGTACACGATCTGAACTGCTAACATTTAATGAACCTGCATACAATAACTTTCTCTGCAGATCAGTGTTGATGCTAGTCTCCCTGTCGCCAGTATGAGGTTAAATGAATTCTGGAGAATATAGTGGGATGTATTAGGAGTCTTGCAGACATGACTCTAGTGCCAAAAAACAATGAAGCACTATGAAGAGCAGTGCAGTCATGGATCACTTGAACATAATGACTTGAGAATCCTAGGATTTGTATTCACTGCTCTGCAGATTAGACAGTCCCTTCTTCCTAACTGGAAAAATCAATGTGGAAGCCATAATTCTAATTTGACAGCCTTTCATGCCCTGTTTGCATGAATTTTGCAGAAATGGAAATGCCTTCACAAGAGTTGTGCAACAGAGAATATAGACAGAGAATACCAAGTTAAATACATAGAAGATGGTGGTAGTCAAAAGGACGAAAATTGCAGCAAATAAAATAAATACAACACCAAACCTCAAACTTAAGAAGAGGTGGCTGGACTTGAAGATCTGCAGCAAAAAGTCTAGTGATATTTCATTAAAGCACATGTAGAGCTTAGGCTTGTAGGGAAAGGGGTATAAATTAGAGATCTAGCCATTGTAGCAATTCCTGTTTACTAAGGACTTTCCTTAACTGATTTCAAAAGGTTGTCTTGTTACTCAGTAAGTGATAATACATCCCTGGAAGATCAGCATTTTTAGCGAAGAAATATGTGGTTGTCAAAGATGAAACTTCATTCTAAAATGGCAGAATAATCTTAATGTTCAGAGTGTTCTGTGCCTTGCAAAGGAGTTTGCCATTGAAACACAAAAAGCTTTGCTTTGGCCTTCCTAAGGTACAAAGAACAGTTTTAATAATTAGCTACTGCTTGATACCACAGCATATATGTCTGAGGCAAGTGAGCTGCCACTGAGTTATCTTTGTTTTTGATGCATGCATAAATCAACTTTAGAAAGAGATAAAACACAGAAATGACAAGCCCAAATAGCTATCATTTCCTTAAATTATATGCAGCTGAAGAAAGAGGGTTGCAGTACAGAATATTAGGCAACCTTTATACAAGGCAGCACTTCTGCACTATTTCTAGCAACTTGCTAACTAAACTTATATTGATGAGAGTCATTCAGAAGAATGATCAGTGAATGAATGAATGCAAAATATCCACAGAAGAAATATTAAGACCTCACTGCAGCTTGGAGATTTTTTTTTAAAAAGCAGTTTTTAACCAAGACCTGCAAAAACAGTGGGCCAGGTTCATTCCTAATGAGCAATCAGATGTTGGATTTGGCCCTGGATGACACAGAATAAGTAAGAAAACAAAATCCCGGCATGAATCTTCTCCTCTTTCATTCTTTGGGTGTTCCCAACCTTATTGTAAACTTTAAAGCCATCTGCAGTAGGCTGGAATTGAGGAAAGTATCTAAAAATGGAAAAATATCTATGTAAATTTATAATGCTGTCTTAGTTTGAGGGAAAACCGAAAATGTTTACCGAAAAGCAGAGGAGAGGATTCCTCCACAATAATCAAGTCACTCTTTATTAAATTTAAGAAAAAGGAACTTTAATTAGAAAATGGATATGAGAAGGATAACGGTTCTTAACTAATATATATATATATGTATATATATATGTGTGTGTGGATATAGATATAACTGTAAATAGACCAGAGCAAACTACTCCTCCAGCACCAAAAGTAAAAAAAAAAAACAAAACAAAAGAGAACAACCCCCAAATGGTAGGCTCCCTCTGGAGCAGTTATATTTATGGACAGTGTCAGTGTTACACCTTGGNAACGGTGAAGCCGGGGCAGCGACCGGGCTTGCAATGCCAAACCAGGAGAAGAGCAGTGGCAAGGAAAAACCAGCTCACTAAACAGCAGCAGCGATGAGCAGCAGAACGGTTTCTCTCTGACAGCTGCACACACAGCTACAGTGTTCAGTCAGAGCTGTGGATGTCCCCCTAACAACAAAAGAGACAGTGCAAACCTGTTCCCTGCCACATCTTTCCCCAGTCTGCCCCCCACCCAAAACGATCAAGCAGGAATTGGTATCAGTTGACTACTTCTTTTGTTAACTAATGGCATGGAGAATTAGTGACGGGGAGAGAATTTTTCCTTTAACATCCCAAAACTACAACAAACGCATATGTACATACACAGAGGTTTCTTTACCTATTTATTTAATCAGAAAGATGCTCAGTTAAATGCAGCCAGTCTTATTTAATGCCTTTCACTAGAAATGAAAGCATTTGGCTCTTGGCCAATTCTAGTTAGTGCTTTTTGCTAGGCTCCAGCATATTGCATCCCATTTCATCTCCTCTTCCCAAAGGACCCCAGGATCTCCCCGTGGTAACAGGGTTGCAGATAGAGAGACTCAATGCCAGATCAAATACTCACAGACGAGCAGATTTTCTCTCAAAGTTGAGGAGATTATTTTAAACCATAAAATTAAAATACATAGGGGGTAAGGAATGCAGACAAGGATGGTTTGATTGCTGTCCAAATTCATCTATTCTCATGCTGTTTTTCTCTCCCCTTACTCTTGTTTGGGCTATCTCCCTCTGGGCCCAGTTCTCCCTGCTTCTGTAGTATACAGAAAAAGCAGGGAGTTGGCACATTGGAGGTCATGCACAAAAGAAACATTTTAAGTTAGGCTTTTCTTCTGAAACTGAACCTAAGGGTGTTTCTGTGTATATACATGCAGTGGGTGCTAAATTTTGTCTGCTGAAAAGAAGCAAGATTCAGGGCTACAACATCAGTATTATTCATCTCCCCTGTGTCCACTTTCCAGATTTGAAAAGTATGTGTCTCACTGTCAGATCATGTCCCTTTTTGTCCTTGAATAGGGATATGAGGTTAAACACGTGCGGAAAACAAAAGAAAAATGCAGTTTGGAGCATCCAGCTGATTGCTTGCTCAAAGGGAAAATGGCAATTATGGATGTTCAAACTCTTAGGTCTGCTTATTTCCACTTTCCAGACAGGTTTCACCCATGTAGATTATCATGCCCTTTGGCTCCAAAACAAGGATATAAAAAACTGGCACAAGCCTATTTAAATCTGCAGGCATCCTGCAGGCAGTACTGATCACCAGACACTTAAATGGAAATTTCACATGAGGGCCAGAGGAGCTGTGGAAGAAATGAATGATTTGTTTTGACTCCAGTGCCTATACTCCAAATTTACAAGAGACAGCTAAGGGTCAAGTGTGAATGTCCATCTCTTGCAGTGCTCATAGCATGTTCTGTGCACATGTGAATCCACTGGGCCAAGAATTTATATACCAATAGTCTGAAATAGGGTTGCTTATACTTTACATTACATGCTAAGGCAGAAGTTAAGTGAACTGAATGAGCCACACAGAAGTCACACATGAGCATTTAGTTGGTTCTGTTACCAAACAAGGACCACCTGAGGGCACGTTGCAGGTGCCAGAAGTTAAATGCTTATTTCTTTGTTCTCAGCAGTAAAATTATAATATGGCACCACACTCAGATCCTGGCCTCAGGCTTCGGCACTAGCAGTAGCATTGAAGGCAGAGCTCCGATGTAAATGCGGGTGATCGTTGTCAAGGCCTGGAATACATTTCTACAGTGGAAGGACTCCTGGTGAGTGCTTGCTGAGTCAGCACATCTGCATTCCCCTCTGTGGCTCTTCTGTTACTCTCTGAAGGATGGCAGAGGTGTCTGAGGCTGTCTCAACAATGTGTTAGCACGTGCTATAATGTATAACCAATATTTCAGAGCAAACTCTGCTACTTACTTCCCAGAGCAGCAATTTATAAATTTTCCCTTACTTTTTCTAATGACTAGTTTTAGTATATGAATTGCTAATGTGCTGGTATGGACACATTGTACAAAATACCCTTAAGTTCAGCTTTCTGATCAGCATCACACCAAAACAAAGTGGTGTTGCCCTCTGCAGCTGTAGTGAGGATTCACAACTCCACAGAGATCTCACAGATCTCTTCGGAGTTTGTTGATAACCCCCAAAGCAGTACTGATGGAAAGCCTGAGCAGTGAGCCAAGCTAGGGAAGGAAGGAAGTAGGAAAATAGATATTTTTTTCATTTCTGCTTCAGAAATGTCTTAGTAAACAGAAGTGGAATCTGAAATGCTCTGCAAAAATAAGCTGGAGATTTATTTTTATTTTCCTTTTTTTTGGTGTGTGTTTGTTCTTTAAAAGAGTGACTAAACAGGCAAGATAAAAAAAACAAAGAATGACGAGCAGCCGACATTGTTGGGCCTCTTGTTCCAGAGAAGTCATTTGATGATTCAGAACATGTCCCCTTTAAAGCAGAGTGCAGTAGAAGTGTGAGAGCCTAGACATTAGACAATTCCTTTCTCCGTGATCAAAACAAGTATTCACACAATCATGGACAGTGTGTGGAGGAGTTAACTCTCTGCTCCCTGTACTTCTCTCCTGTGTTACCCTCCAATTCTTGAACTGCTTTCCAGCAAATATCCTTGGAGACAGGTCACCTTTTAAGAGAGACAAGAGAGGAGATGAGAGGAAGAAAAGATGTTTTAGTCTGTCTGAGCCTCTTGACTTTGAAAAAGCTTTTCCTGCAAATGCATTTTATACTACAGGTACCTTTGTTACAGTCAGTCTGCAATTGTTCTTTAACATTATTTCATCATTCTTATCCCAAAGATGCTCATCATCTTAGACTCCAAGAATAATTGTATACTCTCTTCCCTTCCCCTCTGGGCTTTTTCATAAACCCCAGCCTCTTGCTGCCGTTCAAAATTTTTCAGGATAAATGGAAACCTTTACAGTTAACATGCAACAAAGCCTCTCCGCTTTGGTACTGATCTCAGTCAAGGCATAACTACAAATAAAGCGTACTACTTTTCTTAGCTAAGTCATCTGTAACCCTAAAACTATGAGAATACAATAGCTGTTTGGATAACACAGATTTATGGCTTGGGTTATTAGAAATTTGAAATGAGTAGATTTTACATAAATCTGCTGGAGACTTTGCAATGGAAAGTACTGACAGCAATCTTACACACTATTGCAATAGGCAAGCATAGGGAAATGTAAGGTGAGATGAATCAATCATTCCCTCCATTCCTTCATGCAAGTTGCATCTGGGCTCACAGAGTTCATCGTCTATCAGTAATTTTTGAAAACACTTTGAGTACCCCCACGGTCCAGGAGCCTAAATCACCAGTTTTGCTTTTGTGAGTGTTTCAAAAGTTGAGCATTAGTAGTAAAACTCAATTCTCCAAAGGGAAACTAAACCTATTCTTGCACTTAGCTTACTATCTTTGTTACTCAAGATTTCTAAAGCTACACTGTGAGCAGAAATGTGGAGTCCTCAGACCTCAAAATAAGTAAAAACTGCTCTCTGAAGCCCAGCTACAACTTCTGCTGAGGCAGATGCTGAAATAATTGTGCTGCGAAAGTTGCTTGACTTGCCATTGCTAAAATCGAACAGATTTTTTCACCCTGCTATTCACAAACACCTTATCCTGTGAAGACAATGGGGAAAAAGAATACAGTTTGGAGCATGAGAAAAGGATATTTTTTGACATTTCCTGAATTCTTTTAAGAAGGTTACTGCTGTTTTGACACAAAGGAAAATATTGCCTATCTGCTGCTTGCCAGCATGATTCTCTCTGGATTTCAAAGGCAAGATTTTTTTGTTTATTAAGAATTTGTTTTGATTGGCATACTAGAGTCTCAGAGTATCCAAGGTCTCTGCTAGTGGTGAAAAACCAAGAGAAGTCGAGTGAATCAGCCTATAACCTTAAGCAGCTGTGGGACAGCCTTTGAATGACACAGGGCTATCTCTCTTCAGTTTCTTGTCTGTCTCTGATTCTTTGGGATAACTTTCCAAGCATTGCAATAATAATCTGTGTGAGTTGGGATATTTGGCTTTTGATAGTTACATGTTATAAAAGGGCCCAGAGGTATTATGCAAACAGCAAGAATGATAGAATGTTCTCCTTGCAAGACTTGTGTGTGTGCTAAAAGGTAAACAACCCTTGATTTAGATTCCAGATGGGTTGTTTTATTTTCTGTTATTTCCCCTTATTTTTCAAAAATTCCAGCAGCATTGTTGTCTGCCTCTCTTGCAGATATTTATGTGACCCTTGTGACTTTGCAGCTAACACACAGACTGCTTAGAATCATCAGCAAAGGAGATCAAGAAATATATAGGAGAGCTGTGTGGCATAATGGGTAGCATGCACTGCTCAGGAGTAAGGGAAGGCTGGATTCAAATTCCTGAGCTAGGAGTAAGGATTTGATTTGGATTTTTAGGGTACTGATTCTTTCATGTGAAATACAGAAACTCTTTTGTGAGCAGGATGGCAAACGACATTCTTGCTGAGATATTTACTGCAGATGTATCATAAAATGATTCATGTGGATTTTATCTTTGACACAGTAGTACATACAAATAAATTGTAACATTACTGTTTACTGTCCTAAGAAGATGATGTTTAAATGTTTCCATTCCAAGTAGTGTATTTTAATACAAGATTTGGTATGCTATAGCTTAAAAGCAACAGTTATGCCTGAAGTCATGAGTGAAAGTTGAATAAGTTACTTTAATTTTGACACCTCTGGCTTCTTGAGTGCCTTGGTATTCAGCATCACTATTGTCTTATTGTGAAATTTAAATAGTTTCAAAAACGAGTCAGACTATGAAGTCACAGAAGAACTAAAAAACACTGAAGCTAATATTCCCAGGCTTATAGAGCATTGTGGGCTTTTTCCCGTGTTCAGATGCATGGCTTTCCATTTAATTTCAAGGAGGTTATTTCAGGTCCTGCCTCGAGAGGGACTGGTTAAATTTTGAAGCTAGAGATTCTGATGTGTCAAGTCATTGATACTATTTTCCATATTATGCCAGTTTTCTGGCAGTGCTGTCCTAATCACATAAACGATTGGGCCAAATCCTAATGGACTGCAATTCTGGCAGAGCTGTAATATTCAGAGATATGCTAGAATATTTTTGAAAAGTAGGTCAAATTTTACTAGTCTGAGGAAGGCACTATTGCTGCATGCAGCAATACCAAAAAGAGCAATGATCATATCAACCACTTCTTTTCTATATCACACTTTTCTTATCCTCAGTCTATTTGTTAGTGTATTGTCATTCTCCTTGAATAAGATTCTTGGGAAAAAAAAAAAAAATTAAATTTATGCATGTGTTTGACCAGCACTTCACAGAATGTGCTACAGATAATAAGAAGCAAGAATAACAACTTTTTTTTTTAATTCCATCATTAAAATATGTTCATCCTCTAAGACATATCAAATTTAAGTCAGTGCTTTTTGGGAACAAAATGAGGAATTCGGGCCTCATTCACTTTTGAGCCAACATGTTATGTTTCCTTCAGCTTGTCAAGACAGAGAGATATGGGTCACAGCTGAATGGAACTGATTTTTGTTAAAGAAAACCTGAAGTCAAATGTCATTGTCATTTGTTTTGCCTTAGTATTCCTCCAGGAATGTTTTAGGAACCAGTTATTAAAGTCAGAGCTCCAGTGTAATGCCAGTGCAATGATAAAAATCCATGTGGCTCCCGTAGAAACTTGCAGGGTGTATTCACAGTTTCTCTCCAATATGGATGCACACTAGTGCTTTTGGTGGTTTTCGTGCCATGCTATTTTGGACAGTAATTCTGGACCTCTAGCATCTAACAGACACAGTCCTAACTTTTAGATACCCCAACTTCCAGGACAAACTGCTGCTATCAGTGCGTATGGAGATGCTTTGTTCATCATGAGGAAGTCCAGCACTGAAGGAGTCTGTATTTCCTCCTTTGAGTCTTGTTTGTAATGGCTGGTTTATATTTAACAACAACATAACAGATATTCTAAGTTTGTTGCTTAAGCGTTTTTTGTGCTAAAGGACCTTAAGAGGTGGGAAGAGAACATGAAAGCAAGTCAGTGAGATGAGAATGTGAAAGCATTTCTCATTTCTTTTCCTTTTCCTTTCCTACATTCACTTATCACAAAGTCTCATCCTTGGCATTTAAACTAATCCTGCTTGGGTTTTAGCCCTTAAAGAAGGCTGCAGATTAATAATTATTTATACACACACCTCCATCTGCACTCTTAAGCATTCCACGTACTGTTTTTACCTACCCAGGGCAACAGCATTTGCAGACCGCATTTGCAGTTTGTACGTCCACCATAAGATGGCATTGTCCGTTCCTACATTTGTTCCTCCATCCGAACGTGGTCAGGAGCCAAAGCTACAGCTGCACTTGTAGTGGAAAAGTCAGTGGTGTGTCAGCACTGACCCCACTGAGGGCATATGTAGCTGCTAGGATCATTAGAGAAGGAGTGCAGTGTAACTATGGAAAGAGACAAGTTTTTTAATTCTTCTCCAAGAAGGTGTCAGGAATAAAAATACCATCTTTAACAGTAAATGTCAAGATCAAAAGAAAAAAAAAACCTCTGTTCCCAGAGAGAATGATACTCTTAAATTTTTAAGGACAATTTCAGTTTGAAGTACTTCAGAATATGAAAAAAAAAGAAAAAAGTGAGAATTTGACATTTTAAAAAGGACTGGCAAGGTATTTTTCATGTTGTTTAAAATGATGGCACTGATCCTCAATTAGAGCTGGAAAACAGTAAGGGCAGCCAAGAATGAGATGCTGATTTTGACAGTGTCCTGTTCTGAGTTTATCTCCAAAACCAGATTAGAACAATCATATTCGCATCTTAAATGGACAATTCTGAGACACAGACCATTGTAACAATCCAAACTCTAGTAATAGATGTTCCAGTCTTGCCACCTTCTGTCTCTGCCAGCTGCAAAGAGCTGGTTTAGCATAAAGACCTAGACTACCAAAGAACTCCTAAGACCATCCCTTGTGCTGGAGTATGAATTACAGGAGAAGGTTCTAAACACAAACACATCATCCATCTTTCTTGTTTCTTAAAAGAATACCATGTTTTCAGGCCAATCCATGGCCCCAGTTAAAGGAACAGGAATTGATGTCCTCACTATTGCACAAACTACCAGAATCTTAATGCTTCATGTCTCTGTACCCCATTCTGTCTGCTCTGACTTGACAAAAATCTTCTTACGTGCCTGATCTTGAATCATTCACAAACACTGTTTTGAATGTCTGTAAAGTGTTGAATCTCAGCTAAAAGATTATTGTTTTCTTTTTTTCTTATTTCTAATTTTTCATTTCTGTGCCTTAATTCTGATTTTCATTAGCTGTGTTGGGCTCCCTGAAGTATCACCTTCCATTTTTCAGCAAGGGCATTTATTCTAATATGCTTTGTGGCAACAGCACAGGCCAGTTTATTGATCCCAGTGGGAACATTCTCATGATTCCGGTGATTCATTTGCTTGCGTGTTTGAATTGATATTTCTCAGCATTAGGTTCATCTTGAAAATTTGCATAAAGTTTAGCACACAGTCCTGGTTTCATTAATTAGACTAAAAGGCCGATGAGAGTGTTTTCTCTGTTGTCTTAGCCCCTTCAATTGACTCCAAATTCACCTGGCAGTGTTTGTGAGAGAAATGGGTCTTCACAGTGATGTACAGGTCTTCCAGCTTTAACATAAGATGAGTACTAGCATCTATATTCCTAGAAGCTTACATTTATTTCTGAGCATCAAAAAGTAATAAAGTTAAGAAAAAATATATTTATGCCAGTACTCTCTGACCCATGGGCTTTTTAATTTAGAAGTGCATTTTTTATCATTTTTGTCTTGGCTGGCTAGCCAGTGATGGAGATGTGAAATCGGTACAGACACACACATATATGTAATTACTCTCCTATATTCCCCTCATAAAGCTAAGCGTCATAATAGTAGACTTGGCATCCATCACAGGCGAGGGGAGACAACTTTGGTAAGAAAGTTGTAACAAACAGCAGAGTGGGTTCTTACATAGCATTGCCCCAGCAGAGAAAATTTCTATTCAGTTAGCTACTAGTTCTTCCTTGCTGCACACTCATCATCTACTCTCCTCCTCCCCAAAGCCACTTTTTGCCCTCTCTGGGGAGGGTCCTCCCCCTCATTTTTACAAATGCTAATTAATTGCCATACATAAGTACCAGGGGTGAAGAAGACACTAGGAACTGCTTAAAATCATTACAAGAGATTAAAACATTTGCCAGTCATGAGCAATTAGCAATACAGTCTAAAATAAAGTGTCATTGCTTAGAAAAAAAAAGAAAAATGCATACAAGTCTGGCATTTGTGAAGTGTAATCAACATTGATTTCTTTCTAATTAATCAATGATTCCATTGTTGAATTTGAAAATCAACTGCAATTTTATCTTGGGAAATCAATAAAGAGTTTCAATACATTTCGCAACGGTACTTCAAATGGTCAGATAGTGTATTTTTAAGTCTACCTTTATTTCAGATAACACAGTACTAACTAATAACACATTCCTTTGTTAAGTCTTCAGGGTTACCATAGGGGAATCTGAATTGCAATTACAGTGGTTTAAACAGGAATTTTAGGTCTGAAAGTAATTTGTTAAAATATCTAAGTGTAGTAAATTGAGTTTCAGAGTTCATCTTTCTCTTTACATTTCCTTCTGTTACATCATCTCTGATGACTGTAGTGCAAATTCCTCATTTAGGATGTCACCATCTGTAAGTCAAATCCTATAGATGATAGGTGCACACTAAAAGCATTAATCTGTCATTGCTTTTTTCAGATTTGGATGAATAGATACATACAAGTTAAAGGTACTTTTATCCCTCAATGATATTTTTATGTTCATTAGACATTATTGCAGGTTATGAAATACAGCTACAAGCTTATTCTAACTTTTCTTAGTCCATTTTATTTTTAAAGATACAGACATATTTCCTACTCTAAGACCTTTCCTTCTGTGATAGCAGAATAGACCAGCTGTGTATGATATTTTGCACTGTAGAGAAGTGCTCAGAAGATGCAGCATGAGAATCAGGATGTAGGCAGACTGCTGTTTTTTCACTTTATTTTAACAGCCTGGAAGGTGGGTTCAGGAATACAACTGATGGACAAATCTTCAGCAGCACTTTGTTGAAATCTTTACTGGATATAAAACGTTTCAAATAAAACATTTTGATGGATATCTCTAGCATGGAAAACACACCTTGATTCACAGCAGGCTGCTGAGATCCTGTTGTACACAAACTATATGCACTACAACTCAGCTTCCAAATACAGATCTGGCAGTCTGAAAGTGTTGTAAGAACCTTCCAGGGTTTGCAGATCCAGGGCTTACAAGCCAGCTGGAGGCAGAGGAGTCCAGTATTTCCAAGACACGCAATTTATGAGCAATCAACAAAATTCTAGAGTGCAGAGTTAAAAAGATGTAGGGATCTGCGGAAGTTGACAGGTATAGAACAAAACTCCTGTGCGAGTATTTAAATGACTTGCTGCTTGCCTGAGGTTGGAGAACTATATACTCAGGGTCAAGTTCTTCATTTTGTGTTTATCATCATATATCATCACTTGTGCTGTTAAGGCCTGTCCTTGGACTGCTTTTAGTGAACACCCAAAGAAAGCACATGCAGAGCAGTTTTAAGTGTGAATCCTGACTGAACTAGACAGGACTTGTTTCAAGCTAGGAGCAAGACATGGAAATGTGGTGCTCCGTGGGGAATGTCTAAGGTGTTTTCCAGTTCTTGTATAGTTTCAAATATTTAATCCTAAATTTGACTGCTACTCTTTCTTCTACAAAATCTTGTAACTTCAATCATGTCCTTACCTCAAACACCCAGTGTGTAGCCTTTGTATGCTAGCATGGAGTGGCTGCAAACACCGTGTATACCACTCCAAATCACTGATGAGAGCTGCTGCATCTTGCACAGGAACTGTAGGTGTGTCAGTGTGAGAGCTCAACCATGAGAGCACTGTGGACATTGCAGTGTGGTGATCTCAAGCACCCGATATTGATAAGAGAATGTAACTTGTCTTTACCTGAATTGTTTGGAATCAACAAGGAAAAAGAGAGAACTTGTACTCAATGTAGTCAATGAGGAAAGATACATTCCTCGACTTGCTATTCGCAAATGGAAGAGGACTCCATAGTACCTCACCATATCCTTTTCTCTAGGTAGGAGACTTAAAGATTTGTTGGATGCACTATGAAGTGGATAAAGAATTGGCTGAATGACTGTATCCAGGCAGAGTAGTGCTTAAGGGCTCAGTGTTCTGATGAAAATCAGTGAGATGTGGTGTCCCTCAAGGGTCTGTATTGGGATCAGTACTGTTTAATAACTTCAGCAACAGTGGCATTGAGTGCACCCTCAGGAGATATGCAGACAACACAAAGGTGGGTGGTGCAGTTGGCAGGCTTAAGGGATGAGATGCCATCCAGAGGGACCTGGGCAAACTGGAGAAGTGGGACCAGGGAAACCTTGAGAGGTACAAGGCCAAGCACAAGGCACTGCTCCTGGGTCAAAACAAGCCTTGGTGTCAATAGATGTTGGGGGATGAAGGGATTGAAAGCCCTACAGAGAAGGACTGGAGGTACAAATGGATGAAAACTGGACATAATCTTGCAATGTGCACTTTCAACCCTGTACCCCAGGCTGCATCAGAAGCAACTTGGCCAGCAGGTTGAGGAAGGTGATTCTGCTCATCTATTTCCCTCCTATGGGAGTGCACCTGGAGTATTGTTCTCAGTTCTGGAGTCCTCAGCACAGGAAAAACATGGACCTGTTGAAGAGAGCCTAAAGGAGGGCCAAAAAAATTATCCAATGGCTGGAGCACCTCTCCTATGAAGGCAGGCTGAAAGAGTTGGGGTTGTTCACATTACAGAAGAGAAGACTCCTGGAAGACCTTATTAAGGCCTTTTCAGTAGGGTCTGTAACATTAGGACAGGGGGTAATGGTTTTAAACTAATACACTGGAACAGTTTGCCCAGAGAGGAGGTGGAAGCCCCATCCTTAGGAACATTCAGGGTCAGGTTGGATCAGTCTCTGAACAACTTGGTTTATTTGAAGATGTTTCTGCTTACTGCAGAAAGTTTGGACTAGATGACTTTTTAAAGGTCTCTCCCAACCCAAAGCATTCTGGGATTCTGGGATTTTTCATCTCACTGTTGCTATCTAACCAAATACACAAAATTTTAAAAAAAGTCAAGTCCTCACTGAGCACTCAAGCTTTTATAAGGAGAAGTTTTTTCCAAGTCAACAGCAAAAGTTCATTATTTCAGAGGAAGGTGAAGGTATAGCTGAAATTGAAGAGAAATTTGGCTCAGGAGGAAGCTGATTGAAAGATCTTACATAGCATGATTGTGGGTTTCCTGGTAATTATTTTGGAACCCTGTCAGACCCTTCTCCCAAGTCATCTGTGGTCATCAAAGGAAAGTCTAGTTCAGGCAACAATAGAAACAGTGTTTAAATAATCAGTGTTTCTGCTTAGAACTGCCCATTCCCAAATACATTTCAGAAGAAAGTATGAAGTAGGGAAGGATAGGTGATGCTTTCAAAAGATCAAGGAAATAGTCTCCTATGTGTCATAAATGGTTCTCTTTGCACACTGCCTTAATGTGACAGATACGGGATTTATCCTGTTCTATTTTTGGAATTGTTTAATGATCAGTTTGTACATCTCAGGTGGGTGGTTAAGAAATTGAGCTGAAACACTATATTATCAGCCTGCAGACTCCACTTCTGGTTGTGAATGTGTATTTGATTTATAAATGACACTGTATCCTGGATTCTATCTGGACATTTCTCCCTGCTGGATTGTTTGGTGTTAGCTTGAAATGCAGTCTGCTTCCCTGTCCTTGACTGGCAAGTTAGCTGCAGCCTGTGGGAAATAGGATTTTAGGTGGACCGCAACCAAACAAAAGTATTGATTGGCCCGTGATAGTGGTAGGAAAAAAGGTAACTAAAAGGGGCTGAAATATAAGCATGGCTTTAATAATAGGCATTTATGAGAAATGAGGAGGCTTGTAAAGGAAAATGAGGGAGGAATGAACAGACTGACTAAAACAGATAAAGATTTTGAAAGGCACTTTTGTTTGGCTGTGTATTCCTGTAACTGGTTGTATTGTATGCGGTGCTCATGTGTGAAGCATGATTACCTGAGAAGCGCCTCAAAGATCATTGTCCAAGCCTTACTCTATCTGTTGCATCATTTTTAACAAGTGAGAAACTAATATCTCAAATCCAACATTTTGAGCAGTGTGGAATTGCTTCTGAAAAGGCTCCGGAAGAATTGCACTTATATGGACATATGGAGCCTCAGTTTTCAGATAAGAGCAAAAGTGAGGATATATGAAACCCAAACTCCATGATTAGAAGCACAAGCTAAGACCTCGTGTGTTTGTGAAGTTAATTGCCTATTACAACACAAGCAGAAGATGAACTGTTTATGTTATGTGCTGTTTATGAAATATGTAAAAATCTGATGTATTTTGATGAAAGACACACTGGAGGGAAGAAACTGAGCTTATACTTTGTTTCTCTGCCTGTTATTATTTGGGAAGGCTTTTTCTAAATCCCTGACATTGATGAGAGCCATTTGAAAAGTTCCCCTTAGCCAGGCCAAACCTGAGCTCACAAGCACAATTCCATTATTTCATCTGGATCTTATTACTGCAAGCAGCTTACCCAGCTGCATAGCAGGAATGTTTAACCAGGAACAAGACAAACTTCCATAAGCTGCTTAATTCAGACTTGGGACTCTTCCTTCAAATCGATTGATATTGAAATAATTACTTCTCAGAATCTGTAGAGGGAAAGGATGTAAAAGGAAAATTAAAATCTAATTAAATGGAGGTAGAAAGCAGTGTCTGGGTAGACAAATCTTAAGCCTCAGCAAATTTTCAAAGGTTACACTATCCTTTTTGTCCCCAGAAGTCTGACTTTTTAGGGTTTTTTCCTCAATTTTGCACTTCTATCACTATTTTCTAAGTAACAGGGAAAGTGCTTTTATTTTCCTTAAAAAAATACTGGTTTTGTATATCTATATAAAAGTCATGTAAAAATATTTGTATATAATTTCTTCTTTTTTTTATATGTATAAAGAAACTGTGGTCCAACAGAATTGACTGAGCTACCACGACAATGTCAATGTCCTGAACAGAAGAATATTATGCTGTTTTCCTAAGAGTAAGGATCTTTATTTGTAGTATTTGCAGCGGAATTTCAACTTAGGCAACTGTTCTGCTTTCTCTTATTCCATCTTTATAAACTGTGTAGTTGTTGTCCTCCTACTATTAAAGTGTAGACTGCATTATAAATTCACTATGGTGGATGAAGTAATTCATGTATATAGCATGGGCTAAGCTCCCTTCTTCTTTTCATTAATTTATACTAATTTAACTGCCCACCTTGATGGAATTATAGTGCTGGAGAGCAGAGCTCCTGATACTTTGTAAGGCAGAAGAAAAAGGTAAAAATACTAAAAGAGTTTTGCTTTGTCTTGGGGAAGGGAACTGTCAGAGACCAGATTTATAGCTCACTGATTGATGGGTCAAACCAACGATTTTTTCTGGGGCCTGGGGGGGTGAGAAGTGGGGGCTGTAACAGGGAGTTATGTTTAAAATGAGGCCGGTGTTCATTTTCAAATGAAATAACACTGGAAGTACAGAAAGTTTTTTTTGTTTCAGTGGAAGTCCAGATTGAAAGCACAGATATGGAAGCACATGGGGAAGGAAATTAGGCTCTAGCTTCCCCTTAGGAAAGTATTACAGGGCAGAGGGAGAGGGGAGGTTTGTGCTGGGGTCAGAGTGCTTAAAAGCAGCTTTCTGAAGTGAAATAGTTAATCACTAAAACAATGAAAATGAACAGTGGCCATATACAAACACCTAAAGAAGAGTGAAAATGGGGCAAGCATGTTCAAGACTTAACACACATGTGCATGCTCTTTAGACCTACTGCTTTTTTCAGTACAGAGCATTTTCCAGTTGTGGTTTGTCTATCTAGTAACACCAAATGAACCTCAACCCTAGAGGTTTGTCTCTTCCTTTCTTGAAGAAAACATAAACATTTTTGCTTTCCCAACTTTCTTTAGCAAAGTTATAGTACCTTGTGCCTTTCTTGCTATTTTGAATATGCCTCCCTCTAGTTTCCTTTACTGGACTTCCTTGGAAAAATGTCTGTTCCTATTCAACCTTTCCATTTAATTTATGATTTTGCACACCTGTTGTATTCCACCTAAATCTCTGTCACAGGCTGAAATATTTTGCCTACCTGTGGTCCCTCATAGGGAAGCCACTCATTCTTCTGACTATTCCTGTAGTTCTCCCTTCTGAAGATTTTTGTTTTTTTAATAAGGAGTGATTTTCAAGCCAAGGGGTTCAGCAATGCACACACCATTCATATATATTTATGTTAGTAAGATGAACTGTTGATTTAAACAGCAGCATAGTGACCAGTTCTGTTTATCCTTCTTTGGCTAATTCCAAATATTTCCTTAGTTTTTTTCACTCGTGTTAAGCACTGGCTTGTTACTTTGTGGANTATGATTTCATGTATAAACCTAGCATTTATTTTCCTTGTAAACATTGATTTATGCTTATTTCTATTGAGTTTCAAGTGCCATTTTATTGAACAGTTTTGTGAGGTCCTTCTGGCTTCCCAGTCCTTTCTCATCCTTACTCTTTTGAATGTTCTATCACTAGCAGACTTCCTTGCCTTATCATTAACATCATTTTCAGGGTTAAGTTTAAGAAAATGAACTGTACAAACTCAATGGTTTCCACTAACTACTTTTCTCCACTGCAATACTGACCTGTTATCCCTATTCAACCCCCTTCCCCTTATATCTTTTAACCACTTGCTTACTCATTCCTGAACCTTCCCACCTACTCCACTGCTGCTTATTTGGTTTTGGGTTTCTTAAAAAAACCCAACCCTTTTTCTTATACAACCAGTTTTTGTGTTCTTGCTGATTTCTTCAAATACTTCCATAATTTGAAATAGAAGACTTCCCTCTATGGAGCGTGTCTGATACACTGATATATGGAGGCTGCATTTTTTGTAGTTGCCTGCTAACTATCTAGTGGAAAATGCTTTCTCTTTCTGATTTAATTTTCATCTTCTGTCCTATGATTTATATAAGATAAAGAATTTTCAGATTTGCATGCTAAGAAACTCTACATTGAAAAGTGTGGTTTTGGCACTCATTTGGCTTTCTTTAGTTTCAAAGTTCACACATGGTCTTCGTTTAAAGTATGAGCTCTTTGGTCTCCTTGCAGTTCAGATAAAGTCCATCCTTGTGCAGGCTTTTTTCAGATGTGTACCTAGGTTACAAATTGAAGAAAATAGCCTTTTGGAGTTTCGTGCTTCAGATAAGTTTGTACTGGCTTCACACTCCATTTATATCAAATAGACATGTCCTAGGAAAAGACACATTTTAATCATGAAAGATTGACTTTTGCTTTAACATTAGGAAGAGAGAAATTGTCACAGTTGAAAACATTTGAAAGTGGGTTTCGTGTTTAATAGTTTTGCTAAAGAGAGCTCTTACAGCAAAAACATTCTCAATTCTATATTAATTTGTTTGTGGAAACATAGAATACTTTTTTCTTCTCAAAAATAGGATTATAATGGACCAACAAATTTATCCAACTTCTGCTTCTGAATATTCCAAATATTAATGAATATATTGAGCTGATGATGGAGTTAGTGATGCATAGTAAAAATGTTAAAAATTCATATAGACTTTCTTCTTTCCTACAGCTATAATGAAGAAGGCTATATTGTGGATAATTTAGATAATCTGCAGGGGAACTAAAGCAATGACTGCAAAGGACAATGTGGCGTTTCATCCCCCTAGGCCCTGGAGAACTCCATTTGCTGGAATAGCTTCTAACTGCTATTTAGTGGGCAGCTAGTGGAAAATAAAATTGCTTCAGGCAAGTGAGAATCTTATTCTCTTTATTAATGTTTGCAGTCTGGGTGAGGAATAGGGTAAACTAACTCCATTTCTAATAAGGGGAAAAAACTCAAGGCACAAATAAAGAGAGAAAAAGATCAATATCTTCTTTTAGCAAGATATCTTTTTGAGATGAACTTTGCGTTGTGCAGAGGTTTTGTTGAGAGTGGAGGAAGGTAGAAGTAGTAGTTTAGACACCTGTTGCTGCTTCTGGAGACAGTGAGTTCTGTTATCTAATGGTCTAACAAGTGACTTATTGATGAAGATGATAATCTTTGGTTTGCAGGAACTCAGACATTTATGAAAATTGAAAATAACAATAGAGCATTATGTAAGAGAAATATTTCATGCCCTAGAAGATGGTTGAGTTCACCATAGTGTGGTGAAATCCTCTGGGGAGATTAGAAGGTAGACTGTATATGCTAGCAATTGATGAGATTAACAGGACAAATTTCTACCAAGAAAATCTGAAAGCTTTCAGATTCCTGAGGCCAGTCCAGAAAATGGTCACCAAGATAGCAAAGGGACTGCAGCACCTTGTATGTGGAAGGACTGAGAGAACTGGGGCTCTTGATGCTGAAGAAGTAAAGTTTTGACAGATGGAGGTCTGTAAGTGTCCAATGAGAGGGCTTAAAGGTGGAGTCAGACTTGTCTTAGAGGTGCCACAAGAGAGAAGTAGAGGCAATAGGTACAAACTGAACACAGAATAACAATTTATTTGTTTTTTAACTGCAAAGGTGGTCAGACTGTGAAACAGATTGCCCAGAGAGGCTGTAAAGTCTCCATCCTCCGAGATACTCATAATCTGACTGCACACTATCCTGGGCAGCCTGCTCCAGCTGACTATTCTTGAGTGAGGGAGGTTGTCTCAAGAGGTTTGTTCCAATCTCAGCTATTCTGTGATTCTGTGAAAAAAGTGAATGATTCATAAACACCCAAGGTGAGTAAAGGTGGTGTCTGCTCATTCAACAGTGAATTTGTGATTTAGAAGTTTAAGGGAAAACCTCAGCTTTCAATTTAAAACAAAACCTCAAAACCACAACCCCAAAATTCTTTGCAATGTTGATTTATAAATGAAAGCTAAGGAAAGTCAATAGTCAGGTTGTTTATTTCCTGTTCTCCACAGGACTGTAGTTAATATCTCTTGTGGGTACCTGAGGCTGCTGCTGAAGCCTCTCATTTCAGAAAAGCCACTTATACATTTGTGGCTAAAAGGACTGGACTCACCAACTCTCCTCCATCAATATTAGCTGAACAGAATTCTTGCCTCTGCAGTCTGACTTTCAGCCATGATTTCATCTATGTTATAGGCCACACAACCTACCTCAAGGGACCTGGAGACCAAGTCCCAACAAAAAGTTCAGCATTAATCTCTGAAAAAGCTTCTTCATTTGCCAAGAAGCAGCAAGGCCCCTTCCTGTTCTTGTGGCAAATTAGAGACATGGGACCATCAATGGGCATACAACCACTGTGTCCATTGGCATTGAGTACTACACATTCGCAGCAATCTGCTCTTAGAGACATAGTGACTTCGAGAACATCAGGGATCAATTTTTCTCTGAAGAAAAAGGATGAGGCAAACCTTATCAGCAGACAATGGATTAATTTCTTATTGATCACCATTAACTATGTCTGCTGCTTTTTTTTTTTGAGTCTCCCCAAAGACTAAGACAGCCTTAGAAGGCAATACTGACTACAAAGTGGGACTATGATGCATAATTCTACTAAAGTCATTTTTGTCCCCCCAAAAAACCAAACCAAAGAGTACATCCTAAAAGTAAAGCCATATAGTGTAATGGAGGGGGGGGAGGGAAGGGGGGGGAGAGGGGGGGAAGAAGAGAGGGCCATCTTTTTAAAAAAGAAAATATCCTGCACAAAGTTCAGAAATATTTCTCTCAAATAGACTACTCAAAGCCTCACAATGAGAAGTAAAAAAGCCACCACCACCACCCAACACTAATGGTGTGACAGTAGAAAGGAGTACTGAAAATAAAGGATGAATGAAATTATTACTGTCAGGCCATTTCCATTCCAACATTGTACTTAACTACATTTAAACTTACACAACAGACTAGGCATTGTAGGATAGCATGATGTACCATACCAGTGCATCAAAGGAAATTACCCAAAGGGATAATGAAAGGGCAAATCAATAATTAATCAGTACAGCATTACCTATGTTCTGGCATGGGTTTGAAAGGAAAAAATCATACCGATTATTGTTTGCATCATAGTTGGACATTTATTTGATAGCCGTTACCTACGGACACATGATGCTTCAAAACTGATCCAGTGAGAAAACAAAGACAATTCTCATCATGACATATGATTGTTATCTCCCTTTTCACCTTATCAGTTTTGTATGTAGAGTTCTTCTCATCTTCCCCATCCACGTTCTCACAGACAAAACCTGAATCAATTCCTACACTACGCCACTCAGGATGCTAACAGAAGTTGCAAGTTGCTGCTTGGTGCTTCCCAGCAATCCCAATATAGAGATTTCTGGCTTCTATTTACTACTAACCTTCATTTCATGTTTTCTGACTCCCATCTGCTAATAGGAACTGCAATATTTGCACATGCCCACTTAATCCACTGTATTTAAAATAAAAATTATTCTTATAGAATTTAGAATTAAACACTGCAGTTGGTAGCTGTGGATTCACTCCAGACAGAATGATCAAGATCTTCAAAGATCTATACTGATTCTGCAAAAGCTTGAGGTCTGTCTGGGACAGCATGTGTACCCTGCCAGATATGTGCTTTTTTTGCAGGCAGACAGAGGTACCACCATCTACCCCGGGCCAGTGATATCAGTGTGATATTTGTTAGGAAAGAAATTTAAGTACTGAATAACTGTTAGGCTCACTGTCATTCACATGTCACAGAATCATCAAGGTTGGAAGAGATCAAGTAATCTAGTTCCTCTAGAAAACAGTGCATGTTAGTCCACATGTTCTGGAACACAGTTTTCTTTTCTTGATGAAGTCATGCACACTCTTAATCTGATCAAGACCTAGGAGGCATCAGGAAAGAAAGCCATGTACAATTCAGAAGATATTTCCAAGAAGAGATATACTACATGCACTTCCTATGCATACATCTCAGTCTGCAGGAGAGCAGGTGATGCACTGAGAAAAGAGTTGACAGAAAATTTGAGTGGGAAGGAAAAGAAAATTCTGCCTGAGGCAAGATCATCATACCATCCTGCTGAAGACTTTGTATAGTCTCCAAAACATTCCTCTCTGTATCCTAAGGGCAGCCAGTTCATAGATGACACCATTTCAGGAAATCTACTTGATAAAAGATGAAAGTCTCCTCCTACACTAGTATGTGGGAAACTTGGAAGAAAAGGTTTCCTGATAGACTCCTTCCACAACCCTCCTTGAATCCAGTATCTTTTATAAGTCAATATTTTGTTTTTCCTCTCACTGTCATGTTTACCAGCAGTACATATGCCTGCAATAAGTTTAGGCATAAGTGGAAACACAGATTCTGAGATCAATTTACATAGCTTAAAAATATTTAATCATCCCAGTATGATAAAGCTTGATTTACTTTACTTTATTTACTAAAAAGAAAAAAAACCCAAAACCCAGAAGCAAAACAGACATACAAAGGACCCTAACCCTAACCCAAAAAGCCCCATAAAATGACAACTAAACTCCAAACCAAACAAAACCCACCCAATGAACAAAACACAAACCAAGAGGATTTGAAATCTTTCAGATTTTCTCAGTCTAGGTCTTGTCTTGGGGTACCCAGAACTAGAGCCAGCACTCCAAAGGCGGCCTCACCAGCACCGAGCATAGAGGATATCACCTTCCACAGTCTGCTGGCAATGTTTTTCCTAAAGCAGCCCAGGATATTATTTTATATCTTTGTGGCACCTGAACAAATCTAATTTCTAATCTTATAAACAGGGAATGTTTGAATGTTAAAAAACAAAACAAACAAAAAAAAAAAGAAAAGAAAAATATTAACACTAAATAGCACTTCCCTTTAAGGATTAAGAGAAGAATATTTAATTTCTGGGTAATCACCATGCCAGTAATGTTTAATTACTTCTTGTAATATTTTACGTCCAATTTTGTGCTGAAATCATTGGACAAAAGAATAATTTTGACAAAATAAGCTAAAATGGCAGTTCTCCTCCCTTGCTCCACTCTCTCTTCATTCTTTAAGCTATTAAGAAAAAAATCACTTGTGGTAAGGAAGAAATACTGAGGGTTTTTGTCTAAACATATTTGATTGTAGTAAAACTAGAACCTTGCATTAGAATATCCCTCTAATGATTGATAGGGAAAACAACAGGTGAGACCTTCAGTACCCACTATTTAGAAACCAAGAGCAAGATCTATAATTATCAAGACCTGGTTCACTAGTTGAGAAGATGTGCACTCGCTGCATCCTTTTAAAAGCAGGGGTGAAAATGGACTCCTTTTTCTGTGCTCTGCGAAAATGTATTGCAATTAAGCATTGGTGTGTTAGAAACGGGGGTGTGGATCTGAGGAAAGAAATCATGTAAGACAGGACATCTTTTGTCAGTCAGAATTTATAAACCTCTCCTAGGGAGGCTGGTAAAACTGGCAGTCTGCCTACAAAGTCTTTGTTATCTCAGAAGTACAAATCCTCCTTGTATTCCTTGTGGGGTCCCACAGAATTAAAATCACCCTAACTCCCCTTGATTCCAGCCTACATTGAGACTTATCTTGAGGACAGGAGGGTTGTTGGGCCAACACTGTCCCTTCATGTTTGCTAGTCACAGCAAAGATCCAGGAGGTGGATACTGATGGACAAAATTCAAGTATAGAGAAGCAAGGGATATAGTCTGCATGTTTTTATAAATCACCGTTACAGAAGCTTCCCTGCCTGATGATTCCAGAGCACTCTGGCAGTCACACTCCCTCCACCAGAGACTTTCATTGCTGGGACCAAAGCCCCTTCACGATGAGTGGCTCCAGTGGCCCAAAGGGGGGACCACAAGGCTCCCTACACACACCATTCTCACAGTCAGACAGGGTTTCCTTACTGGCTAAATCCTGGATTTTCCATAGCTGTCTCAGACATCTGGTTTCTTCAGGTAATTTTTTCATGCTGCAGCCACAGAATAACAGCTCGAGCTGATGCCTCAAAGAAGGGATTCCAAAAAAAAGAAACCTGGGCATTTATACCCTTACAGGCTAAGCACACAATTGTCTGTGGTCTTCCAGTGAAGTCATTGGCTTCTGCTGTGTCTCTCAGTGTCTGGTCACCTGGTCAGCACCACAGGTCCCTATGGCCTTTGTTGTACAAAGGGACCACATCAGTTCACAGCCTCTTGCATTGGGGTCCCACTACCCAGAGCTCAATCTGCAGCTTGCACTGCACCTGCACACTGAAATACCTGCATTAAATGTAATCTTTAACAGCATGGTGTGTAAGGTTTCAGTATGTTCTTTCTTTTTTTTTTTGCTTAAATAATGCCTAAGAACAACTGTACCAAGGCAGAATTGTCCCTTCCTGGTAGGGTTACCATCTACTCTGTCTGCAGTATGGGAGGTTCAGTCTTCTCGTTAGAGAGAACAGTACTGTCATTACTGGATGATCATATAGGAAAATTATGCGGGAGCAGTTCCAAACAGACAGTGTCCTGGTACAGTGCAGCACTCCTATTTGAGTTTCTAAAGCTTTTACATTCAAAATGTTATCACTGCGTCAACAAAAACATCAGAAAAACTGTCTTTAAAAGCTATCCTCTGGAAGAGCCTTGCTGAAGGCAGGTAATAAAAGACTTTGGCTAGATGATCTGTTACTTTTAGGCATCACACAGTCACTAATCCACTGGGCTTTATAGGTCTATTTAAATTAGATATATGCAGGCAGTGCATTATTTATAACTAAAAGAATGAATAATTCAACATGCCCACTCTCAGCAGGTATCCAGCTTGTGCCAGAAGCCTGCACTAGATGCTTGCTTTCAGAATTATGAAGCGCCTATTAGATAAGTCTGTTTGGCTTGTATGCTCCAGTTTGCTCTGTCTGTTCTTTCTTTTGCATCTTTCTGGTTTGGCTCTTTTGTCTCTGAAGATGAACAAATGATATATTCTCTACATTATTCCCTTCCTCTGTAGATGACATACTATGTCTAAAACAAATTATGTAAATCCATTTAGGATGAATGCATTAATTTCCTTTCTGTTTCATTGTGATGGAGTCAGAGGGATGTTCAAGACAAGAGTCTTAAAGGCAGCATGGCACAGGGAAAGTACAATGCTCCTGGCCTAACAAATCTAGTCTGCTACACTTCACTGCACAGCTTGGGCTCAGCTGTGTCCTGAGACTAGTTGTGGCCACCCAGCCTTGTTGAAAAGTGTTTGTCACAGCACCCTTATTCTCAAGTCCAGAAACTTGAAAAAGAATTCATGCTGCCTACTCTCTGCTTCTCTTCTCTTGTTATAATCAGTGATCTGAGTAAGGGCCTTCAAGCAGGAGGTGTTCTGCTGCTTGTTCTTCTCTGAAATTTGGACAGCAAGTCCAGTGCAAGCAATACATTATACTAAATTTATCTGTCCATTCTGAGTTTGAGCTTCTCTGAATGAGCTTACAATGCTATTATTTGTTTCTCCCCAATCCCAAGAGTACCCAGTTAATCACAGTCAGATTTTCAAACATTAGACAACCTGAACATAAAGAAGAAATAAAAATTGTTCAGAACACATGACAGGCTGAGTTGTTTCTTACACGAATAAATGCAGCAGACATCTTCAGGTTCTGTGCAGCTGAAAACACAATGCAAGTGCTTTAGCTGTCAATATCGTTATAAAATCCTTAGTGGACTGTTACTGAATCATTGAAGAATTGTAGCGGTATTTTTCTGGGAACTAAAAAATATTGATTCAAGCTCTCTGTCTGTGTGGCTACAGATAATTCATTATTTTCTGTATCTCATCTGTATATCTGCATACTAATAGTTCTCTAATCATAGCGCTAATATGAAGTGGAACATTTACCAAAGATATTGAGGCACTTGAAATCATTGTTTGGAAGGGAAGTAGAGTGAGCTAAATATGATAAATACAGTTCTTCTGCAAAAGCTCCAGAGGGCTCGCTTCTGTAGCCACTGAAACACAGCAGTTAGAGAGTACAGCCAGTTTATAGCAGTGTATAGCAACATTACAAGTACAAACTAGGATTAAGTACAAACTAGGATTAAAACATCCTGCAAAAATACTGCATAAAATTATGAGGCTAGATGAGTATAACAACTCTGGGTGGAAAATTGCAAGTGTTCGGACCTTGAGCTGTATCATAAGGTCTTTAACAACATAAGGTCTTAGTAAAGTGTTTGACTGGGTAATGTTCTTAGTTGTTGCTTCAGAAACAAGAAAGAAAACATGCTGTGGTAAGTCATCATATGCACCTTGTTGACTCTTGACCTCCCCCCTTCCTGCCAGGATCTCTTATCAAAGCACTGACCATAGCTAACATGGTTTAACAGAAAAAAATGTAACTGAATCGCAGAAGCTTTGGAAAGTCCATACATGAAAAGTAGATATTCTCTGGCAGTATAGTGGCACCCTTAATTGAGATTAAGCAATAAGATCTATTGCAAATCCTATGTAAAAAAAGATCCAAACTGATGTAAATTCTTTTTTATATATTTTTTCTTGTTTTAGCATCTTAATGAGTGCTTATAATTCCCCTGGGCCAAGTGCAGTCAGTCAATGTCTGAATCCTTTCACAATCTCCCATTGTTTTGTTCCATCAGGAAAGGCAGGGTCTGTGCTCCAATGTGAGGATTAAGCTCCTTCTGGCAAAATTTCAGAAAACAAAAGCCTTACAGAATCACAGTATGATCTCTAGATAAAGTTCTTGATGGTGGTATTATGCTAGGAAAAGAAAATTCCTCCCAAATTTAGCAAATTATCACAGAACCAAGTTCACTTCATAGTGTGTGATCTGAAGCTGAGGTGTGACATAGGCATAAAATGTTTACAGTTGAGATGAGAAGTAGAGAGTGTAGAACATCACTTTGGTCATCAGTGATCTCAGTGGTTCTACTATTGGTTCTGCTGTAAGATCCTCTTTTGTCCTGCATGGTGAACCAATGAGGGGGATAAATTCTAACCCAATGATGGCTTGCATATGGAATTTATGATCTGAAAAGCAGAATCTGAAAGTCTTCAAGGGAGGAGAGCTTGAGTTTTCATTAAACCTTGTGACAAGTTCAGGATGGCCTGCCACAGCTAGAACATTGATATGAGTTTCTTTGCCCATGTAGATCTGTGAAGTCAAATTTCAGGTAACTCCAAACTTAATTTTCATCTGTTGCTTGTTTTCTTTGCAGGTAAATCTAGAAAACATAAAATTGAAGCCATAAATTGATGAAGGAATTGGGGTCTAAAATCTGTTTTGTTTGCAGTTATTCTCCACAGACTTCGCTGTCTGCACCACAGACAGCTTCTGTCATCCTGCTTGTAGAGGAGAGAGTGTAAGATATTTACTGCTCAAACTCTCACTTCTTATAGGTACTTGGACCCTAGTAGAATGCTGTGATGGATTTGTATGTTAATGTTGACACCATAAATCCAGAATAAATTGTTGTAAGGAAGTGAGAAAGGTAGAGACAGGAAATTACATGTATGCATGCATTGGTTTAGCTTAGGCTAGGTTCATTTAGCATTCTATGATCAGTACAAAATCAAAATAGTTTTTAAATAATGGGGTATTTATTCTTATAAAACCCTATCTATAGAAATGAGATAGTGCTTCCCTGTTTATCTGGGGAACCAAAGCACAGCAAGATTAATGTGGAATTTCTTTGGACATAAAGAGCCTGCTTATAGCATGTGTTTCCAGGCAGGTTTCTCAGAGCATGAATAATCTACAAGACATTGCAGGAAGAGACGTGTATGAGGCCCAGTAAAAATCAGTTGCCCACTTTTGCAATTTTTGTCGCTTATCTTTGCCAGGTTACATGTGGGAGTGAGCAGGTTGAAAGCTATGTATTCATAAATGTAAATTAAACTGTTTAATAATGAAAACACGGCCTAATCCAAGAAAGACTGGCTCAGAATGAAGAGGGAAAAACAGAAGAAAACTCTCCAAATGGCTACTCTTAATTGTGAATAGCACCCAGAACAGCATGAATTGTTCATCCAAGAAACTCTTGTGTACCTTTCAAGAGCAGAGAGGACATACAGTAACCTCTTCTATCTGTGCCCATTAGTGACCCTTGGCTAGCCACAGGGTTATGAGAGCTTTGTTCATCTCACTGCATATGCTACTTCAACCTCAAACTAAAACAGACATAATTTCTTCAGTGCTACAGAGTATGGGAGTCATTAATGATTCCCTTGAGGGCTCAGAAAGTAGAGCAAGATTTCCATTCATTGAATGCATTGATGATCTGCAGTTTGCAGGAACACAACTCAGATTCTGCAATTTTACTTAAAAATCTATTGCTAGATTGAAGGCAGCAACTCTTTGGTCTGAAGTCAGCAAGGCCATGTATTCCCCATCACCTGCACTGCTGCTCCATGAATACTCAAGTAATGTACTAGAGAGCCTTCCCTTAGCAGTTTGCATCTGGATTGATTAGCAGTTAATAGAGCTCATTCCTTCCTGATGGGTCTTTGAGAGATTAGCTAAAATCATTCTGTTCAATTTCTAGTAGGGTAGAATGTCCTGGAGAACAAAAAGCATACTTACCTAGACATTTGTTGACAGATACTGCAAAGATAGAGGTCTTGAATTCCTTCATCAACCTTAAATATCCTTGATCATGACCTCCAGAGGAATGCAGAAGGTCTGCAATCACACCCTCTCTGGCATACCTTCCTCTTTGATAAATTTAGGGCTTCATTTCACAGGCCTATCAATTTGACAACTTTTTATCCAGTGCTAAATTCACTGAAGGTTGAAGGAAGTTGATAACCATAATATTTGGATTTATGGAGTCCCTCTTTCTTTTAAGGCATGTTCTCTTTGATTATCATTGACTAGGAAATAAGTTAAATGAAGATGCGTGATGTCAAGCATTGTCCTGTCGTATAAGGTCTTCCTTTCTTAAAGAGTGCACAGGCCAGAACTGCTCTTACCTTGGACAAAGACATGGAGCTTCAGCCTGAATTCACATGTTCCTCCCCAATTTCAATACTGACCCACTCCCCCAAAAATATTTGCTCCTTTCATTCCCTGCAGTTTTTCACCTAACCACCACTTTCCAACTTTTATGACACTGAGTGAGGTGTCTCCCTTGAACCAGCAACTGCCTCAGATCCTCTCTTAACATTTGCTGCAGTTTACCCTCTGTGTGACTGTGAGAGCATAGATTCTTCTATGTAGCACAGTGATTCAGCAAAGTTTCTGCATCTCATTTCTGTGTTGACAAGCAGAACTGGGTTGAACAGTATGTGATGAGAAATCCAGAGATTTCGGATATTACTGTATTGAATATTCCTGTATTGAACTGAGACTTATTAGAAATTTTTGAATACAATTCTACAGCAAAGTATCAGCAGAAGCCAAATATTTTATTTAAACTTTAACTGCTTCAATTTTAAAGCAATCACTCTAAAAAAAATAAAAGAAAGAGAATTCTTCATTTTCAAAAATGTCAGAACAAAGTGTTTAGTTTACTTTGAAATGCTTCCAAGATGCAAAATAAAAAAAATTGAAATGCAGCCTTCCTCACAAAACAAACGTACAAACAAAACCCCTCTGGAAATCAGTGAATTTCCATTAAGGATTTTATGGAGACACTTTCTGACCAGCATTATCAAACTTTATCTGCCCTCACTTTCTCCTGTGATGCTAATTCAGGACCAGTGTAACCACATAGCTTTGGTTATGCCTGGTTATTCCATTCTGCAACAAAGCCTGTGAACAAACCATGTTAAGTGCAGTGATGTAGGCCATGAGAGGTCAAGCAAAGCTACTTCTGCTAGTGTGCTAGTACAGTACAAGCAGCATAGCAGTGTTATTCCTGTGCTGTGCTGTACTGTGCTGTGCCTGATGAGCCCAATACACAGGGTCTGGGTAGAGCACCAAGCCAACAGAGGTAGGTTGCTTTTGATATGCCAAGTGGGTAACTTAAAACCAGGTGATGTGCAGATACTGAATACTTGGGGTTTCAGTGTCAATAAATGCTTTCTTTGTGTAGTGCAATACAGCTGAATCACAGCTTTGTATTGCCACAGGTAGGAGGCAAATCTGAACTGAAATCAAGTACAGCTCCTGATCCCTGTGTTTCAACAGGTATTCTGTTTAGTGCACTTTGGATTTCTTGATATATGTCAGACAGAACAAACAAATCTATTTCCATGTTTTGCCAAGTATTATACTCACAGTAGAGTAACAACCACGCTCAACAGACAGAGACAAACCTAATTTTAAATGAAGACTTTCTGTCTCACAGTCTGAGAGAAGTGCTGGGGAACCACCACCTCAGAGGCACCAGGGTCAAAGCAGAATAGCACAGAATGATTCTTATTTAGAAAATAGCAAAAGACTGATTCCACACTAGCTACAGAACAAAAGCTATGCAGACGTATCTGTCAGTGCTGGGTTCTTGGGAGGGCTGGAGCTCACCAGGAGGACAGGGCCCATTTTGAGAAGGGTTTGCAGTGTCAGAATGAACTGCAGCAGACTGCAGTGAAATACATTTTTGCTGTGAGTTGAATTTTGACTGGACTTCTAAAATATAGCATTATTTTCTACTATTTACCAAAGACAGCCTGCAGCTTGCTTTTCAAATTGCCTTCTTGTCTGCTGGCAGCATCTATTGAGAGCTGAAATGGCTGAAATGGCTAAAGAGGCAGCTGATGAATAAAAATTACTCAGTTGTCCATTGCTCAGTGGATCAGCAGCCTCCTTGCTCATATCTTACCAAATGACCAAAAATAAGGAAGGCAAGATACCAAAGACAATACGGAGGTGTGTTTCACAGTGAGGACAGAGGTTCCACAAATGGGACAACGTTGGAAGCCCCAGAAATATTGCTCAAAGCTAGCACTATAGTCTGTTTCTTTGCAGCAAGAATGCTCCTCTACTCCAGTCAATTTAGTTGACTGATGTTTGTTGGGCTGTAGGAAATTTTTGTTTGAGGGGTTTTTTTGTTACACTATGATGTGTATAGCTTCTGGCTGTGCACAGTGAGCTGTCTGGCAGAGCCTCTGTATTCTGGTGTTGTGTGTTTCTCAGTGTAATGTAAGGTGGGAGAAAGGGGGTAGCGGAAAAGGTAGTGACTTAAAAACCATTCAGAAGGCGTTTTAATAAAAAACCCAACAGTCATGATTTGATAACTTTTCCTTCTATTCCTTCCTGTCTGTCCTGCTAGCAGAGGCATACTGGAATAAACCCAAAATGGATCAAACTGAGGTTTTCCTACTTGTATGCAAAGTTTTTTTTACTTTAAAGAGAGATTTTGTCACAAGAAGGCTGACCCTTGTCCACATGGCCCTACATGTAATCTGAATACCTGCAGCTCATTGATATTTCCTATTGTTCTCACACTGAAGTGAATTTATGTTGTGTATTAGGCCTGGTACTACACAAGAGTTTGTGCTCAGTGCAATACCAACAGGATGTTGTACCAGGTGCTCAGCATGTCATAGGTCAGGAAGCATAAGACACTGACACTGGGTTGAAATGACCAAAGACTGGGTTATTAACCCATAAATGCGTGTCTCTTTCTCTGTTACCACAGGTCTGCTTGGACCAAGATATGTACTAAAGTAGGTCATGGAAGGGATGGGATGAAGGCGAGCAGGGAGGAAAATACAGAAAATTACTATTTTGCTTTTTTGTTTCCTGCTCTTCGTTTGTTTCCCAGGCTATATTCCTGATTCCATACCTGCACAGGAAGAACACGAAGCCCCATACAAACTTTTGTGTTACAATCATGATTTAATTTTACAGCTTCCTTCAGTCACTTTAACCCATGGCTCAGAGACAGTCAAAATGATGTCTTATTGCTATGACTTGGCAAGTTTCTCATGGTTTTATGTACTGATGCTGCACACTGCTTAGATCAGATACCCTTGTCCTTAGGCTCAAGCCCTGGGAACAGTGATGACGGAAATGCCAGTACTGCCTCAATATGTCACTTCACATTGGTCTCCTGAGACAAGAATGCCACTTTTTTCCAGAAAGGCACAATAATTTATGTCAGCTCGTTAAGCTGGCATACTGCTGATTCAGGCACTTTGTCCCAGCTCTGTAATGGCCTGTCCCTTGTATTGCCCACAGGTTAACTGGGATGAGTTCCTGGGGGGAAAGGTCAAAGAACTCAGGAAAGATTGTTATTGTCAATCTGAATTAAAACCAATGCTGGAAATACAACATTTGAATAGTGCTTTGAATGTCTGGAAGGAAAAAAAGAATTTTTCTTGGGGAGTATGTGAAAGTATTAAAGTCAGCATAGAATGCAGTTGCTGCCTATACACAAGTCCCTAAGAAGGAAGGAAGAATTTAATTGATTAGGAATGGAACTTTGTCTCAGTTTTATTAATTAATTTTCAACACTGGAAGAGGAAATCTTCATTAAAAATACTGTAAGGAGAAAAAGCTAAGTGACCATTGTGAGAGCTTAGACCAAATAATTTTGCAAGAGGCAGCAGGTAATACAAGAAGAGCTGATTCAAGGAGGTCAAGCAGAACAAGTTTTTGAAGGATTTGTCTGTGGGTTTGGACAATGGGTAATATTAAGCGGTTTCTGACAAAAGTATTTAGGACAGATATTTGAGAGAGTGGATCCTGGAGTGTACTTCTTTATGGAACTGAGAAGGACTGACTGCAGTGTTTTGTTAGCCCTTTGTATCTGCTTGGGTTCTTTTAATCTGGTTGCTTTTCAGAAGCATGAATGGCTGAGACTAGGCCAGTGACAGAGGGGAGAGAGCAAGCTCATTCCTTTTGAGCCAAAACAGCAGCTAAGAAATGTGGACAAGGCTGCTCAATTTTGCAGAGAGGCCATAATGTTGAAGGAAAGGGTTGGGGAGGGGGGCGGGGGGAACACAACCAGGGGGAGATTTGCTTTTCAGTAACATTCCTTTTGAAGTCTTTCATATTAAATGAACTAACTTTTGCAAGTAAAAACTGTAGCACCAGTTTATAAAGTTGTAATTTTTATAACCTCTCTCCCATGCTTACTTCACTTGCCTCTTCACCTGTCTTTCCTTTTTACTTTGAATAGTGACAAATATGGCTAGATAAACTGAAAATGCTCTCACCATTCAGTCTTCCTATTAACTGATGAATTAGAAAACCCTTCCAGTTTCTGAGCACTGTATTTTACTGAATGTTTTCTTTGTTCTGGTAGTTTAAAAACACCTATGTAAACCCCTATTTTCAATTGCCTAGGATATAGCTATTGAGTCACACTCCTATTTTGCTATATCAGACAAAAAGCTGAGGAGGTCTAGTTGTTTGTGGGTTTATACATCTTTTCCTTTGGAACAGGCTTCTCTGAGGAAATTAAAATCATATCGGAGAATCTTGCAAAAATGTAGTTGAAACTGAAGAACCAGTTTATTCAGAGAGATAGACCTCTTGCTCAAATTTGCAAAACAATTCCTGAATAATTTTATTTCTGAGCAGTGTTGTCCCATGCCTGTGCCTTCTGTGCCAGCAATCGTTGCTTTGATTTCACTTACACCTACAAAATGCCAAGCCTGACTCTTCCAGAATGAGAAAATCCTGAACATCAGAAAATGTGAGCTTGATAAGATTTCCCAACTTTTTGACAGGGATATACATGGAGTTTGGGACTTCTAAACCAATATATGCCAAAAAGTTAATTGTTCTAAAAACACACATCAAAGTTAGTGACATTAATCTCCTTCTGTCTTAAAATATTGATAAAGTTCATGTTTACCATGTGAAAGTTTGGACATAGACCTAAACTGGATTTTTTTCCTTGGTCTTCACAACCAGGAAGAATTGCTTTCAGTAGGCCTTGATTGCCACAGCAGCTTCATCAATTATTCTTTGGATTTTTCTAACAGCAGTATTGGATACTGAAAAGGCTTCTAAGTGCAGTAAGTTTTCTTAAAGTGAGTGCAGCTGGAACCACTGAAGACATTCAACACAGTTCAAACCTCTTTTTGATTTCTACCACAATGTCTTTCTCTCCTCACCTCTCAACACAAGAATCAGTTCAGGTGTTTCCATGCATTTTATATTTAGAAGCTATCAATGATATTTCTTACGTAGTGTTTAATTTAGATGCTGTTTTATACAGCAACTTCTGACTTGACTAAGGGAAGATGACATAGTGATCTTTCAGTAAGAGTAAAGTCAATGATCAAAGTGCCTGCTAAAATACTTTCTATAAATTTGCATTACTTAGCTGCATAAATAGTTACACTTAGTATATATGTCTTCAGCACTTTATTGCTGATTGAATCAAATTCTTATCTTTTCTGCTCTTCATTTAACTCTGTTCTTTATTTTTTAATAGTGGGCATCTATATGAACTCTCAAGCACCTTTCAATTGCTGTAGCAGTTTATGGAGACCTTCTAATAAGTTTCAAGTAGCTTTTAGTCTTTGAATTCAACCATTTAAGTGGCCTTAATGAGAAAATTCTGAAAACAGATGTATGCCAGGTAAATACCTGCTACCCTTAGCAAAGTGGTAAGGGAGGCTTCCTCGGCCCTTGTGTTAGTTTCCACTAAAAGATCTCAGAGTTGTCACTAGCATAACTTGTGGAAGGAAATATGTCACTCTTGACAAAGGCAGTTGGAAGTGGTGCTACTGCATGCCTAATAGCATTATACAAAAAATACCTACCGGAGGGTGTTGTGTGCCCCACAGCAGAAGTGTATATGAAGCATGGTTTTCTCCCCGATAATTGCAGTGACTAGAAAAGCCAGGAGGTTACAAATGAAGTGGGTTTTATGATAGGTCTTCTGGTTCTTATACAGTTCAGGGGTGTGTATGTGTGTATGTGTGTGTGTGTGTGTGTGTATATATATGTATGTATGTATATATATATATATATANCTCACCTAAAAAATCTCCTGCGCAGGCTCGGAGGGCACACGTGGAGTGAGCCCTTCCCAAATCTTCGTTCGCAAAGATTGGCCATTATTATTATTATTATTATTATTATATGAAATTATAGATTTTATTCTTTCTCCCTTCTGTTTTCATTTGAGATGACTGATTTACATACTTTGCTTACAGAAAAAAATTATTTTCAAACACCTTTTAAAATCTGTTATATTTATTTCATGCTGTGAGCTAAATGTCCCGTGGTCTGTCTATAAATCAGTGTACATTAGCATGTTCTAAAGATTGGGCAGAATTTTACTGAGACAGAAGCATCTATTCCTTACTCCAAAGAAATGCTATTATAGGTTCAAGATTAGATCAACACAAACTAATAGATGTAATCTTCTAGAAGACTACAAAGACTTTTCACTCAGGGCCATTATCTAAACATCTCTCTAGCTGGACTTATAGTATTTAGTAATGAAATTAAAACCATTCATAAAATCTTGTAACAGGAAACAATTTACGTACAGATACTGGATAGAAAACAAATTCATTCATGTTATAACAGACAGCATGATGCAGATAAGTGTCTGACAAAATTCCTATTCTGTCTCATTTTAAAAATCTTCTCTTCAAGGGAGGGAGGGGCAGACAGTATGTGCAGCTCAGCACTGCCATGTATGGATTTGTTCAAGTGGCTAAGTATAAACAGTCTGTTTGTAGTCACAAAATCGGACTACAGATTCAAAGCGTCTGGGCAGGGTCCTCTATCTAAAACTATATTTGAGTATGGCTGAGTATTTCAGAAAAAGGCTGGAATTATTATTAGCAAGAACATATGCCACTAACATTGATAGTGTGTGTAATATTGACTTTCTAAATCATTTGTGCCTATATAATTAAAATATGTCCGTGTCCCACTACCACATTCCTAATTTTTCTAGTGTGAAATCAGAGGGATTGATACATTTAATTAAGACACCAGAAAAAGGAATCGTGCAAATTAGTTTGAAGACAAAAACCTTCCATTATTCTATTTGCTTGCTAGGATAGACAGATTGATTTAATAATTTTCTGGAGACATAGAACTAACTTTGCTTCTAAGAGAAAGTGTGATACAGAGTGTGTATTAGCTACATATCTAAGAGATAACAAAAATATCCTGTTCCAGTGGGGAGAAAAGATCTTATTAAAGTGGGGGTGTTTGTGTAGACTGAGGAAAAATATGTATCATATATGAGCACAATTGCTGAGTTTCCTTCTCCGTGGGCTAAACAAGATCCAGTCCTTTAGATTTCCTCAGGGTTGTTCATAAATTTGGGAAGCCATATTTTGTGTGAAACACTGTTCCTCACATGCTCTCAACTTTGTTAGATTTGAGATGGAAAAGATACAGTGGAGTTTGAATTCAAATAAAATGGATGCGAGTTTCTGACTTGAAGTCTCGCTCTCAACACAATGCTCAAAAGTGGAGGAATTAAAGTGTTTTTTTCCCATTTTTTCCTACAGATTAGCATTGTTGAAATGTTGGTGGAATTATGCAATCCCCCAGAGATTTTAAAAGAAGCAAACAAAGCTTTGGGTTTATCCTCCATCTACATTCTAAGATTAAACTGGATTTCAAACTTACTGAGACATCCAATATCTCCTGGGTTCTCAACTGACCCCTCTAGCAACGCAGCCTTTGTGACAGGAGGTAGGGAGGTACAATGTGGTTAGCAGTGGAGCCCAGAGAAAAGTGCCAAAGCCCAGAGTCTCTGATGGCCCAAATGAGGGTTTACTACAGAGAGGCTATGCTACTTTATACTTACTGAGGATTTTGTGCTTTAAAAAAATTTCTTTAAAACAGACTCCCCATCATATGTCAGCTCCCCTTTTTCTTCAGGTCAAATAAAAACTACAAAGCTAACTTCTTCCCATATTCTTTTGCTGCTGAGCTTGTCTGGCACCTTGGAATAACAAAAACAACCAAACTTGAGCCAAATGAAATATTTACAAATCAAGGTTATGCTCTACACAGTGGGAAAACAACACCAAGATTTTTATTTATTTATTTACTATGGTTTGCATGGGTAAATGCAAATTAGAAGAAACACTTAGTTTGCACAACTTTATCATCGGAATTATGCTACTAGTAGCATGCTTGCCATTTTACACTGACTGTGGGACCTTTGTTTTTTTAATGTAAGCATATTAATAGCTCAGGGTAACTTTCTAGGATATTGTATAGGAAGGCAGCATACTGATGTGATTCACAAAAACTGGACAATGCACCAGGAACCTTTCTAAGCATGTTTTCTTGAATGTCTCTTTTCAAACTCAGGCATCAAACCTCAAAGTTCAGGGAAACATCCAATCCAACTTCATAGCTATTTCATTTAAAAAAAAAAAAAAGAAAAAAGAGAGATGGTCACACTTAAACTTAACAGATAACATCTAAAACATTCATATGGTTGGTGAGAGACCAAAATTAATTTTTTTTGTCTGCTTAACTTCATACAAAAAGATGCATTACTCAGGAGACAGTTTGCTGCCCCAAAACATCTTATAGTCACAGGCTAGGTCTGTCTCTCTAATTTGATTTCATAAGATGCAACAAGCCAAGAATATTCTCCTCTAGTACAGCTGTTGCAAGCTTGTTTGGAAGACACTATTGTTTGTCAAGTCCCATTTCAATATTTTATGGCAAGTGAAAGAATTTCTACAGAAGGTGTTGAGATCCCACTGAATATCCTGAAACTTTGTACTTAAGGCACCTTGGGAGAAGAACTGAATTCATATCTTTACTTGAGGTTGGGCAGGTTTGTACATCTGTCTCCTGTATGGAGAAGGAAAATGTACTATTTCAATACTAAGTTTAAGGTGGGGCACTTTTATTTTTTATGCTGCCTGTGAGAGGGTGATGTGCTCTGAGGATACCAAAAAATCCAGAGAAGTGTGACACACTGTGCATTCCTGCCAGGACTGTCGCAGCTAGATGAAAGGCTCTCAATTTTTGTCATGCGGTGTGGCCACTAACAAAAAGAAAGAAAATGAAGGACACAAAGATATATAGAATCATAGAACCATAGAATCATAGAATCGATCGGGTTGGAAAAGACCTCCGAGATCATCAAGTCCAATCCTGGGTCCAACTCCAGTCCATTAACTAGACCATGGCACCCAGTACCACATCCAATCTGCATTTAAAAATCTCCAGGGATGGTGAATCCACCACCTCTCTGGGCAGCCCATTCCAATGCCTGATGACTCTCTCTGTGAAGAATTTTTTTCTGATATCCAACTTCAATTTCCCCTGGCAGAGCTTGAGCCCGTGCCCCCTTGTCCTATTGCTGAGTGCCTGGGAGAAGAGACCAACCCCCACCTGGCCACAACTTCCCTTCAGGTAGTTCTAGACAGTGATGAGGTCACCTCTGAGCCTCCTCTTCTCCAGGCTAAACAAACCCAGCTCCCTCAGCCTCTCCCCATAGGACTTATGCTCCAGTCCCTTCACCAGCCTTGTTGCTCTTCTCTGGACCCGCTCCAGCACCTCAATATCCTTCCTGAACTGAAGGGCCCAGAACTGAACACAATACTCAAGGTGTGGCCTCACCAACGCAGAGTACAGGGGAAGGAAGGACCAGTGAAAAAGAAAACTGTAGTGGTACCTAACACAACAGCTTTCCCATTTGCAGCCATAGTCCTGTGTATCTGTCCTTTGTTGTCTTCTTTTACTAAGCATATCTAAAAGGGGATCTTTGGGTTGAATTTTAAATTACAGGACCCTTTCTGTACTGTAAACTGTTGCTAGCATGGCATTTTGCTAGGTGAAAACTGGCAATATGGTATGCAACTCAGTTGTGTCAGCCACAAAACCCTAATACTTCTACTTTTTATTAAAAAAAAAAAAAAGTAGTCCGGGAGTTACTTGTCCTTCACTTGAAATGTGGTAACAGTCCAAGGGCTATGACTAAAGGCTGTGTTTGGGAAGGTACTTGATTATATATGCTGTACTTTCATTTGAGATTTTTGTGTCTATAGCAAACTGGCAGAGACTTCAACATTACCTTTGGACTGAGATAATCTAATTGAACAAAACCAAGCTTATTTCTAAATTATTATCTATATTATTGTCCAGTATGTACTAAATGCAAAGCTTTGGAAGTTCATCTTGGGTCTTTCCTGGCCTTCCTCATACAGAAACCTCAGTTACTCTGTGTTAAAGTGCTCAACAAAAAGGGGTGCCCTATTTCTGGTCTGCTCCAATACAGCTACTATAATAAATAAAATTAATAATAAAACTGGAGAATGAACGAAATCTGGACTTTTTATAAGGGCCTGACAAGGCCCATGACAAGGGGGAATAGCCTTCAACTGAAAGATGGTGGATTTAGATCAGCTATTAGAAATAAACTCTTCACTATGAGGGTGGTGAGACAGTGGAACATGTTGCCCAATGAAGTTGTGGATTCCTCATCCCTGGAAGTCTTCAAGACCAGGTTGGATGGGGCTCCGAGCAACCTGGTCTAGTGGAAGGTGTCCCTGCCTTTCCAGGGGGTTTAGAAGTGGGTGATCTTCAAGGTCCTTTCCAACCCAAACGATTCTATAATTCTGTGATAATAAAAGAGCAAACAATAGACGCCTGGGCTCCTGATTCCTAATCAGAAGTTCGTACTCCTTTTCCAGTTATATCAGTGCTTCACAGGTGATGGGCGTATTTGGCAAGATATGCATATTGTAAGTGGAAAGCATGATCAATGTACACTTTGATACTGGTTTCCCAGACAATTCTTCTGGAAGTACTCTTGATGAGAATTGCTGTGGCATGGAGCAGATTTACTTAGTTATGGCAGAAGTGTGTATTGTGTGTATAAGAGCAGGAATAGAGTTGTGCGTTTGCAATCTGATTTGAGATTTCATCTAGCTATGATTCAGTTGTTCCACTTAATTACTGCGTTCTCAGGTCTTCTGCAGTGAATGTGTTTTCTTAACCTACAGTCTCCAAGCTGCTAGACCAAGTATTCTTTTATAACTGAAAAGCAATTTGGGAATACTCCAATCTTTTTTTGAAGTGAAAACCACAGCACAGCATACTAAGAAAGCAATTTATTCAAAGTCATTGGGGCAGGTCACTCTGTTTCAGATTGTCATTGTGGTTTCAGGACATCTGGGTCTTTTTGATTAGAATTGAGACAAGAGGAGAGTTGATTGGGACTTTGTTGACTAGACTTCAAGTGTGAGCTATTTCATCTGAAATACTCCTTATACAGCATTTGATTTGCAGCACGTGAGGTACATGATAGCTTCTCATACAGAACCCACATAAGCTAAACATTAAGATAAATCAGAAAGTGGGGTGCTGAAGATCTTAGCTATGGATTTATGTCTTTAAAATGATACTTATATAGCGTAAATCTAGCTGATAGTACATTATAGACTTTGAAAATGTTTACATTACAGCCTTGATAGCTCAGCACTTGGTATAATTTTTCCTTCTCATTAAACTAGTTTTATATATTAGGGAAGCAGAGAAATAAAGAATACATGATGACCATTTTTTACCTTAAAATTCCTTTAAAAACATGTCATGTATCCACTTATTTATAAAAATTGAACAAAAGTGTGATGTAATTTAATTTTATAAGTTATGATAATCATGATGTGATTTTTACATTTTATCTGCCTAGTTTTCTATTTATACAGTGAAAAGAGAGATTAAGTACTGTCACTAGAACTTCCAACTGGGCTCTGGAATTACAGCTGTCCAGCTGGCTCTGACTCATTTCAACAAATAAAAGTGCTAAAATCCAAAGTCTAATAAGCTATGTTCCTACCACGTGTAGGGGGGAGGGCTGCCCATCTTGCCTTTTTTTTTTTTTTTGAACCTATTACCTGCAGCCTCTCTGGAGACAAGCAAAGTTTCCTACCTGGCAAGAATAAAGCTAATCTGAATATATAAAGGACTGCAGTTGTATAAAACTAGAGATACTTTCTAGAGTAATCCCAGGTCTGTATATTCTGCAATTCTGAGAATTCTAAATTCAACTAGAAAACAACTAGATTATTCAATACCTGGAAAGATGCAAGAAGTACAAGTACACACTCAATTGCAGGATACTTCTGATGAATAAATTGTTACAATGATCATTTATATTAATTCACATTTGCCACAGGAGGTTTTTGAAACAGCAATCTAATACCATAAATTTAGTATCCTTTGTTGTGAAAGAAATTGGAATTAACTATAGGCTTTCTGTTTAGTGAAAAGTTTTGTGATTTCTAAATAGTATATTTTCTTACATTTTCAAACAAAATAAGGTATTCTAGGTTTCCTGTGAAATCAAATTCATGTAGAAAAGCTCTGAGGTCTTGGGTAAATTAAATTAATTTTTGTACTTAGTGTTTAACCACCATCATGGCTAAAAAAGTTTTTCCTGTTTTTCAGTTTGTTTCCACTGACTCTCATTCTCCCACTGGGCACCACTGAGGAGAGTCTGGGTCCATCATCTTCACATCCTCCCCTCAGATGTTTATATACATTAATATGATCCCTTCTGAGCCTTATCTTCTCTAGGATAATCAGTCTCATCTCCCTCAGCCTCTCCTTGTCTGACAAATGATATTTAATCTTTCTTGCTTTGGGGCACCCAGAACTGGAGACATGACTCCAGCAGTGGCCTCACCAGTGCTAAGCAGAGATGAAGGATCACCTCCCTGAGCATAGACTGAATATTATAACAATCTAAATGGCTGATTAAAGCTAAATTGTGCAAGGGCTGATGACAGAAACCCACACAGTTCTGTTAAATGTCATAGTCTTATAGTGGATGCCCTTCCTCTCTAACAATAGATCTATCCAGTCGTGCTGATGAAGAACACAGATTTAACCTTCCTTCTTGAACATCTGGCACATATAGACTACTCTGAGAATTGGCTCCAGGCCCATATCTTGTCAAGGACAATTATACTTAAATAGAATCAGACTTAAGGTAATGATTCTGTTAGTACCATTAAAAATACCTTTTACAAAGCAAATGGTTCTTGGATGTTAAAAACAACAAACACACACACATAAATCATCAACCTACCAGTCACAAAATCTGAATGCACAGTCAAATTGGGACTTTGATCAATATCAGTACATGCAGAGGCAACAATCTGATATCAAATCTTCATTTAAACAGACTCAGCCACCAATTACTGCAGACAGCTCAAGTACCAAGTTTAACATCAAATTTATGCCCACACAGTTTTAAAGGACTTTAAAGCCAGGTGGTTTCCTTATCCTTTCAAATTTCAGAACAGAGATAAAATCAGTTTGCTATTTTTTGCTCTAGAATTGAACTTATACTTTGTTCTCCTGCCTGCCTATCTTTATTTCCTCTCTTTTCCCTAGAAGCCAAAGTTTGCCTTGACCCAAACTGACTCTCAGGTATTTTTTTTAAATGCGAATGGCCTGAAATACAAATGGATCAATTGCTAAACATTTCTTCCAGATTGTTCTGAAGATGCCTATAGGTATAGAAACAAAATCCAGTTTCCAAGGTCCTATCAGTCATCAACTGCTAAGAATATTTTTGAAACAGTGGATCTTGGGACAGATTTAGACCAAATCACATTAGCTTTTTAATTTTTAGATTTGACAAAGTCACAAATTACAAGAGGAGCAGATTCTCTGAAGGCCGGGTGCATACAATAGTAGCTTTTCAGAACATATCAGAAGAAACTGCATATCCTCCCAGCACTTAGTTTGCTATAATACTCCCCAGATTCTTGTGTTTTCACGCTGAGTAGCAGCTCATTTTACTGTATGCTCTGAGAGACATTTAACATCCAGCCAGGGAATTAGGCACAGCTGGATCACTCCTAATTGCCCCGGCCTAAATGTTCATTTTTAAGTGTGGGCAATTCACCCAGAAGCTCATCTGTAGGGCTGAGAGGGTTTGGCCAGTCTGTTTGTTTCAGAATTTTCAACCAGATTAGCAAATGTTCCCCTGTGAACCTCTGGGCAATGTAGTTCTCTCATAAAACACTTGGTGGTGATAATAATAAAGGTGAGACAATAGACTGAAATTACCTTTGGTAAGACTGGACAGAAACCACAGTGTAGGGTATGGAATAAATGGCTGATCAGGAGCACAGCTGTGCTTCACGACGGCAGTTCTGCAATAGTGTCACATACACATTCATCCCTCCTGGCAAAGTGTTTCTGACTTCAAGGACAAGGACTGTAGTAGTCTCCTCTTCCTATATTGTGACCCTTGCTTGGCTTTTTGTTTCTGGATTTGTTTGAGATTTTTGTTTGCCTGTTTTTTTTTCCCAGTGACTAAGCATCTAATTTGAATCAACTGTGGGAGAAAAGAAGATTGAAGGTAAAGTAGTGCTTTTTATTATTCAGGTTGTCACTAATTGCTGTTTTCAGTTCACAACACTTAAATGAAATATTCACGCAATTGGGCCAGTTGTAATTCAATCAGAAACCCATCCAACTACCCTGAGGAATCCCATCAGGGCTCCTTACATAGCAAGAAAGAATTTTAATTAGAAATTTGAAATAAGCTTTCCTCCATTTTTGCCAGGAACAAAATGGGCTGGTGCTTAGTGCCTCCATTTGGGGAATTAAAGATTTTGCAAAAAAAATAATACAAAATTAAAAAAAAAATCAGCATTTAAAGAAATGTCTAGAATTTAAGAGTGTAATAAATGGGTCCATATTTGCACTTTCTGGTAAGTTCCAGTGAGGAATAGAAATGTCTTGCAAGCACAGTTCTAGGTGTAAAGTACACTACCACTTCTGCTGTATCTCCATTTTTAAAAGTTCTATCGTACACTAAAAAATTATGAATTATTTAGTTGTACACAAAACTATCTTTGAAGATGCAGCTTCTAAAAGACAGGGGGCAAATTACTATTTAGACCTTTTAAAAAGGACACATGGTATCAGCCCTGAGAGGTGTTTTGAATGGTTAGAATAATTGCAGTAAGGTGCAGCCACAGGACAAGAGGTGAAGAAAGAGGATCAGTTCCCATGATTCAGAAATTACGGTTCTTAAAACAGTCACTAATTTTGAGACGTATGTCTTAACTCTAATAAACAGGGAGAGGGTAGCAGGGGAAATTACGTGATTCTGCTTTAAGTTTTTGTAGAGTAAGTCAAACCAGCTTTCTACTCTTTAATAACTTTGGCAGCTGGGAACTTCCTGAACAAAACCAGTTCTGGTACTTCTGTAGCATTTGGCATGTATTGTAAATGTGGATACAGCACCAGGCTTGACTCCATTACAAGAGGATTTACGACTCCACTCTCAAAACAGAGTAACACAGTAACTAGGTAGCAGATAAATAGCAAGGTGTGAGGTTTGGGATTTGTTTGTTTTCTGTGGTTTGGTCAGTTTATTTAAGATTTTTTGTGTGTTTTGTGTTATGTGGGTTTTTTTGGGGGAGGGTTGTTTTTTCTTTTTGTTTGTTTGGTGGGGTTTAGGCTGGGGGTTAGATTTTCTTTGGGGTAGAGATTTTTAGTTTGGTGTTGTTTTCATGCTCTTTCTTAACTTTTTTTAACAGAGCTTGGAGGGAAATTAAATAGCCACCTCACATTAGATGGCTTTTACTTTTGCTTCCTGACCTTTAGATCCATTGCTTGCTTTCCTCCTTCTTATATCTTTCTGAAAAACTCCTTTTGGAAAAACAACAACAACAACAACAACAAAAACCAACCAGAGCTGAACACAGCATCTTTCCCTCAGCCTAAAATGTAGTAGCCTAAAGCTGACACTTGCAGACCACAGCCCAGCTCATTTGGACATGTTTTTCCTAGCTTTGCTACCCTGGAAATGTTGTGCTTTTTGTCCATATCATTTGAATTTAATTAGAGTGACAAGCCCAGTAGGACAATTTTGGAAACTTCCCAAGTCTTTTTGCTCAAGGCCACTGAGTTTTTCAGTGAGATCCAGGACTTGTACCTCACTGTTCTGCACCTGCACCAAAGTGGTCAATTGCTTCAGACCCTTCAGAAGGACAGGTGGGAAAGAACATTACAGAATTGCAGGCAGTAACTTACCTAAATTGGCAGCAGCTCCATTGACCAGACTTGCACTAACAGTTGATGATCTATGATATTTGGATAGTGTCCTAACAAGAAATATCCTGCTGTCCTAGCCTTACTCCTAAGATAAATGTCTTTCTCTGTGCTCCAAAACTGTTAAGAGTATAAAACCAAGCTTCCATTTCTAATGTTCTTCTGCTGCTGGGGATCCTCAGAGCTCAGCTAGGGATAAAATGAGCCTAATTATATGCATGTGAGGGTGAGTCTGAAATACAGCTAAAATAAAAAAGGTAGTACTGTTATTGGGTCTAGTATAAGTAAGGGCTTGATCATAAGTATTTCTGCTGAATTTTTGGCACGTCTTTTTTCTACCTTCTTCATTCTAAGACTTGGGACACAGGTCTTGGGCACACACTCAATGAAAATCAGGAGCAAGGTTTTATGTTAGAACGTGAGTTACACTATATAAGCCATTTGTCTTGTTTTCATGTTTAGAAGCAGGACTTTCTATTATAGCTAGTAATTAATTGGATTACGTGTTACTTTTTTTTCTGACTAAAAGTATTCTAATTTCACAAGGATTATGCAGTTTGGTTTTGTGTGGAAACAATATGAGTTAGAAAAGAGTTAATCTCTTATCATAGGAAATTAATGTATTTATGTGGCAACTACATTTATTAGGAGAATAAATTTTCCTTCAGGGCTATCTCACTGATTTTACAACCAGTTTCACATTTAATTCCAGTTCTTTGGAGCATGATATCTCAGATATTTCACAGAAATGACTGCAAAATGTTTAGTAAGTTGTGCCTGAAAATCAGCATATTTAGTTCACCCCATTTCAAAGACTTATGATCATGTTTAAACTGTAGTTAAAGTGTAACATTTTTTACATCACTCTGAACTAGAGCGGGTGTCTCCGTTCAGTATGCAGAGCAAAAGATCATGTTGTAATCACTATTATATTCCAAAGGTTGGTTTTAATTTACAAGAGCAAAGTGATTTTAATGAAAAGGGGAAAGTTTATTTAAACAAAAGCTCTTACTCTCAGAAGAGTTCAGACATTATAATCCCAAGGGAGCTCTTCTTAAAAATTCTTAAGGAAATAATGAAGAGCAGAACAAAGGGTTGAGGTTTTAAGGAAATCTACTGAAATTTAGCAGTCAGTAGAAGAAGAGAAGTTATAGTCATGGAAATTAAAATTCTCTACTTATTCTCTACTTCCACCTCTTTTCTGGCTTTGTCTATCAAGCATCTTTGTGTTTCCTGCAGGGGTTCTCCAGATTGTGTAGAATAGAAATTTTATAATCACAGTCTGCCATCGTAACAGTCAGTCCCTGTCAACTATACTGGTGACTTAAGTAAAAAATAAACCTTACAAATGATCTCTGTCTGAGGGAATTAAATACTCTGCTAAAAGTAATGACGACAAACATAACTCTGAAACTAGAGTTTCAGTCTTTTTTCCTTCACCTTTTTAGGTTGTCTGTAATGGTAATACAGGCAACGCTGTAGTTAAAAACACTGTAGCTTCCATCGGTACTAGATCAATTTGCTCTCCATCCTCAGACGTCAATGACTTTTCTTTCCTACTGAAGGGATTGATTCAGTGCTTAGCCTTGAAGCTACATGATGCAACTACAGAAAAGGTAAACATGGTTGCCACTCTTGGATCACTGCTCATCTTCAGATAATACGATGGGACAACTACTGTCTTCATATGCAGAGAAAATGCCATTTAAAGTCTCTATCAACATACTAATTCTAGACTAGATATTAGCTGCAGTAGCAAAAACTGCTTTTAGGCTGAATACGAAATCTTTTCTCTTGTCTGCTTAAGCAGGGAGTAGGTTGTCAGTTCATACTTTCCTCAATATATGTAAAGTAATAATAGTGATATGCCTAGAGATTATCATACAGTTTTCTTTGACAGCTGGGAGCAGCTGCACTATAAACAAAGAAGGCGCAGAAGCAAGGCTGTCTAGCCAGACCAATGCACATTTTGTGTTCCCTGGAGAAACTAATCTCTTCTGCTACTTCCCATTGCTCAGCTTACCCAACATGTTGAAAGCCATGTCTAATTACCATTTCTACCTTCATTCAGTCCAAAGAGGCATTATTTTAGCAGACAAAACATGCATCCTATTTCTGTGTTAGTCATATATTATTTCTCTTCTCCAATTTCCACCTGAGCTTTTACCAAATCTGTTCCTTCAGCTGTACCTCACTTGACTCACAGTTTTGCACGTGAATGCACATTTCCAGCTCACTCAAGTGGCCTTTGCTGCTTCATGGTATTTTTTTACAAATTGTAGAATACATTTGCTATTTAAATTTTCGTTATTTCTTTCTACTTTCTTTTATCTATGTTTCTTTTTTTTTCCTGTCACTGAGAGATACTGTAGGCATGAAAACTTGATCTTATCCATTTCTCTTGGAACTATGCTATTTGTGTGTGGCCTGTAAAGCCGTACACAAACAGCACTTATGAAACAGGAATCACGATGAGTACATCTCCAAGTCAGTCTAAAGAATGCAAAGTATTTTCTCTGGTTATACTGGAGCTACTAAACCTTTTCCTCTTTGAGAAACAATATACTTGTTCTTTCCGAGATACTTCCTTGAGAACTAGCTGATGTGGAGGACCAGGCAAAACTAGCATAACTGGTTTTTGAGCTCTCAAGCCACCAAACCTAATCTCATGTGCTGCTTCTATACAAACGTGCAGTTATTTCCTGTCAGTGAAATATATAGACTGGAGGTCCTGTGGTGTAAAGGAGAACACTCTGGACTCTGAATTCCAAGGATCTGAGTTTGAGTCTCAGTGGGGACCATCCCCTGGCAGTTCAATGCCTCCCTGCCATCCCATCCCATCGCATCTCGGATGCTCAGCAGGGTCAGCCCTGGTTAGTACCGGGTGCTGTGACAGTCCCAAGGACTTCACTGTCACTGTCCAAGCTTGCTTGGCCGTGGCAAATGGACCCTTAGGACTTAAATGGTGGAGCCAGTTTCTGCACACGCTGTGCCTCACCTAAAAAATCCACTGCGCAGGCTGGAAGGGCCATCCACGTGGGGAGAGCCCTTCCCAAATCTTCCTTCATGAAGTTTGGCCATACATACATAGACTGGAGGAAGCACCTCATGGCATAGGGACTGCTTTAAATCATGCTGGCTCTTGGCCTGAGTCATCTTTCATCACTGTGAATTCAAAGTTGGCAAACCTGAAATACCTCAACATTAAAGAAAGGTGTAAAAATCTCTGTCATTGTCACTGAAAAGGAATTGACATTATTCTCTTCCTTTAGAATTCCAGAAGCACCTTCACTACCCTGTTTTAGTTGAAGTTGAGAGAAAAGTCATTAAGGAGGATCAAGAAGAAACTGGAAACAAATATATTTCTATAATTTCAAAGAGCCACTGGATCTGTAAAGACTCTGCTCTGAGTTACTACTGGGAGGCAGATCCATAATGTGTAATAAAAGCACCACATCTCTCACACTGAACTATCTCCTATCTTCTTCATATCCAGTGTTTTCTGAAAAATGAAAAGGAAGCAAGTATGTGTATGATGAAAATGTTAGGATGTGAACCTTCTTTTCCTGAAGCCAATCAGGCATCTCCAAAAATATGGAACAACCCCTTTGGCCTTTTCACCGAGTTATATTTCAGCACTGTAAGATTTAACTGTAAGAGACTTCTGGATCATTGTCCTAGGTGCTTCAAAGGGCTGGAAGCAAGGACCAAAAATTTAGTGTGAAGTGCATTCAGCTTCATCTTCCATGTCTATTTTATGATTTTAAAGACAGCTCTTTTGAATTTTTGTGAAATCATCATAGATTGTGATACCGAATAATGAATTACTTTACAGTGACACTTGAGGCCAGTGCAACAGAAGACTTCTTGATCTTGGACAAAATCTTGCTGAACTTCAGTGTTTTATCCTGGATATCTGGTCTTGGCTGTCCTTGGTTACGTCTCCCTTTTAGAGAGGAAGATACCTACAGGGGTGAGACACTTGTTTCAGTAAGGTTATTGATTGATTTTGTACAGTCTCAGAAGATTCTGTACTTATGCTAAGTGGCATAGTGACCACACTCCCAGAATGCTAGATGCTGACCTGTATAAAAGATGAACTCTTTTAGATATAGAAATATTACCCCCACCACACCCCCCCTCCTCCCCAAGAAAAGAAAATTTAAAAAAAGCTAAACACAGTTGTTAGTTTCTAGCAAATTTTTACCGCAGTCTGATTAGTACACAGTGCTTCTTGAGTGTTAAAATGTTTTAAGTGAAGATCATGCATGCTAGTCTCTTATGTATGACAGCTTTAGCCCAGTGGTAGTTCACAGTTTGTTGTGGGTTTTTTTTCAATTGTGACAACTTCCTATACTCTCTGGAGGGCATAATAACAATTTCTAAGTTTTCATTTCATGTATTACTGTATTGATAAGTAAAGTGACTAGCAATTCTGTTCTTTCTGTCCTATTTGGACACAGTCTTTCCTTAAAATATCTCTCAGAGACAGTAATTCTATCTTTCCAGTCATGGAGGAGAGTGTGAATTATTCACTGACTTGGGAAATTTCAGAAAATTCTGTAACCATGTGTACTTTTCACTTACCTTAATATTCAAGGAATATCTTGAAGTAATCTAGTTGATGAGAACAAAATTGATGATGGATACTTGGTCTCCAAAGACAGCTGTTCTTCCAGCCACAGTTGATTTCAATAACGATGGTACTAGCTGATACCTTGGATAACTCCTTGAAAGGGAGGGAAATCAAGACAAAAAGGGTAAGGTAAGTAGTCTGTCTTCTAGACTGATGCATATCCCCACTCAGGCCAAAAGTGGTTAAAATAGCATGTTCTCAGTGGATGAATAATTCCACTAATATAGTGGAGGGGTTTTTCACGCTCCCAGGAGCAAGGCTAGGAAAGCGGCGAGCCGCAGGCGGCGGCGCTCCCTAGGATCATGCCCCTTAGAAGCTAGGGTCAGCTCTTCCTGCTCCCGGCCCGGCGCGACCCCTCCGGACGGAACAGATGCAGACCAGGCGAGAGTCCACGAGGAAAAGCATGATTTTAATGGAGCGCGCTCGCTTATAAGGGGGCGCGCACAAAGTTCCCGGATGAGGGCGGGGAAGAGGGGCGGAGATGGGGAGGAGACGGGGAGGAGCCACGCACTCCATTGGGTGCATGCAAACGAAGGGGAGGAGGGAAGGGAGGAGTGGCAAAAGGACCAATAGGGAGAACGAGGTGTGTGGGAGAATTCCAGGGGTATTGTGGGAAGAAGAAACTTGGATCGTTGCCATCTTTTAAGGGTACAGTGTCCATCCGGAAAGCCTCATGGTCCCAATCCTGTCGCTGCACGCGCTGCCTGGGGTCCCAGGCCTGAGTGCCCTCATCTGCCCAGCGCCTGTAATTCTTTCTTGGTCTGGTCTCCTCCGACAGCATGTGACATGAAAGATATTAAAGACCAGACAGTGGAGGTCCATGCTTGTTCTGGCAGCCCCTAGATGGAACCAAATTAGTAAACCTTTAGAGTGGGATAGAGATATGAAGTCTATATCTGCCTTCTAAACTTTGAAAAACAATTGCTTCTTTTCTCATTGCAAAGGGCTGCCCCTTCAGTTGTCATCAGATTGTTTTTAAAAATAAAGGAGAGACAATTAAGGCAAATTATGGCATCCTGACTCTAGTGGGGGTCATAGCATTATGGAGTATTTGCAGGCTTGTGCTTTTCCCTACACACATGCATTCTCTGTGTCATTCTCCTTCATAGCACCATGGGCTCTCTATGGCTGTGGAAGACTGAGTTCTAGAAAACTTCTTACTGGGAGAGGGTTGAAATTGTTTTAAGCATAAGATTTGAGTTTGGTTTGGTTTATTCGTTTTGGTTATGCAGACTAATCAGTCCCTACTAATAGCTATGCAAAATAACAGATATTATAGTATCATTTTTGTTCTTGAATTTTGAGTAGGCTACAGACACATCAATTTTGTGATTCAAACACCCAGATAAAGATCTAGTCTTGACTCTCTGCTTCCCAGTGTCCTAAACATTTTAATAACAAGCTGCAAAAGACATGACCAGCAGAAAATGTTTATGGACTACAAGGCAGTAAATTGTATACATCAAATATAGCATATTATGATTTGCTTCTCTAAACCCAGGAATAAATAGGGCATGAAAAATTACAACAGTTCTTTTCCTCAGTGTACTTCTTTCTGTGTCCTGTTAAGATGGGCCTGTTCGATTATAGTTTGACAAGATGAACTTTTTTTATTTTTTAAATTTGTGGGTACTAGGTGTGTAGGTAATTAGATAATTTCTAGGAATCCAACTGTTCTAATTGACAGAAACATAATCTTATTAACTGATATGTTGATTTATTTAAACATTACTTCCTACTGGAGTAGCCTGGAACTGAACTTGATGTGGGTTTTGTGTTTCCAGTTCCTGACTATTAATCAGTATGGACTTGCTGATTAATCAGTAAGATAAGGACATTCATGAGTAGATCTATAAATCACTCCCTCCTGTATCAGTCAAAAACAGTGGTATGCAGACAAATCTGGGACAGGTAGTGCTGAAGCAGAAGTCTTTTCAAGGAAAAAAAGTGGTATTGATAAAGACACAGAAACGCGTAATACAGAAACCTCACTTTGGATGAAGATACATAAAACTTTTCTGGGTATTCTCAGCTGCTACTCCAATTCCTCTCTTCAGATCTCAGTCAATTAGCTGTCCCTTGAAACAGAGTAAACTCAGGGTGTGCTCCGTTAGCATATGTTGCTAAAATGAGCAACTCTTGAACCAAACAGCTGTCTTCAGCATATACTTGAAAGCAGCATTTCAAGTCCTTACTGAGCTTTATGTTTAAAAAATAAAATGTCCACAACAAGATTTAGGGAAACTCATTCCTTTTTCATCTGAAACCTGTTCAAACCACCTTTTTTTTCCCAAAAAACTTGATCATAAAGTAGACATGAGTAAATTTGATAGGCATTTGACAGCACTGTTTGAATATTCCTTTGTACTAAGAAGATACATTTGCTGCCACATTTTCCTGAGCTAGAAAGAAGAGTCAATTGCAGAAGGAAATTAGAAGCTGACATAAAGGTCAGAGAGTAGGTGAACAAGGGAAGGGATCTTCTGAAATTAAACAGCTATTGCAATTAAGGTCTGATAGTCCTTCTTCTATGGGTCATAGGATCTGTGGCAGTTTTGATAAATGTTTTACCTTTTGTAACAGATCTATCAAGGGTAGCAATGGCAGAGGAAAAAGTTCTCTTTACAAAATCACTTATAAGAAAGGAGTCAAAAAGTTCCTTCAGCTCCCTTAACCTCAGTGAATCTGGGTAATTCAACTGCCATTCTCAGCCTCAAAGTTCTTATTCTAGCAGCACTTCAAATATTTGCCAAACTGCTGGCTAAATCTATATATATATATACTGTCAGATTTGACAGAAGATTTAAAGTTTCAAATTTCAGCATGAGTAATCCTTGATTTAGGACACCAAATCATGAAAGAATACATCACATTAGGTTTCATCTAAGACAGATTTTATGAAGATTGACCTTATTGAAATTTTAAGCATATTTCATATTCAAAATCCCCATATTTCATTAGTTTGCTGTGTAAAACTCACTCTGTGTTCAAAACAAATAACTGCTTTTTCTCTACTTGGAAGTGGGTAAAGGGACATCGAAAGAGAATACTACTATAATGGTAAACAAGGCAGTAAGAACAAAAGCCTATACCAATGCAGGGAAGAGCTATAAAGCACTTTACAGCTCATTTAGAAGTTCAGCTTTCTCTTCCTGCTTATTAGAACTTCTTGATGTTTTCCTTCTTTGACAGATAGCACACAGAATCTAAAAGCCTCCTCTGTTTCACCATCAGTCTAGCATGCGTCTCCCGAATCATTTCTCCTCAGGAGGATGGCAAGAGCTTACTAAAGCCCTTAGACCACATCAGGAATGGGGGGATTAAATACACCTAGTACGTGATAAATCCAGGGGCAGGAGGAGGGCACCTTCTGCCAATGGAGCCTGCAGAGTGTTCAATAAGAGTTCAAACTGGGGAGTAACACAAGAAACAAATCCTCTCATTTCACTGAGACTTACAGAGGTAGTAACAGCTGCAAAAAGCTCAGAGAAGGAGGCACAGTAGAGATGGTATTTGCCATAAAAATTAAATTAAGCTCTAGGGGACAGATGAGAATTAGACCACCAAAAAGCTCTCCTGACCCAAAATCTTAGACAAAAGCCAAAAATCAGGGCAGAATAATTCTTCACAGGCCTACCATCCCGCTCCCCAACACACATATATGCACACCTGCAGAGAGATCTGAGTTACGCAAGGAAAAGTTAGAGGGGAGTTTCAGAGCCAAATTAGCAGGGTCATACCCCACACTCCTGCTGTAGACAGATATACTCACTGTTATGGGAATGTGGAGGCATGAGAGAAAGTACTACAAAGGCACAGGTGAAAGTAACATCAAGTGAATAGGTCAGATTTCCTATGGGGTCAGTCAAATATTTTTCATTCTGTGTTAGAACAAAACTACTTAATTTCTGCACAAAGTCCCAATCCTTCATTTTACAACTCTTGTTGGCCATGGCACCTCAGCCACCAAACTTGTCAACAAGATATTAAACACAGCATCATTTCTACACTGGAAGATTACAGCAATTTACTAGGCACAAAGTATTTTCTGCAGTTCCCTGGCATCTATATCAAAATCATTCAACCTGAGATTAAAAACATGGCTTCTCATTTTACATGAATCTTTTTCCAAAAGTTAACTCTGAAAAGAAGTTCTTAAGTAATACACAGTCAGAAGAAATAAGCATTTAAATAAAAAGCACTTTGCCGTTAACGAGCTAGTATTCAAAGTCACACACAGACTGTACACAGTCCTAAGCAGTGGACTTTTTGACCTGATCAATCCCTCTCTCCCCACCTCGGCCCCTTACTTGCATTTAATTTTACCTTTGAGGTGTGGCAATCTTGTTTCAAACCTTAAAGCATCAATCCTGTGCAATTAGAAATGGTTAAACATTGTTGATTACTTTGCTGGCCCAGGACCAGAGAGTCACTTCTCATCCCAGCTGAGTACAGACTAGCACATTTTTTAAGCTCTGTAATTTCAATTAAGATTTATAGATATTAGTGACAATAGGAATAGAAAGGAGGGGACCAAAGTCCTGAAACTACTATGAGAGCCTCCTAACCAAGGTCTAAATATACCCAAGCTCACATAAAACCATTTAATTTACTGATTAAATGAATTCTCATACATGGTGCTAAATTCTATTTCAACAAAAGCTGCTCTAAGGTCCAGAGAGGAAGCACTGGAAATGCTTTATGCTCTCTGCATTCACCAGAGGTTGGAAAACTGCTGAGGTCTGTCCAAAGCACTTAACCTTACCGGGAATCAAACTTCTTTGTTCTGTGATATTGGCTGTCCTTCAGTCTCAGATGGAAGTGGTATATATTTTCCTCAAAAATATGAAATTTCAATCAATAGAAAACATAGGCTTGATCATGACTACGGTGAAGTAACAATAAAATTTTCCATGAGTAATACAAGAGATGACTTCTATATTGAATGAACAAACTCAGAAAAGAAAAGGCAATGTGAAGGAACAATATTTTGTTTCCTGGTCAAAAGTAATGTAATTGTGCATCCAAGTGTTCACAATGGCAGAACACAGCAGAACAGACACGTGCACTTGAGACAACTGTAATATTTGATGAATATTGCAATTTCAAATCAATGAAACATTAAAAATTGTTAGTTTCAGTGGATCAGGAGCCAGGAAAAATAAAGTACAACCACACTTTCATGAATAGTAACAAGATCCCATGATTTGTACATTTCTAGCTATTCATCGATATGGCAAATCTGTGATGATGCCCCAATAAATGTTATAAAGCTCATTCTACATTAAAAAAAACAAACAGCAAAAACACACCTAACTGAAAAGAAGGAGCATAAGGAGAGTGATAACATGGGAATAACATCTATTATGTCATGAAAACATGAAAGCAGACCAAGAAACTGCAGTCAGTGTACAAGCTTACATAAACAAAAGGGAGGGAAAAACCATGTGGGTGAAAGTGCAAGAAATATGAACACTACAGCAACCACATTCTGCAATATAAGGGGCATAAAACAGGAATGATGTTACAGGTCTAACTGCACCTTAGACCTGTTCGGTGAGCCTCGAGCACACCCATTAGTTAACAGTTACAGCTTCTGCTCCTCCCTTGCCTGAAAACTTGGTTCTGTTGCGTTTGTCACCATGTTAAGATGTGGCCAGTAAGATGATGCATATGCCACTTTTTAGGCCTCTTCTATGGGAACCTGTAATCTTACCTCAGCAAAAATTCAGCTTCCATTCAAAGATGCAGTTTATTCAATGGTCCAAAGAATCCTTAAATTGTGGATGCTAGCTTAACATGAAGGACCTTTATACAACACTTTGTCCAAAAACTCAGTCTAATGGCAATTTGGGTAAGATCAACTGACTTCCATCTTTGGGTTGATTCAGACAGACACTTGCTGTTCCTGTATTTTTTTATCAGCTTTAATTTGCCCATAACCTGTTCATTTACTTCTTGCTTTAGTCAGCATTTTTAGTCACTAGGATCTCCCCTACTCTGGGGTTTCATGTAGAAATGATGCAGAGTAGGAAAGGCTGTTCCAAATCAATAATTTTCCTGTAGTTTTCTAGAGCCTTGCTATGTATTTCCTTGTGATTTTCTACCATGATTATTGTCAGCCAAGCAGATAACCCAGAGGGAATGAGATACACAAACATGTTCCTTTTTAGGTGCATATAACTTACTTACCCTGTTGATGTCAGAAAGTACAGACAGCAACACACCAAACCTGCAGGCAGTAGTGCAGAGTGGAGGTTTCTGCATACTCTGAACAAAATGAGAAAATAAACTAGCAACTAGTAAGCGTATAAGAATTCTCTTTCCAACAATGTTGTTAAATCAGATCCACCTACTTGCATTCGCTTGGGGAGTGAAATGTTACTTTGTCAAGCTTAACAAAACTCAGCATTTTCTCAGTTGGGGCTTTTAAAAGGAAGCATTAAATGGATTTTGGCATGTAGAGTATTATGAAGAGTGTCTCTCTTTGCAATCCCATTTAGCACACATCAGTTGTTATGGATGCCACTGGGATTATACTGACTTCCAGAAGTGTTTCAATAGAAACTGTATGATTGCAGCAGAGTGATTGCAGGAAAAATTCCATTACTAAAAGAAATACACAGAACAAAAATGAAAACCAAAACATAAACGAACAAAAAAAACCCCAAAACAAAACAAAACAAAACAAACAAGCCAAAGATATTTACACCAAAAAAAGTGCAAAGAAACATCAAAATCTAGAAACATTTCCTAACAAATAAATGCCAGAGGAAATGCCATTCACTGACATTTGCTGACATCTGAATCCTGTAACTTATGTGGGGAAAACCAAAGTCACCTTTACTCTCTTAGCAAATCATCGTCCTCTGGAGTTACTGCATCTATGAACAGATACAGTACTCAATATTCAAATAAAGAGTGAATAACCTGTGCAAATTCTACATTTCTTGGTGAAGAAAATTAGCTTTTGAGACAACTGGCTACAGACAACTGCAGGAGTGAGCAAGAATTCAAAAAGGCTTTTTAAGAAATGAAGAAACAGCACAAATACTTCAGTACTAAAATCTGAAATGGTATAACCCACTAAAAACGCTAATGTTAAACAGGACACATCATAGACAGGGGTGGAACAGTGCCACTGGAGTGGCTGCTAGCATCTACTATCATGCTAAATATAGAATTAAAATTAATAATCTGAGTGAAAACCTGTGCAAACTGGAAAAAGACTTGGTAACGGTACCATTTAGGATAAACTTTTAACCAGAAACTCATGGCTGAATTAAATAAAAATAATTCTTAAAAGCACAAACTATTGAGAATAGGGTGAACTTTCTAGAGGCTCCAAAGAGCATGAAATGGATGCTATTATACAGAGAATAATATGGGGCAGGAACCAGTACTAATCAAGGAGAAACATTTATTGATTAGCTATTAATTTTTTGTACAAGACTCAAGCTTTTGGTTTATCTAGCTCAGTATTCTGTAGCTAAGAGACAGTAACACCAAAGACTGAAGAAGAAAGATTAAAATAAAAATAAGTCTTAGTAACCAGATATAAGATTATTCATCCCTGATGTAAGTCTCAACCTACTCCCTAATAATTAAGAACCGGTTTAGACTAGCTACCAACCACATGGTCTCACTGGTTTCCAATTAGCAATGAAAGCAACAGAAACCTAAGTATGAATCAAAGCCTTCTGTATTCCCTCTGTTTCTCTCAAATCCTCTATTTTCTTTTTAAACAGTGCATAAGAGATATGCTCAGCTCAGTAGGCTATATAGGATCTTTTTTTTCCTGAAGTGATATTTTTAATTTAGGCTCCTGTAAGAAATACTAATAATAGGTCACAGATCAGAGAATCACCAAGCAAACACAAAGCTCTGAAGAGAATAATTTAAAGCACATCTATTACTACCATTGCCTACGCTCCAGCTCTGCAAGAAGCTGAAAATGTCATCAGGATCTTCCACATAAATCACATAAGGGCCTGCAAACATTTATCCATTTTAACCACAATCTATATACAACAAATCATAGTTTCTCTCTTCTTAACCATAAAAATCCCACAAGTAGCATCACAGCCTAGACATTATTCTGGTTACATGATTAACTCTTACAAGTACATTGTCATGGAATACTTATATACAATTAAAACAGTTGACACTGCTTGAAGCAAGTATGAATACTTTGGTCAGGATGGGTCCATTAGGGCAGATTCATTCTAATAAGGGTTAATAAACGGGGGCAAGAGGAGAGAGGAAGCCTGGGAGGAAAGCTCAGAATGACATGAAAAATCTGCTGTTGGAGAGAAAGGAATTGAAGGTTTAGGTGTATAGTGAAACTCTGATTTATGAGCATGAACAGTCATGGATAAGCTCCATCATCTAGTCTATAATCAGGTCCATAGTCCAAGGAAGCACAGTATGTCCCAGAACATTTTAGTAAATCATACTCACTTGACTCATAACAAAGGAAAAGAAAAAGTTACTTAATAAAACATATGCCATTCACCTCACAATTATTTTAGATGATAAACTTCTCTACAGAGTGGGCAACTAAGCTCTGTCTTGTTATGCTCATTATCCATCATCTCTAAATACTCATATAGTTTTGTATATAGCACTAATTTACACTAGTGATCCATGTCAGGCTTTCCAAGTGTGTCATTTACCTGTATAAGATTCTCACCTCAAAAGGGAGGGAGAATTAAAATGAAATAGTGAATAAATGAACAAATTCAATAAAGTTCATGGGAAGTTAAAGGTTCCACAGGATTTCTGAAAAGTAGCCCTGCTGAAAAATTTTCCTTCCTTGTCTGCATATTGCCTGTATGCTGCTTTCAAAACGAATGTTACTGGCAGTGTATGGAGATGCACATACCAAGTGTATGTAGGAAGCATATGCCTAGACAGTGCCTATTTCAGGTCTTAGATGCTAGAGATGCTATTTGAAGGTAAAAACAGAAATTCTAGAAACTTTAATACAAATACTACCTGTGCCACAGACAAGACACTACAATAGATGTGTCTTGTACTGATTATGCTTCAGATTCCCCATCAACTAAATAAAACCAAAACCTAATAACCTCTTACCAACCTTGCCAAGTAGGAAAAATATCCACAAATATTTCCAGGGTGAACAGATTCTATGAGGACAGAAGCTTGTCTTTAGAGGCATTGCTCTATGTAGTGACTATTAGGCTTATTGATTTTTGTACAATGACTTTAGGGATTTTTAGGCTTATTCTTTTAGGCTACCACTGGCTTTTATTGTGATACCAATTCAGAGCCACTAGAGCTAAGGAAGGTAAATTAAAGTGAGTTCTTTTTGACCCTAAATCAATATGGCTATTTGCTTTCTGGCAAAAGAGTGACACTGGTGTTCCACTGGTGTTGCTTTTACTAGGAAAAAAAGAGTCTTTTCAGAAATCTTATATAGTTCCCTCTAAACCTCTAGTGCATTGATGGCAATATATATTTTCCACAGAAGAACTACTGAAAATCAACACTGAACAACCTGTCCATTTGTCTCAGCTAGCTAAATCCACCTGAACTGCTAACCACTCTGTCTACTTTAAGATTTTAACATAAACAAATGTTAGGTGAAACTAGGCAGAAAACCCATATCTGTTAATCAAATGTAGACATATCTTAAGTGAGTCTAAATCTAGGGCAGTGTGCCTTTGTAACAGGTGAAAGCCAGGGAAAAGGTTCAGCTTGAACATTCAAAGAAACAGCAGGACAAGGAACCTTCTTTTACTGCTAAATGGAGCACATTTCTTTGAGAAATAACAGACATGGAAAGTTCAAAGCCCTTCTAGTTTCTTTTCTGAGCACAGCTAGACTTTGAAGTCTCCTCCAGAGAACCCATGCACATAAAATATGATGCAGCCTGGGGTTGCAAACCATCCTGCTTTGACACTGTGGGGTCATTCTGTGACCATCACAGCAAGACTCCCGCTGGAACAGCTCTGCTTTTTCTGAGCAGCCCCACAACAGCAATAGGAAATGCTGCACTCATTTCCAGCCCCATTCTGAGCCCAGGAAGTAGAAGAAAACCTGATTGATTCTCCAAACGCCTCCTATGGAACTTCATCTTGGCCATTCCACTTCATCACAGAATTCCTCTTTGCAGAAGAAGAAAAAGGTGTGTGGAAAAAAAAGTCGAGAAATTTAGAGAGAAATATTCTCCCCTCAAACCTCAAAGACCTTCCTCAAATCCCCATAACTCTTCTTCATCATATTCCATACTAGTTATTTTTAAACATTTTGACTTATCAATAGAATCATAGAACAGTTTGTGTTGGAAGGGACCTTAAAGATCATTTAGTTCCAACCTCTCTGCTATGGGCTTTACTAATCCCTGGCATTCTGCTGTAATCTCTTAACTCTGTGTCCTGTGGTTATCCAGCTGTCCTTCCCCATGCCCAGATCCTGCATCTACCCTGAGTGCTGATGAGACCCCCCCAGTCTTTCCTCAGCACCCTACTCCCCAGCTGTCTGTAGGATGGCAAACCTGAGTGTTGCTGACCCTTCTGACAAGCTTTGTGCTGACTTTGGCCTCATCGTCTCTAGATTTCTTCCATAAAAAAAGAAGTAACTATATAGGTTTTTTGAAGTCTCTTTAGGTCAAAGAATAGCTGCAGAAGGTAATGCATTTTTAATGAAGAGTAGAAAAGTGACAAATTATCTAAAAATACAGCTGCAACAAGTATTTACTTTTTATCTAACACAGTTGCTAATACATCTATATATGTATTGATGCAATAAGTAGAAAAAAATTAATCTCTTGCAGAAAAGAATATTAAAAATTAGATTAATTAAATAATTGCAAGTTTACAAATGAAATTCATTCAAGAATCATCAAAGAGCTAGCTGATGTCATCGCAAAACCTTTCTCAGTGATTTTCGAGCAGTCTTGGGAATCTGGAGAGGTCTCAGCTGACGGGAAGCTGGCAAACATTGTCTTGATTTTCAAGAAGGGCAAGATGGAGGACATCAGAAACTACAGGCCTGTAAGTCTCACTTCAGTGCTGGTAAAGTTACACAGATTGTTCTGGGAAGTAATGAAAAACATTTGAAATTCAACACTGTCATCGGTCACAGTCAACACAGCTTTATGAGAGGTAAGTCCTGCTCATCAAACCTGGTTTCCTTCTGCATTCTGAATAAGGAAGAGCAGAAACAGTCCCTAGACTGTAGTTGTCCCAGAGCTGGTTTGTTTCCAGTTTTGTGGATTAGTATAACCTCATGGACTTCAGTAGAAACCACATCTGCTAGTATCAACTGCAGATCTAGTTCCTGACTTCTGTGCTAAGCCAGATTCCCTTCACTATTTTATCAGTATAAATGTTAACTTCATTGGAAACACATTTGTTTAGCCCAGCATATTAGTGGTGCTACTATATTTATTTTTCCGCCATGAGAAAAAATACTTTTGTTTATTCCCTCTAGTCTGTTTTCAAAGCTATTTTGTTTTCATTCCTTTCCTTCCCAGTTATCTAGCTAGAACATGAGGTTCCGGGTGGAGCTTGGCTCCACTTCACAAGGGCATGGAGTGAGTCTGGTTGGTTCCAACGGTTTTGGAACAGAACTAAAGCCCCTTATCCAGTTCTTACATTTACCTGTCAGCAATCACCTGCTCACCTTTGACTATGTTAAAAAAATCAAGTTCAAATATAAACCTGCATCTTATTTAAAATATAGAAAGAAACAATACATGAGAGAAACATAAGTTACTAGGCTCTTTGCCTGTCCTCCTGGACCAAGCAGAGTGCACTACGATTTACTTTGATTAGATACACAAATACAACTAATGGGGAGTTGGTGTTTGAACCTAAAAGCTCATCACAAATAGACCTGCCACACAATACAGCTCCACAGTTATTCTCTTGCTGCATGGGAGCTCAGCCTAATTGCGAGACAGTGCAGACTTTGATGGAGACACATATGGGGACCATAGATACTAATTTCTTGTTTTCCTTATGGACTAAGTCAGGCTTGGCAAGCCGCTCCTGTAGAAGACAGATTTGCTATTCTCTACAAACAAATATTTACAAAGAGCAAAACATTTCCTTTTAACTTATCCCACAATCTCCCTACAGGGCGCATCCACTGATAGGTTCCCCACGCAGAGCACATGCACCAGCGGTGAATGGTTATGTTCTCACTGATTAACCGGATTTGCAGTAGAGGAGGAGTTACAATGAACGGCTGCTCTCCTGCCACCGTCATTCAATCATCTGGAAATCTAATTTGTATCTTATTTGGCAGGCAAGCAGCCATCTGCTCCAAGGATATGCTCCAAGGGCAGCTGCCAAATACAGAACAGGCTTTCTGCCATGGGGAAAACTAATTGCCTTTATTGGAGTAATACAGGTTGAGAGCTAATGATATAGGATGTTTCTCCACAACAGAAATAGAAGTATGTGTTTTTTTTAAATATAGTTAAGACTTCCATTCACTTCTGTAAGACCTAAGCCTATCAAATGGGCAGCATCCATTCACACAGGCTTGTGACTCACAGTTGCAAGGGCCAGAGCAGCAAACAAGAAGGCTGTCAGTCCCATAGGACTATTTCTGCCCTATGAAAGGTAATGTGTGTGCACAGATGTACCCTGCCTAATCTGCAGCCACAAGGCCAATGGAAATGGATTAGCTGCACACAACACAAGCAGCTTGAAAACATCACATCCCATAAGAGTGTTATGCGGTCTACATAATACATCATCACCTTTTGTCAACCAGATCAGAGAGGGAAATTTCCTTGGTTTTACAATGACATTTTCCAAGATTTTTAAAGTGGATGAGACTAGATCTTTAAAAAGGAGATGAAAGGATAGTGGTGGGGCAGGGTGGAGAAGCTCTCTAAAATAACTATCACATATTGAGTTTGTCATATACATGGAGTGTGCAGAACTCAAGCAATTTTTGTAGTTAATTCTCTCAAACACTCCCTACAGTGCATCCTCGTTTTGAGAATGTTCTTGTTTTGATCAGAACTGATACATTCCCAGAAATTTCTAGTTGTGATGAATGCAGTATTTTTCCAAGGAAACTGCAGGGGGGAGCAGGAGAAGGGAAAAGACACAGGGGAAATAGGCAGTTATAATCACAACACAAACAATCCTCGGTCTGCTTATGTTTAAGTTTAGGGAAGCTACCCAAGAGTTCACTTCCTACTGTCTTTTTTCACAAATACTGCTCCATTGCCTCTATATCATTAGCCATCCCCTCACAGCTTTTTCCAAATACAGTGACTACTGCCCTCATAACTCAGGAGCTGTGTGAGATATAACCAGTTTAACAACCAGGATAACTCAAAAGCATTTCTCTGCATTTGTTCAGTTATTACTGATACAACTCGGAATAAGTAGGGACCAGATTACAGACTAAACTGCTTACAACACATTCTGCTCTCTGAACATTCCTCCTAAATTAATACTGCCAAAGGATCTGGGCAGGCAGTTCCAGGACCTGACTTCTTTTACTCATATATGGCAAGAAATGCAAGTTATTTGTTGTACACTTAGGAAATATACGTGCAACTTGTAGGCAGAGGAAGAGACACAAAGATAAAAGTTTATTTCACATGCCCATTGAGCATTAGCCTTTCTTTTAGAAGAGCCTGATGATGTCACTCATGACAAATCTAATCCTAGACATTTTTGTCCAGAAAGAGCAGAAAAGGGTATTATCTTGTCTCCTGCACAAGCCCTAAAAGCTCTACCAGCAGGTTTTCTGCATTGCTTACTTGGAGTAGGTTTGAAGTAGACCTAACAAATAAAGGACTCACTCCCTGCAAGAAGGATAAGGCAAGAATCAGAAGGTTGAAAGTGAGATTTGTGGCTTAACATAAATGCTTCAATACGTGAAGCAAAGATGTACATGCAAGCAAAGCAATACAAAGAAATTTATTCACTATTTCATACTGGTGGGTAGATGTCTAGGCACTTTCCCAGAAAACAAAGCCTTGGCACATGTAAAAAAATCTGGGGAAAAATAATTAAAAATATTCACCTTTCTTCCCTATTCTCTCTGAGATTTTAATGCTAAGGATGATGTCATATGGTCTGGAATATCCCTTTGGCCAACTAAGTCAGCTGTCATGGCAGTGCCCTTTCCCAGCTTCTTGCACACTGCCAGTCTACTCACTGGCAGAACAGCATGAGAAACACAGAAGGGCTTGATGTTGTCTAAGTACTGTTCAGCAACAGATGAATGTGTATCCTGCTCATGCCCATATCAAGCATACAAAGATGTTTGGAAGGGTTCACTTTGCTGTTACACATGCGACTAGTCATCGTCATTACTAGGCGTTCATTTGAATATCAGCCTCTTGCAGAAAGAGAATTTCTGCACAGAAGAGATCGAGGTACTTAGGAAGGTAACATGTAGTTTAATAGCTGCAAAAAGTAGCTGATATTAAAAGGAAGCATGAAACCAGTGAAGATGGAAAGGCTATAAAGGTCTAAAAAATCTTAAGGATGTCAGATGGCCGTTTATACCAGTAAGTCTTGGAAATGTGCATCAAAGATGACAGGCTCTCCCCTCATTTTGAAGATTTTTTTCAATGGCAATGACATCAGACCCTCATGGAGGGTAGTTTTGTTTTAACAACAGGGCACTGACAGATAAGGGCATGCACTTCAGCAAACCCAGAGCAGGAAAGCTAGGAAAAGAGCACAAGTTTTAAAAGAAGAAATAAAACAATAACTCCAAAGCTGATAAGAAAGCAGGGAATAGAACTCTGCAGGTGACTGGGTTTTCCCTACATACACTTGGCAGGAAACTTATATCCACATCTACTAATACTTCTTTTTTTCAACTGGTTTCTTCCATTTAAATTATCTTTTCCTTGTGTATATTTATTATTACTAGGTTAATTTTACCTTAATGGCCTTTAGAGAAGAACGGCATTGCAACTACAACATGAAGCAATTACTTTCTTAAATAATTTCCCAGTGTTTCAAGCCCCATGGCAAAAAATCATAAGCAAGATTCCCTCAAGTGATTGCTTACTTTAATTTAGGATTCTTATTTGTAGCCTGCATTTCTCTTCTTCAGGATGTCATATTGTCAATTTTTATGTCAAATAGTTCACATGAAATTAAAAAAAAAGGAAAATATACAAGATTATTACACATTTATGTGACTCAATTAAGATGTCAAGACCATTGCCAAAAAAGGAAAAGAAACACTAAAATTTATATAAATTTATGTTGTTCATGATACATAGATACAATCCAAACCCCAAAACTTTGAATTTTTATTCCTCTATTTTCTCTTTGGAATTTGTTTTCTGTCATTCATAGTCACATAGCTCTTTATTCCACTATTTCTAGATTTTAGCTTACAAATTAATTAGTGTTGCATATGTATTCTGTTTAAACAAAGGAGTAAAAAGACACCAAGGTAATCATAAGCATTTCATACACATTCATTGCTGTTTCTATTCTGCTCAGGTCCTTTGGCAGGGGCTAAAGTGGCGGTGGTATTTGCTATTCTTGTTTTCCCTTGTAGTACTAGATGTACTTAAACCCTAAAACCTCGGGGCACTTCACTCTCTTTGCCATGGCTCTGCAAGATTCAATGGATGGTTCTTGAAAAACTCTGTGTAGGATCAGGGATCAAATTATAAATCCCTCTGAGTAACAATCTGGAAGTGTCTGTGAAATGCCATATGTCTCTGTAGCACTCATGATAAAAATAAAACCACTGTTCAGAGGAGGAAAGAAAACTATCAACTTTCTCTTTAAAGCAGCTGATATCTCAGTCTTGGAAAAGGTTAAGCAAGGATACAGGTTTAAAAAAAACAAACAAAAACAAACAAACAACTGTAAATGTCACAGAGATATTTCCTGAAAGAGTCATGTAAATGTAATTTATTGTGCCAGATATACTTCTAAAGCTGATGTCTTCCACAATCTATTTTACTCAGCCACATCAAAACAAAATAGCTGCACATTCAGCCTTCTAGGCAGTATTACCATTCACAGGTCTCTGTAAGGCCAGTTCATCCTAGCACGAGAAGAGCAATTCAGCCTGTTCCTTTGTGCTTCAGCCTTCTCTTGCCTATACAATGTGCCCAGTCTGCTGCAAAGCACAGCTGTTTGGGGCACTAAGAACTAGCCCTTATAGGACATCCCGATCTACACCTGACCTAGGCACAGAGCTCTTTAAAATGTTTGTCATCCTGAACTCTCCAGTCAGAGGCACTTGTGCTTGCTCTGCCTTTTCATTTGGTTTTTCCATCTCTGCTTTGCCTATAGGCAAGCTTTGGAGGGTTTGGGATTTGGGTTTAGGCACAAAAGCCTTGGCATTGTATTGAGTTTACGTGGCAAGGTTTTGGTAGCTGGGAGGCTACAGGAGTGGACTCTGTGAGAAGCTGACAGAAGCTTTCCCTGTGTCTGACAGAGCCAATGCCAGCTGGCTCCAAAAGGGGCCTGTTGTTGTGCAGGACTGAGCCCATTAGCAGTGGTAGTAATGCCTCTGGGATAATATAGTTAAGGGAGGAAAAGTTATTGTGCAGAAACAAATTGCAGCCAGAGAGGAGAGGAGAGGAATGGGAATATGTGAGGCGAACAGCTCTGCAGGCACCAAGGTCTGTGAAGAAGGTGGGAGGAGTAGAGATTTCCTTGCAGCCCATGGCGAAGCTCAAGGCTGTAACACGTGGAGATCCACAGTGGAGCAGACATCCACCTGCAACCCTTGGAGGACCCACACTGAAGCAGGTGGATGTCTGAAGGAAGCTGTGAGCCCATGGGAAGCCTGCACTGGAGCAGGCTTCTGGCAGGACCTTTGAATCCCTGCAGAAAGGAGCCTATGCTGGAGCAGGTTTTCTGGCAGGACATGTGACACCATGGAGGACTTGCATTGGAGCAGCTCATGGAGAACTGCAGCCCATGGCAGGGACCCTGCAGTGGAACAAGGGAGGAGCATGGGGAGTCCTCTTCCTGAGGGGCAAGGAGCGGCACAGACAACATTTGATAAACTGACAGTAATCCCCTTTCTCTGTCCCACTGCACTGCTGGTGGGGAGGAGGTAGAGAATTGGGAATGCCATTAAGCCTAAGAAGAAGGGAGGGGTGGGGAGAAGGCATTTTAAGATTTGTTTTTACTTCACATTATCCTAATCTGATTTGATTTGTAATAAATCCAATTAAATTCCCCAAGTTGAGTCTCTTCTGCCCATGGCAGTAATTGGTGAGTGATCTCTCACTGCCCTTACATTGACTTACAAGCCTTTCATTATATTTTAACTCCCCTGTCCAGCTGAGCTCAAGTGTGATAGAGTGGCTTTCCTGAGCACCCGGCATCCAGCCAGGGTCAACCCATCACAGGCTTCAAGTGTAGAAATTTGTCAAAACAACGTGAAACTTCAAATAAATGTGATTTGTTTATCTGACAAAGACGTGACACAAAAGTACCTTTTAGCCCCTATCACTTATCCAATTATATATTTAGACTGTGTAGATCTCAGAACAGAGATTTGCACAATTTGACCATTTTTACAGGTCCCTGAGGATTCTAGACTTGAGTGATACTGAAGGCTGAAAATTTTTCATTTAAAAATCTATTTCTTTGGGGAAATTTTCTGAGGGAAAGTTTTGAAAGGTACACAGATCTACAGCTTTCCTTCAGTAAAGCCTAGGCAACAAATCTGAGCCAAGCTGATACAAAACAAAAAAGCTTTGATTTTTTCAAATAGAATCAGCTATTCAGTTTTGGATGAGTTCAACATTAATTTACATTTGTTTGAACACACTGCCTCAGTGACAGGTGATGCTAGCCATCTTAGGGTCCTGTTTCCCCTCTGCTGCCAAGAAATCTTGCGCAACATCTCCCATTCCACTTCCCTCCTGAGCAAGTACAAGATAAAAGGGAGATGCCACACTTACAAGGCACCTCCTGGGATCCAAGGTCTAACTGCTGAGACCAAACTTTAGAAGTGAGAGAGCTTGATCAGCTGAATACCAAACCCTTGATATTTCACATTTACATTTCAAGTTCAGCCAAGAGTTAAAAAACACAAAAAATAAAACACTAAAACTAGTCTCCTACCAGGAGCACAAGTTAATTCACAAATAATTCTGTTTAATAGTAATGATGAAGCTACAAGATCTCAATGGGCACAACATGTTACTTCCATGTATGCCATTAATACATTAATACGTTACAACTACTTGACTTCTAAAGGTAGCCTTCTTGTCTGAAATCTGGTTGCTAAATACATCTACAAGCCATTAAGCTTTGAAACTAAAATCAGACAGTACCACCAGTAGTAAGTTCATTTGCCCAGAGCTAGGAAGCTTCAATATTTGTTGCATTCTCAAGAGCCTGAGGTGAACCGTGCACCACTCAGTAATCTTTTAATCTGAATAAAGCTCCTCATGGCCAGTGTCAGCACGCAGGCAGGTGCTCTTACAGCACCAGAGGGCACCACTGCACAGGGAACCTGTGGGTCTTTCATTACCATATTTACAGAACTACTTTGATCTGCAAGGTTGAAAACCAGTGGAGAAACTGTTATGCCAGGTCTGTTGTCCTCTCTGGGCGTGGCCTCTATTGCATACTCTCAAAGATTAGATTCTTGTTGCCTCTTCCTTCATCCCTTTTTAAAATACAATTGTAACCCACACACAGTACAAGGAAGTCCCAATGCAGCCAGGCATGGAACTATGTCTTATTAACTGAATGCAGCACTGGGTACAAAGTCTTCTTCAGTCTGATTCGGTTGTTTTTCAATCTTTGCCCTGTGAATGCCTCCTCTCTGTTTTGCAATTATTCTCTTCAGCTTTGCTTGAGCCTGTTACTTTACACTGTAATTTCCAAAACATAAAATATATATCCTGAATTTAGCTCTAGGCAAAGATTAATGGCTCCAGAGACTCAACTTCTCTGTTTAGAGTCTGAATATACAACTACATAACACACACACATAAGGCTTCTTACATGTGTTTTGGTGCTATGTTGTAGAGGGCAAAAGGAGAGGAGAAGGGAATAAAAGTTTTTTCTACAGGCAGTTCAGTCCTTCAGCACAGGGTGTTGGACTTAAGATTTAAGGGGTTTAAGGAGATTTTTGCAACATAGTTTCCACTGAAGCCTTAGCTGGGCTCAAGTCATCCAATCACTTTACAAATATCACTGAGCTGCCATCACAAGGCAATATAGGTTATGCTTAAAAGTGCAGGTATGCATTGTAGTAAGAAATGGAGCATATTAATTTATTTTAAATGTTGGCAGAAACAGCTCAGTTCAGTTCAGTCAGAAGGGCACTGACTGCAGCACAAAATTGGCCATACTACAATATCAAACTAAAAAAATTGTTAATTCCCTCTAGTTCTATCTTTCATTTTATTGATCATCAATTTCCATTTCTTCAGTGCTAATGAGCCTTATTTAGTTTCATGATCCTGCACATAACATGCATGGTTAGAAGCTGAATATGTGATTTTTAGATGAGTGAGAAGTGGCAGCAGAGCCTCTCTGAATATCTTTTCTGTCAACCTCCAAGGTAGCTGCATGTTTCACATCAAGAGTTATGCTATCACAGGGAAAGATGTGTCTCCAGATGTCTCAAAGCTTATTATTCACAATCAGTGGTCTGGCATGCTGTAAGGGAGGACTCAGGGATGTCTTTGCACTGTGAGTGAATTAAGAAGAGGTCTTCTAATATTTGAGCATTCTAGAATTTGCATTCTCATATGCTGTGCCCAGCCTGTGATAAGCAAATACAGTCAAGGGTTTGGATCAGTGATCTACACTGAGCATTGTACTCTTCCTTAATGCAAAAGAAAATTTTGCAAATATCTTTCAATAAACACTTGTTTTCCAGGAACATATTCCCAATTAAGAGAAAGAGAAAAATATCAACAATGGTATACTTTTGAGTCTGTAACTAAAACACAGGGCTTCAGGACAGCTTCAGGAAAGACAAAATATGGCCGTGCCTTTGGATCCCACTTGCAAGATGAAAGTGTTTGGATGATTTTATAAAGCAGACAGTAAAACTCTATAGATGTGCTACTGACTAGTTTCACAAAACTCAGATTTTAATAAAGTTGCTCAGGCTGAACAAATTAGCCTCAGTATTACACAGCCTAAGGTCAAGACCTGCAGTACTGCAAAAGAAGTGGCATAGATATGGATCTACAACCCTGTTCAACTCCATCTTTCATGAGAAGCACCACTGAAAAACATTTTCTTTCTCCTTTTAAGAAGGATTTCCTATTGCACAGGAACATTTCTGTCATTAATAGAACAGGCTAAAAGAATATCAGAACAGACCAATTCATTCCAACTTTCAGAAACCAGATCAAGTGAAAGCAATACATGCTTTTGTCAAATCAATGCAGACACAGTTGAGATGCTGATGTTCCTCACTGCACTATTTCTGAATTGGACTGGCCATGAATACTGCAAGAGGATCCACAGCTAAGCAATTATCCTCAGGAGTTTTTTAGGAAGAACCATGATTAGAACATGCAGGCAACATAGTATGATCTGGTTCCCAGGAAGAGGTAAGAGAGAAATGTCAGTGTCTGTCACAAATTGAAACTATCCTTTGTCAACAAAGTTCGTGCTTGCAGTCCCCTTAAAACATGAGGAACTCCCATTGCTCCACCCATGTGAGTGAGTACAAAAGAAGAATAGGTAACAGCAATTCACTTACAAAAGTAAGAGGTTTAGTGTGGCTCCCCTCACTGTTGGGGCTGTACTGAAGCCATTTCAGAAATTCACAGTCTTAATTAGTTAATAAAGGATCATTAAGAATCATGATAAATAGCTTCAGCTCAGTCACGTCAATGACAGCAACTAAATATGGACAACAGATAATTAAATGAAGAAGAAAAATGTTCTTTATCTAGCAAGACTCAGGCTATGTTCTCCTGGAAATGTTCTACCCAAGGTTTGCAAAATTTCCTACTACTGAACACAGATCAGATCTCCTGAAGAAGCATTTGGGAGTGGAGGGACCAACACAGTGAGTGGGGGACCAACTCAGCCTCCCACTTGAATTGCATCTTATTCTGTGATGTTCATGTTTCTGGATGTCAGAATTATCACTGAGGAGTCTAATAATTATTGGAGAAAATATTAATCTTTATATAATTTGTATCCTGTCCATCTTGGTATCTGGGTCTGAGAAAGATAGTAACTGCTCTGAATGAGGCAGTAAGACACCTTTAAGACTATGTCCTTCATTTTTCCTTGCCATTGTTTTCAAAGCTCAAACTTTATTCCTCTTGACATTGATGATGACAATTAATGCAAGTTTCTCTAGCAGCTTAGAGCAATCTTGTTAATGAGCCTGACAGTGCCAAGGCATGACAGTGCCTGACCATCACAACAAACTATCCAGAACCCTGAACTAATACATGGTTTTACTTGATGGGGTTTAATACAAATTGGACACCAGAATCTGTGGATAACATTTTACATAAATCCATTTCTTATGCCAGCTTTGAGTAAATAATCACTTGGAAGCAGCCACCAAGAATTAAACAAGCAAGAGGTTTTAACCACCGAATAAAGTATTACAAGGATTCTTGTAAATTCTTGATGAGGGCTTGAGAACTGCAGTGCACAGCCTGTCAACACAACCCCAAAAACCTGTTGGAAAGAGGCATTCCTTTTTATTTGAAATATTCATTAGAATTACTGAATCTCAGGGTCAAGCGTTGACTAAGAGTCAAATGCTTTTCATAATATGGGAAGCAATTCTTGATATGATATTTGATGAGTTTATACTGACCAGCCAATACTAGATATATTTTCTAGTAAAGAATTCTACTCATGTATGAAAGAGGTACACATCATAACTTCACTATGTTGAAAACAGCTGTAACATGCTAAGTTATACCTTTATCAGTATTCAATCCAATGTGACAAGAACTTTGATTTAGTCAGCTTACATGAAAATGTCAAAAGAATAAAACCAAAACACATGCACACCCTATAGTGCAAGATATGATAATGGAAATTTACTGGGCAAACTACTTTGAACACTAGAGCTGTTTCTGATGGAAGTCATTGACTGGTGAAGTTCATGACATTGTACCTAGTTTCTGTCTACCTTCATTCAATAAATATATTTAAGGTTTCCCTAGGAAGGAAAGGAAAATCTGCTTGAAGGTCTGAGCGGACACTGAAGTTATATATATCTTAATTACAGGTAGAGTTGAGACAAACTTATTTCAAGATTACCTGAGCCTTTCTTTTGCCTATAATCACCAGAATGCAGCTACTTGGCTTGAAATATTTTTTCCCCTTGAGTTTTTAGTCCCAATGTTTCATTCATTTCTGAAAATACCACCAGTGGAACAGCTGTTTGGTTGCAAGATGAGACTTGAATGCAAATTGCTGCTTTCCTGTATCACTGAAAAGAGCCTGCAAGACATTCGAAGTTATTTTTCTGTTGCACTGAGCACTGATAAGGCCTCATTACAGAACAAGAAGGTGAGAGAAATGAAAATGATAGAAAGCTAAAACACATCACCTACAAAAAGCAGGTGAGAGAGATCAGCACCATGTGGCCTTAAAAGGCTGATGGAAGACAAAAGTCTTCAAATATGTAAAAGGCTGCTACCAAAAAAATAAACCAACCCTAGCAAAACCACCTAAAATACTATGATCTAAATGTCAGATTAAGCTTGTTTGTCTTTCCCTATCCACTATTGTGAGATGAATATTTAAGATAAAACATACGGCTTTCTTTTTTTTTAATAAACACTGCAATAGCATGCTTAAGCTGCTTGCTTGGAGGATTTGTCAGCCAAGATTTTAGGTATAGACGAGTCCATCATATGATGAAAGACAGCTATTTTGTTTTTTTCCAACTTTATCATCATTTATCTGTCTATAGAACTAGATTCTAACTACATCTCTACATAGTGTTCTTGCAAGTCAAACCCCAGTCTTTACTTATTTATAGATGACAAACACACAAAAATATTAATCACCTCTGATAAAGCATCATTTAAGTGAACGATACATATAAAATAGAATTTTGTTGCCAAGAACAGTTTTTAAACCATAAAATCATAGAATTGTTTGGTTTGGAAGGGACACATAAAGGTCTTCCTTTTATCTTTTATTTTCTTTAACATCTTTACCTCTTGTCCTGTCACAACAGGCCCTACTAAAAAGTGTGTCCCCATCTTTCTTTTAGGCTCCTTTTAGGAAGGACACAATCAGGTCTCCCCACAGCCTTCTCTTCTCCAGGCTGGACAGCTCAAATTTCCTCAGCCTGTCTTTACAGGGAGGTGTTCCTACCTTTGGATCACCTTCATAGCCCCCCTCTGGACTCACCAATAGGTCCACGTCCTTCTTACATTGGAGAGCCCAGAGCTGGATGCAATACTCCAAGCAGAGTCTCACAAGAGCAGAGTAGAGGGCCAGAATGCCCTTCCTCAACCTGCTGGCCACACTTCTTCAGATGCAACCCACAATACGACTGGCTTTGTGGGCTGCAAGTTCACATGGCCAGCTCACATCCAGCTTTTCATCCACCAGTATGCCCAAAGTCCTTCTTGGCAGGGATACTCTCAATGCCTTCAACCACCAGCCTGTACTGATATGAAGGCTTGCCCTAACACCAATCTTGCACTTGGTCTTGTAGAATCTTATAAGGTTCCCATGGTCCCACTTCTCATTTTCTCAAGTTTGTCCAGGTCCCTCTGAATGGCATCCCATTCCGCACGTGTGTCAACTGCACTACTCAACATATATATATACACATATACTTTGCTGTTGCAACGTTCCTTTACTATCCTCCTAACTCGTCCCTGTATTAGGTAGCTGCTGTGCTGTAGTTGGGGCAATACCATATGGGGTAATAATGTTATGAGAAATGCAATTAAGGACCATATTGTGAAAGATACACACTTAAGGTTGCACAGCCATACTTCATGCTGGAAATAATCATGATAGGCTTGGCCATGCAACCTGAACAATATTAATTAACCAGGCTGCATGTTTGAGCTACTTAACATCAATTAACTAGTTATGTGTTTCAGCTACAGTAACCATGCAGACAGTTTATTATTCCCGCCCTTTTCCAATTAATTTGAAAATTTCTAGTTCTGGTGGGTGGAAGAGAGAAAAATTCATCTTCTTCCCAGCTCCAGGATTATTTGCTTGAAGAGTAATCTGGCCTCTCTTTTGGTCTCTTTTTTACTGAGGATTTTTCTCATAAGGAAGGAATTCACTTATGGAGGAACCTTTTCAAAGTCCAGCAAACAAAAGGAGTAGGTGAAAATGGGGCAAAGGCATGGAGTGGGGGTAGGAGAGAGGGACAGAATGACAGAAGGATCAAGGAGACATAAGTTGTGTAGGAAAGAAGGACATCAACAAAGGAGTTAGCTCCAGTGAAAGGCCCTAGTAGGAGCTGGGTAGACCTGCAAATGGGCTGAGGGTTAAACAGTGAACCCAGTTGTCAGTAATACCTTGACAGAAATAAGGACAGCCTAGCAATTGTAAGCTCAAGACATGTTGTTGCCCCAGAGGCAGTATTACAGAGGCATGTTTACACCACTAGTGGTGCTACAAATGGACTTCACTAGGAATGCCCATAGTTTTCTCTTAGATGGGCACCCATCTAGTAGTCAAAACCCAGGGAATTATACATTTAGATTGATGCCTCCAGAAAAAGCAAGACTGAACTGCAATGCTCAAGCCCCTGTCACTGTAGGATTGGGGTGAGGCAGGGGTTACAGGTGATAACAAGAAAAACAGACAGGAGAACAATTATTTCTTTAATCAGTGATTTATTTGCAATTCATTAAGAGCAAGAATCAGTAATATTCTAAAGATCGGATCAGCCACTGTGCCTGTCTCCTAGTTCACAGCTTGCAGACACTGTCAGCACACACAGAGAAAGGAAATGCTGCTACTTGGGGAGCCATCACACAGTTTCAAAAGCATCTACAAATGTCAACTACTGAGCTTAGGGGTGACCGTCACCACCCAAGAATGATCATATAGGATTTCTTGTTCCAAGTATTTCACTGACTCCAAGTATCAGAAAAATCTAGTATTTTCCAACACGGGGCACAAGTTTTAAGGTTATAAACAAACAGCAAATGACAGACCTCTAGTCAGCAGAGAGGAATCAGGTACATGGCACTCAAGCATATTTTACGTCCGTTCTAGATCAAAATGAATACAAACTTTAATTGAAACTGATTTCACCCATTAAGGAAGAGCAAATGCAAGCATACCTTTTTCATATCCTACGGTGGTGACATACAGCCTTGGATTTCCTTTATTCCAGCAGAGGGCGAGAGCTACACAAGGGAAAGCATTTGAGAAAACAATTAGGTCTGAGTAAAGGGAAAGGTAAAATAAAAGGTTATTCAGACTCTTGTCACCTCAGTGACATTTCTAATAGCATTAAGAAGAATTTTTTGCAGATTTCTTTCAGCTCTTACAGTAACATGCAATATAACAGCTAAAGCTTCTGCTTATGCCTTTAAAAAAAGTCTAATAACATCAGAGCAGTTCACACATTGCTTTGATGATACATAATTCCCATCTCCTCAGACTGCATGCACTCATTTGTTCCACTAAGTTTACAGTGAACTGTTTGGAAAGACGATCCGAACAGACAGCAATTCCATAGCACAAACTGACAATGCTGCACTTCATTGTGTAACACGTATACCTCTGAAATGCATATGCCAAAGGAAGACATAGAGGTTCATTCAGCTTAACATTTGAATAGCATATAAATGTAAAGTAGAAATTTCGTTCTGTTTACCAGATAAATACACAGAAACATTGGAACTGCACAATTATCAGAGGATGTGGCCATGTTAAGCCATAAAGAAGGAAGTGAAGTGCTGATTTGAGCTCTCAAGTGTTGCTAGATTACCTGCATGGTACTTTGGTAGAAATATCTCTATGGCCAAATCAATAGCAATAATAATCATACTAGTCTTTGGCACACTTCTTTCCAATACATAATGTTATACTGAAATACAGTCACTTTGTCACATGACAAAGTTTGGTTTTCTCTGGAAGGGTCAAGCATCTAGATGCCTGTTTAAAAAAAAAAAAAACCAACAACAAAATGTCTTTTAGGGGTAACATTAGGTCCCAGTCTGACAGTTTATATTTGATAGCATATGTCAGAACTGAAACAAAATGAAAAGGATCAGAATCTACACAAGTTTTAAATTGACACTCATTTTACACTGATATTTTTATGTCAATGATTACTATAATTTATAACAAAAATACTAATGTGAATGAAATTAAAGAAAATGGAATGTGATATGAACATTGGAAAAAAGCATTACAAGAGTAGAAAGACATAGTGAACTTTTCCATCTCTGGATTCCTTCAAAATTGAGCTGGACAAGCCCTGAGAAGCCATTGTGTGGATGGCAGAGGAATCCTGTAACAGACCATGGAAATGGATTGAGATGATATGTCTACACCAATACTTTTTGTCTTTAATTGAGGTAATTCTGTGGGTATAAGCATATTGTTGGTACAGTGATTAGCATACAAAATTTCAGCTCTGACATTTCTTATCAGCTAAGTATAAATTGCTGCCAGGCTGCTTCCCTGCAACATTTGGCAAATGAACACATTTTGATCAATAGGTAATTTATTGCACACTGGAATTCAGTGGGTGTGATCACTGAAAATGACAGATGAACAATCAACTGTTTGGGGAAATAATAGGAACAGCAACATATTTACACACAGAGATGAAGATGACATCTAAATGCAAACATTTGCAAGCACTTTTTCATAACTACACAAATCACAAGGACTGATAAACCCAGGGGCCAACACTCTCAGCAATAGTATTGAAGAGATAGGCAGCCTCCTAATCCCACAGGCAGCTTGCTACTCCAGTAAACTGAGTTTCTAAAATACTAAGTAAGCATTCTTCTGCTGAGAGAGTTTTAGGCTGCCTATAATGCTACCCAATACAGAGCTGAACTAGCTCATTGGGCAGTGGTACCTATGCAGTTATAACAGCAAGAACTGCAAAAGAAACATAAGAAGCTGAATAAATCCTTAGGGAACTGGTCCAGGGTGACTGCAGCTGACTTAACACCAAGCATAAACATCTTTATATGAGCCCAGCTTTTGAGATGACTTATAATCTAAGAATCTCAGGCTGTTTTTCAGAGTGCCGCATCAACTAGAGGAAGCTGCCAGTGGGAAAGAGATACCTTATAACTTTGGAAAAAGATGTCCAGAGATGAAAATCCTGGTTATACCAGCAATTTGTTATGCTACCTTTGACTAATTTCAGGGGTTTCTATACTTGGAATTCTTTTACATAAAATACATGCCCACTTCTAACACAATTACTTTTAGAGGATAATTTTGCCCAGCCTGCAAGTGAAAAGTGTTTTTTTGCTGTTAAGTGCAATTTTTTAAATTTCCTGGGAGTTAAAAATAAACTTGCATAAATGTTGCTATAGATCTTTACTGTTCATAAATGCACAGAATCTCTGGGGACAAAATCACTTATAAAACCACCTAGAAGACAGCAGACTGTTAAACAATAGTCAACACATAACACAACTCACTGGTGCTGTGGACTCTTCATAAATTTAGCAGGACACAAATGCACTTCCTATTGACCCTTGCTAAATCTTTAAACAAGCATCTTTGCAATGTCTTCCAACCCCTCAGAGAAACTCATTCCTTTTACTATTGCACCAACTAAAATGAGTATGACCAAAGGCAAAATGTGTTCAACAAGACCAAAGGAATAACAGTGCACAAGATAGACAAGCCTGGAGCATGGCCCAGAAGCTCTTAGCTAGCCTACAGTTTTGGCGTGAACAGTCTTGGTTTATGTGAACAGCCCAGAATTAAATAAAAAGCAAGTAGCAGCATTTTTATTTATATCTCAGCCTTCTAAATAACTGAACAAAAAGTAGCTCCAAAGACCACTTAAAAGTTTCTCCCCATTCGCCCCTATTAAGATAAGAAAGAAACCACATGTAAAACAATTGAGACACACTAAAGCACAAGGATACAAAATCACCAAAAATGTCTTCAGACCTCAGAGAATCCTGCAGACGAGACTCCCATGGCTGTATTTTACTTGACAGGAGCCTAAATTTAGACATAGGTGTCTAACAGGCTGTAACCAGATCCAACAGACATTTAAGTCAAAGGAGCAAGGGCTTTTCTTTAACTCCAGTAAAATGAGTCTGGAGAAAAACTATCACTGGAGAAAAGCCTATAAGCAGAACTGATTTGAGTATTCTTAGCAATGGAAGTACCACTAGAGAAGGAGAAGATAAGGCCAGGTTACTTTTGCTACCTCAGAATCACACAGAATCCCAGAATAAGCTGAGTTGGAAGGGACCCATGAAGATCATTGAGTTCAGCTCTTAACCCTGCACAGGACCATCCTCAAGAGTCACATTATGTGCCTGAGAATATTGTCAAAATGCTTCTTGAACTCTGTGAGGCTTGGTGCTGTGACCATGCCCCTAGGGAGCTAGGTATAAGCAGAAGGAAAATACAGATAGAACTGCTTAGTTAAGGAAATAAATTAAGATAAGAGGTGAGAGGAGGAAGAGAGAAAGACAGTGAGGTAAAAGTAGACTTGAAAGGCTAAGCTTTGCCTTTTGGAGTAATTAAGCAGCAAGTCTCAGGTTCACTCTCGGGCTCTGTTGAAGGTAATATTTAACTTCCAACTGAGCCTAAACAGAGACAGAATTTCTGGTTCTCTCATGAATTCTTACATCCACTTTTTTCATACAAAAAAATAACTTCTCCTTGACTGAGGTAGAAACAGTTGTCCTCAAAGACAAGGCTATGAATTCCTGGTCAGATGAATGCAACATGACACAGGAAATGCCTGTTCACCAGGACTCATATATCAGGTCTGCCCTAAGAGAAATTCGTGGCTTAGTGCCTTCCTGTAATGCAAAGCAGCCTCAAGATAGTCACTTAGAACAGGATTATGCATCACAGCAGCTGTGCAAAACAGCCACACCACATTAGCAAATTCTTAGCATCTGAAAGAGAGAAAAGAATTCAAAGATAGCACTCCTACTTCAGTAACATGACCATACAAGTGCCTGTCACAGGAGACAGAGCACCTCAAGGCACTCAAAGGATCGAGACAAAAGGAACTTGGATTAAAAGAATATACTGACAGACACAGTAGCTATCTGCAAAACACATAAATGGTAAAGAAACTGCCCAGCACTTTGCAAAGCTACAGCTGCTATGTGATCAGATGCTTAACTTCATCCTGCTAACAGAGCTCAGAAATACTCATCTCTCAAACTGAAGGAGGCAGAGAAATGCAGTAAGGTAAACATGAGAAGCTTGTATGGACAGTGAGATCCCCATCAGATAAGGCTGGAGAAGGCAGGTTCTCATTTCCACTTGGTTTATGGATAGCTGATCACCTGCTATGAGAGAGGGCTTTACTCTTTGCACCTGAAGGTTGAATATAACCCACCTCATGCTCCACTCCGGCTTCATTGCGCACCTTAGATCTGTGCTCTCTCTGTCTCTACAAGAGCTGTGCTGTGTATCCACTTTCCTGATATCGATCTGAGAGTATTTGTGCATTTGTGTTTCCAGGGCCCCAAGAGATTTTCTTGCAATTTAAATATATATTGCTTTTTGTTTTAATGATTTTTTGTGAGATACATGTTTTCTTCTGCAGCTTCATTCCATATTATACTGCTGAGCTTTCTAACCTGTATTTTGAAAGAATGCATGAGATGGTTTTTACTTTCCGTATGCAGATTGCATATTCCAACTTGAGCTGAAGACAGGAAAGCAGTGCCATGAGGTCAGTTTTCTCACAGAGCACTGTAAAGATGACATATAAAACAAATTCAAAGAAAAATCAAAGAGCTGATGGTTATTCTCGGCAAGAGAACTTAAAAATGCTGACCAAATATAAGAGAATAAAACTGAGAACAGTCTCAGGACTTGTTTTAAATCCTCAAGTACCCACAAGAATTGCACAAATATTTCTGAGGCCTCCAATAAAAGCTGTGAAAGGGACTTAAGACACAGAATTTATGGACCAGGTCTCCATGATTTTACATGGCTTTCAAAGAGAAAGTCCCCACACTTGCAGACAGTTTTATATCATGTGAATATAGCCAAGGTCAGTGGATTCAAAGGATGTGACACAGCACCTCTGCATGGTGACTGACCTGCTCCTTTTCTGGATGAAGCTGCAACAGTTCTGAGATTAAGACATACATTCAGGTTCACCACTCTGCGTAAATATTTACATCTCTGCAAAGAGGCTATAAAAATCTACTGGAGCAGGATAATCATTTTGCACAAACTATGCAGAAGCAGCTGACCATCTGTAGCACGTGAGGATAGGAAATCAGACTGTCATGCACCCCTGCCTGGCACTTGTTGCTCCCCTGTGGGTCATCTAGGGGCTTTTTGTGCCACAGTAGGCATTAGCATGAGCAGCTCCCAGGTTCCTCACCTGGAGGGATTTGTAAGAGTGCTCCAAGGCAGGAGCACACCCACTTTTTGTGTCTTCCCCAGCACCCCCAGCCAATGTCACAGTAGAGCAGCACACAGTATAACCTGCCTGGTTTTGAAAGTGTCCTGCTACCTTTTCAGAGCAGAAAATGCCCATCTAGGAAGCCTGCAGGAACTCAGCAGGACCTGCATGGTGCTGGAGGGCATGGTGAGCTGTGCCAGCTCTGCAGCAGCTGGCTGTGACAAGTGTGGGAAATCACGGAGTCTCTGGGACAGTCGCAGCTGCTGGTTCAAGCCACAAGATTTCCCCTCCCCACTGCGTGTCAGGTTTTGTGAGATCCAGCTGAGTCCTGAACTCACCATCAGATGGAAGCCCTTGCCTTTTATCATGCTTTGATTTTGTGAGCAGCAGCTGCTCTTATTTCCTAACTTATGCTGAGTCCAGACTCAGTAAGGTTAGCCATTTTTTCCTGTTTTAGGGGAAGGCTGTGGTCACTGTCATCACTGCTGACCTCTGCAGACTGCAGCTCTGCTGGTGAGGTTCTGCCGAGCAGGGAATCATTTTGCATCTTTTCAGCACAACTTTCAGGTTTCTAAAAAGTGCACCCCATTGCTCATCTTTTCTCTGGTATGTCTAAAAGCATAGTTCACTTCCATATCTCTCAGCTAAGATCTATGAATAAAACAGTGTTATGAACTTGTGACTTGGTTTCACCTGTGACTCATGCCAAAAGCCTCTCAAATGGAGTGGCCCAATTAGCTGGTACCTATGCAGTTCCATATGGCTCACATTTAAAGACATCTTTTAGACACTTTTGAAAGTACAGTCTTGCTGCAATATCATCAAAGCAGCATCTTACTGTAAGGTTGAAACAGCAGTTTTGAGGCTATTTTTCTGTCCTTGAAACACAATATCTTCTGCCTCTTCTATGCACTGTCACAGGGTCCTCATTAATGCGGATTTTGTCCTATTGGTGAGTCTAGCATCTCAGAGAGCCTGCTGCAATTTCATGAAAAAGCGAGAACAATCATTTGTGTTGGAAAGATCTAGAGTTTAAATATGTGTTTTCAAGTAGCATCCCCTCAGAGTCAGTGGGCAAAGCAGACAGGCTAATCCTGATGTACAATTTACAACACACGTGTCACATTACTGCTGCCCCAGAGCAGAAGGTTCTCAAGGACACTGTGGCTTGTGGGCAATAACCATGATGCGATACAAAGCAAAAAATGCTTTCACAGGTCATTAAAATTCTCAGTATTCAGGCATTTTTCTTCATACCTAGTATATTTACTAATTTATAGAGATTTCACAGTTATTTATGTCTTTTAGGATTTGATTATTCTCTTGCAAAAAAACCTGAGAAATCCAATTTTGAGCAGGTCCAGTGGGCAGCACTGAAGAAGTACATTATACTTCTGAAACAGGAATTGGGCTACAGTACTGCCATGCATGCCTCCAAGCTCTTGGTTTTGCACATTCACAGGAGCTGCACTGGAGGTAGCGTTCACTATCCAGGTGAACTAGCTACTAAAATACAGCCAAGATGTTGTCTCCAAAAAAGTCCTTTCTCAGGAACTGCAGTGGCTACACTCCCACTTGCTGCTCTTCCCACTCAGACAAATCCAGAAATATCCATTCAGTCTTTAATACTTAACTGCACATCTAGAACTGAACAGCTGGGGGCTGACAAAACCGCCCAAAACCCCTGGACTAACTATTGTAGCACATCACTTCTCATGTGTTTGAAATCTCACATTTCCTCAAGATGGCAAAAACATTTGGGCATTTTTAGTGCCACAATACATCACTAAGACAACCTCATTTCATACCAGATAGACCTTTTTACTATGAATAGTTTCTGAATCCTTCATTTTACTTTGATGTGAAGAGCAAGGGACATCTCCATAAATTGTGCTAAAACCACTATCTGTAACAAATGCTGAGATCTATCAGCCATTATAACCTTCATCAGCCTCAACCTGTTTGCTTTGTGAATCAGGATGTGACCACAGCACACTGGAACCTGTAAGATGAAGCTTCATGTTAGTTGGCTCGGTGCACCCGATGGGCAGATCTCCCTGCAGCCACAGTCAGCTTTCTTAGTTACTTCTGTGGGCCAGTATTTTGCAGTGCACATGTACAGGCAGTTCCAAGCAAAAATGCTTCCACATACTGGGCCCAGGCTTTGCCTATGTTCTGTTAGCTGCTGACTTTTCTGTGCATGCTCTTTTTCCTCATAAAAACCAGCACTGCCCCTGGCTGGATGCTCCTCAGCTCTTATGTCAACTTCCCGCCTCTTCATCTGCTACTTCTCTGCACACTGCCGAGAGCTTTGATTACAGTGAGCCTCTCCATTTGCAGGTGGCATTGCTATAGTAAGTTGGCTACGTGTAGAAAGCCAAGTCTCCACATGTTAATATCTCCATCCTTAGCACCGTAACTCAGATAAAAAATTTGTTTCAGGAAGAGGCACAAGCTGAAATCTGTAATGTAGGAAATATTGATTCAGTTTTTAAGGCGCTACTGCCTGTTCTTTGCCACACAGACAAGAAGATTCTTTAATAATCTGTCCACACTTCTCTGATTAGTCTTTCATATACCACCACAGCTCAATTCCTCCTCAATTTGAACGCCTATGTAAGGACCTGGGACATTTAGAGACATGCAGTTATAAATACAGTTGCCCCATCTTGACCTGAGCCAAACTCCCTTGAAGGGCAACCACTGAGCAGAACTGATGGCTCTCATCAGTCACACACCCCCATTACAGCAGAGCTGTGCAGGGCAGGCTGCTTTGCACCAGCCTCCTGTACCCCTGCTAAACATCATCCTTGCTAACAGAGACATTTGTAGAGAAAAGCTTTTCAATATTTAAAGTCACAGCTGTAATGACTCTTGACAATGGAAGTAGATATCTTTCATGGTCTTTAATAGCCCTGTTTTTACTAGCTACTCTGAGCTTTGAATTACTTGTGTACAATCCAAAATAATTTAAGTAATGTACAGTTAAAAATAAGTTGCTTAAGTAAGTCTGGGATGGTAATAAAAAAATCCACATAAATATAATTGGTTTTATTTAGTGCATTAACACCCAGCAGAGTTAAAATGTTAAAGCCAGGTATGAACCTTTTGATAGATGCTATTCTTAAGAGATTATGTTCTGTATTTATATTTATCAGTCTAAGATTATTTCCTGTCTAGCAAAAAAACCCTCATGTTGTAGAAAATTGTTAATTCATCTTTCTTCATGACATTGCTCCCCCCTTTCAGTTATCCCCAGAACTCCCCTGGAGGGAAATAACACTTAGATTCTGTCTTTTTAACTTGCCTGATTTACATAACTCTAATGATATTTAAGTGCCTTTGGCTGCACTTTCTTTTCCTCGTTTTTTTACTCTCAAGGCAGATGAAGTAACAGTTGGCAGCATCTTACTCATTACAGCATCGCCTGTGCTATTCTTGAGTCATGCTACCATGATTGCAGCTGGCTGAGCAGCTCTCCAGTGCTTCCAATAATTCCAGGTTTCTTGTGGGAATACATTTCTGACTAAGTGTCCTTTGCAAATGGGGGGAAAGAGCTTCTTTCTGGAGTCACACCATTCTCCCAGGAACAAGGGCTGGAGGAAAGCAGAGAAGTGCAGCAGTTCAGGCCAGTTCTGTCTCAAGCTTGACCTCTTCCCTTGAATGAGTGATGGGGCCACACCCTGTGAGCCTTTCATCTGCACTGTCTATGCCAGATATAGAAAACAGGGATCACTCTGCCCAGCAAAGCCAGGGAAGAGAAATATTACAACTAACCCTGATAAAAAATAACAGAGCTGAAGAAATGATGAAGAGGACAGATTTGGATTTGGGAGTTGAATTTATAGCATAGGGATGGGCAGATATGGAATTGAAGAGTTCCTGCTGGCAGGATGAAAGGAATCTCAGTAAATATAAGTGATCTCTTGCACTTGCTAAGGGTAAAGTGTCGGGTGGTCACCAGAAATTGTGTCTTTTAAGGATGGACATATATTTCAATATCCACAGTCATTGGCTGATACTTCATCTTCTTTGCTATTCAGCTTTGCTTTCTTTTCCTATTTGGCACACTATCTCTTTACATTTTTTCCTGTGTTCTTTTGTCTCTGTACACAAAGAAAATTGAAGCATGGGAAACAGCAGTAACTGTTTTTCTTCACTGCTGCCCTGACAGTACATATGGAGAAGGAAAAAGTAGAAACCAGTTCTCTTTATCAGTCTTAGTGTTGTGCTGGCAGTCAGACATCTACAGAATTTCTGCTCTGTCTAAAAAGAGGCTGGAGTCCTCACTGCACACACAGGCAGAAGACACGTATGACCATCCTTGCCTCACGAGCCCTTGTGATCCTCTCTGAAGTGATGGTTTCCAAATGAGTATCTGGACAACTACTGATTTCTAAGCATTTTAAAGTGCCATGCAGAACACCCTAAAAAGAGCCTAAAAAACTATTTTGATCCATACTGTCTTCTTTTCCTTTTGTGTGTGACAGCCACATGCCACCTTGTACACTGATGCTGGGCACAGTGTTGTTGAGAACCTCTGTTTGTCACCATGATGAAGCACAACTCTTTGACCATGATAAAAATCCAAGCAAGCTGCATCCAGGAATGCTAGAACTAGTGAACTTTTTGCTTCATATAGATAGGTAGGTGCAAGAAGGGCAAGTTTGCAGCAGTTCTTACTCAGGATTTTCTCAAACAGCAACACCATTAAAACAGAAATGCTGTCAGAATCAGTGATGTTCCCATATGATCCTCTATCACCAGTCACAGGGTATAACCCATCTGCGTTCTTAATAGCCCCTCCTCCTTTGCTTTTAAATGTGGATTTCCCAAGAAACACTTTGCTGAAAGCATACAATGTCATTTCTGTTAAACGAAAGAAAAAATTCACTGTTCCATTGCTTTCAGACAACGAATAAAAATGCTACTTTCTAACAGAAAGTGACAGTCTTTCATGTAAAAACGAATAAAGGTAAAGACTAATATATTCCTTTTATGGGTCACAATATCATCTTCTAAAAATTTGTGAGGACTGGAATACTTTTTGTGATTACATTTAACCAATAAAATACTTTGAAAGGCAAATCCATCTCTCTCAGAAGCTTAACAGGAGCAAAACCCTGCAGAGCATTCACATTATTACCTTTTAGGTCATTATGAATTTATTATTTGGTTTAGAATAAATCCCTATGGCTATACAGGAGAGTATTCTCTTTTTCTGTTTTAGAACAAAGAAATCTGACACCAATGTAGAGTTAGTACAAGAACAGCATGATAATCATACAATCAACCCCATATATTAGGGTGTGACCTTAACATCACAACCAAAACCATCAGTCATAGCATATGCTAGATGAGGGAGTGCTCCTTGGCACACAGAAACCAGGTTCCAAACGATGTATCTACATCACCTGACATACTTATGCAGGCTGCAAATGTCTCCACATGCCCACCAGCACATCATGATCTGCTGATCATCTTTTCCAATTGTGAAAAGATGTAGCCCTTTGGTTTAATAACCTTTGTACTGCTGTATGTTTCTAGGTCAAGGTGAAATCCCAGCATATGAAAAATACTGTTTTGTTTTGGTCTGGTTTGTTGGTTTGTTCTTAAAATAATGTTGCTCTTAACAGACAGCAACTACATCCTTGTACATCCTTGGTTATACCTGGATCATCCACCCTGTAATCTCCACAGCTCTTATTTTAAAATAGAAGCATTTTCTCCATTCCTGTCTTCCAAATGAAAACCCTTTTTGTAACAGCAATTGGCAAGATGCTGCCTGGATAGAGATGCTACCAATTCCTCTAAGTCCATGAGCAATTTGAATGTCCAGAAGCATAACTAGCCTAGCCAGAGCTTCAAATAATACTCTGAATATAAATATCAATCTTTCTGCCACCTCAGACTTCTTTTCACCTCCTATTGGGAATTATCACAAGCCATCTTCATGCCTTTCAAGCAATCCTTAAGCCTCCAGCACTGCACTTGGCTTTACTACTGTGCAGTTTCCTCAGTGTAGCACGCAGCTAGCACCATATTGTCTGACTCCACACCAATCTCATTTTCTATCACAGCTAATCTAGCTCAGAGAGAACGGTTTCTGACCAAAGAGAACATTTTAACAGCAGAAGGACAGGAAAGGAGACTGAATCTCTGTGAGTGTACAGTTTTGACACAAACATACTTTCACCTCCTCGAACAAAAAAGAAAGTTATTGTCTGAATCTGTACAGACTCAGTAGTATATGCCTTCAAGTATAGTCTTATTACTTCTCAAAAAAACCCCAATCTAGTTATTATTTCAGGAATTGGCTAAATTCTATCTACTACAATACTTCTGCATTTTCAATTAAAGACTTGTTTCTCCTTCATTCCCAATCTCCATTTTTTCAGCAGTTGCAGTGGAATATAGCAGAAACAGATGCCCATTCTTAAGGATGGGGAGTGAAGAAAATCTTGAAACCCCTGTGGGATGAATGTTACCATAAAATTGGAAGACACAAATATATTTTTATCAACTTCTGTTTTGTAATTGGGGATTACAAATAAGGATTTTTTTACTTCCTTGTATGTCATTTTCAGAGCAGTATTGTAATAAATATCTTCCTCTGTCGCTTTCCTTCCTGCAACTGCAGCATCACACAAGCTCAGCAGGACAAAGTGTTCTTGTGCAAAACTGCTTTATTCTCTCATCTCTGACAATCTAAGATGGAAGGATTAAGTGATGATTCTCTGATCTGCCTTTTTCCCTTGACTCCATGCATACACTTTCCTCTTGCTAGCTTGCTGACCAGTCTTCAAATATATTGCTTGAATGGCCCCATTCCATCAGTGAACTGACATCTCTCACTTTAGAGTGTTATTAATATCAGTCCTTGAAAGCATTTAACCAATGACAATCTAACATTAGCTCACAATGGGATTTAAAGACATTACATTTCATTAATTTATGGTTTAATTCTGGCTTCTTCCAATCTGTTGTCCTTTCTCATTACAAACACCAAAAAAACCCAAGCTATAAAATCCACAGTATCCTGCATAAAATGCTGCATAAGGGTTTAATTTATTTGTTTATTGGTATGATTGAAACATGCAAATCCTGTTCTTGTTTTGCAAGCCAAATGTAAAATAACTGCTGGGTGTCTGGCAGATACTATTTTTCCTTCACTTTTCTGATTCTGACCATTTTTCTTCCTGCAGTCAATTTACATATTATATTTTCATCTGCTATAAAATCTCAGTAAGGTGAGGATCATAACATATATCAATAAAGCTGACTTGAATAAATAGAATAGTATTATTTAAAACTTTTGAGAGGATATTCCTGAGAAGGAGGGTAAGTTAGCAGCTACAACTGATTTAAGAAATGCAGACAGAATGACGTTCAGTTTTGTCATAACCCTAGATCTTTGCAAAATTAGATCAATGTAATTGAGTTTTAATTGTTCAAAGAAAACATAAGGAACAAAGATATGTCAGAATATCTTTCTTGGAAATTGGAATAAAATATTTAATATCTTCATTTCACGATCTGTACTTTAAAGTGTGTTTCCTAGCAAGCAGGAAAGCAGCTGTGCTGCAAAGGTCCCAGGAGCCTTGGTGGACACAGTGCTTGACAGTGTTCACTGCCAGGAAAGAAAGTCAACAACATCCTGGGCTTTGTCAGCCACTGCACAATCAAGGCAAGTAATGATCTGCCTCTGCTATGCATGTGTGGGATCACAGCTACAGTACGGCATCCAGTTTTGGTTTGCCTGGAGAGATGACGAGCGAGTTCAGCAGAGGGCCATCAAGATGGTTGGGGCCTGCTTGTCCTGTGAGGAGAGGCTCAGGGAGCTGTGCTTTTTCAGCTGGAGAAGCAGTGACTTCAGTAGACCTAGCAGCAGTCTGTTTGCACCCATAGGAGGTAAAGAGCCAGGCTCTTTACAGTGCTGCATGTTGGGATGACAATGGGCATAAGCTGGAAACAAGAACTTCAGACTGGATATAAGGAAAAACCTTTCTCTGTGAGGGCAGCCAAACAGCAGAACAGGCTGCCCAGAGAGGCTGTGCTGCCTCCATTCTTTGCGGTTTTCAAACTCAGCTGAGTGTCCCAGTCTAATCCCATAGCTGACCCTGGCTGAAGAAGGAGGTTGGACTAGAGATCTCCTGTGCTTCTCTCCAATCTGAATTGTCCCATTATACTATAAACTTAACTGACTTCCATTCCCAAATCCTTTCATATACATTTTACTGATAAGATTCTGAGGAACCAAGGCTTGGCACTAAGAATAAATTTATCTTATAAAGCAGTAAGATACTAGAGTGTTCCAAGATCGGAAGAAGGATGGATATATCCTTGACTACAAAGTGTCCTTTTCCTCCTAATTTCTTCACTAAATTTTGTGTATAATTGCTGTATTAAAGTTTCAGATATCAAAACTCTCTCCTTTTTCCAGTTTTGCAGTGTTTGAATTGTGGACTTAATATCCTTATATTATACAAGGTAACAAGGAATGCCAGAGATTATTATATGATCTGACTATAACTCCATGACATGAGTATATTAATATAAGCATTAGCAATAGCAGTCATAGGATCACAGGCAGAACAGGATCTCTGAATTAAGATGCTTACTTGAACATAGCCAAGAATTTTTAGCCTGGTATTAATGCATAAAAAAGCCTAAAAAAAATCAATGTTATTATATACTTATTTTAATCATATTCTGAATTTTAATAAGCCCCTAAATTGATGTACCTCACTGCTGCCAAAACTAAATAATGATAATATTTTGACTGGAGAAAGGGGTTTATTCAGCAAGATTTAAGGCAAAAAAAATATGAGTGGTGATGTGGAACACTTGAGTAACTCTATCCCATTCATAAATGTCAACTCTGCTCAAACCTTAAGTTGCTCTACAAGGGATCAATGATGGGTACTGCTTAATGGGGATGTTTTTTTCTGATAAAAAGAAGGAGAATATATGTGTGGGCAACTTGGGGCAATTTCTTATATCTTCCAGTACCTTAGCAAGAGTGGACTCTAATACTGGTTTCATTGCATTTATTACTATTTTTCTTGGTGTTTCTTGTCTCCTGTTCTGATTGAAATACACAAGTGTGATGAATAATTTATAGTATTACACATTTACTCTTCCAGAAAATGCAGACCATCACTGTGTCTTTATCAGTGATAAAATGGGTAAGGAGATACACTAAAAAGAGATATATAGCAAATGCTTAGAGAGCTTCACCAAAATCGTCATCCATCCATCCTTCATAACTCTCTCGTAGTGCTCATCATAGACCACTAATGCTTTAAGAGCCACAGAGCTAATCAGATCCATCACTGTGGATCTTGTGACCAAGCCAATCTCCTCTGAAGTCTATAAACATAGCAAAGGTGAGACTGTAAAAGGGGAACTTTTTCTTTCTTTTAGTAAAGGCCTGTCTGTCCAGACCTAAGGTACTGAGTATATCAGACTATCTTTGCCTCCACCATAACAGCTATACAACACATGGATTTGTTTCTTCATTAATTATTCTGAAGGATGTTTTCTATGAAAAAGAGATGACTGCAAAAGAACAGGAAATAAAAAATGTTCTGTGTTAGCTAGAATGTACAGGGTGCTCAAAGGCATGAAAACCATGGAAACCCAGTCATGGAGACACAGAACAAAGTCTGTAATGATCCACCATTGCTAAGCTTCCCAGAGGCTTGATTGATGAGACAACCAATATACATTGTAGGCCACAATAACAGGATAACACACCATCATACATGGTTATTTTGATATGTGCTGTCCCGTTTATCTGTCTAGGAACCATTTTAATTGACACTTCACAATCTCTCCTGAGTTTTTAACATTCTCATGTGTTTGGTGCAAGCCACAGTCCAGACACATTTTTCACAATGATTTTCCACAAGCTTTGTGTTAGACTGTCCCTCTTGCATATGAGAGTGACATTGAAAGTTCTCAACAGTCTGAGAGACTAATAAAGCTTTTTAATATCCTAGGAATGAAGTTGATTTTTATGTCAAAATTAGGTAAAGGTAAGCTAGCATCATGCAAGTCGTGAGGACAGACCACCACTCATACTCAGTTGTGCACTTGCAGAAGTGAAACTGTACTTGACTTTTCCTGCTTCCATGAATAATATTTTTCCTGTTTCAGACCAAATTCCAAAAATTTCTGAATGTCACACACAGCCCAAGTCTGTTAAAACAGTCACTGATTCACTTACAGGCATTAGATTTTTATGCATATGCAACCTCAGTATTCATCTCCTGTCAGACACAAGAAGAATAATGTGTTTTTTCAGAGAGAAGTGGATTTTTTTAATTTGAAACTAATTACTGATTAAATAGTAGATAGAAAAAGGGTCCAGTTAATTGATCATTTTTAATCAGATACAGACTAGAGAAGCATGGATTATTCAAGCTTATTTGATGTTTACATTGAAAATAAAATGCAAGGTCTACTACATGTCCAGAGTAAAAAAATGTTCATCACTGGGGGAAAAAAAATGTTTTTATTTGCAGTATTGTTCAATAAATAATCTATTAATTCCTTCCCATTAAGCTGGAAATAGAAAATTAAAGCTTGTTTTATCTTGCTGACTCAGATCTAATCAGTTTGGTATTGACTCAACTATTACTACCAATTTAATTTTGCACACAAGCTGTAACAAAAAAGAAATACTAACTTTGTCATTAGTTTTTTGAAATGTCAAAGAATTAATACTTTACATTATTATAGTGCCTCCTTTTCAAGAAGAACTTATCACTGGCAAATACAAATATATTAAAGCTCATATTTTCTTTGTGGATTAGGTATTGCACAAGGAGAAATACTGAAGAAAACTCATAGGCTTGTTGAAGGTTATTTAAGCTGCCTGTAGCAGAGTAAAGAACAGCACTCACACATTCTCATTTCCCCACCCTGTGCTTTTACTACCAGGTCATCCTGACTGAAATTTTGTTATCACTGCTCCTGTGCAATCTGGAAAACATTCAATGCAGAAATTCTCTGCTTCACAGAAAGGAGAAATTCTCTGCTTCACACAGAAACAAACACTGGGATATTCAAGTCAACATGGTCTAGCCATCTGCGTTCATCCTCCCACTGCTACCAAAGCAGCAAGGTCTACAAGCTTTCTGCTGCCTTCCCAGTTCAGTTCAGATTACCCCTGCTCTCAATGCATTGAATTACTGACCGTGATTCCCTAATGTGCCATACATCATTTGAATGAATAATTAAATGAAAAAAATGTAGTCACTCATTTATAATGTTATTTAAGTGACTGGAGAATCAAAAGTAAAAAAATGTTCTGAGGAGAAAGTCAACAATTAATAAAGTGAATACAAAGAGGATTTAGGACTTCAAGTGTTTTTTCATCTGGGGATTCCTACACAAGCAACATTGACATAAATGCTGTTAGATCCATTTTTTTTTTTAACAAATGTACAGCTCAACAGAGTTAAAGTTAATAATTATTTTCCAGCCTTGGTATCATGCTATTATCTTCCCATCAAGACAGCAGTCCATGATTTTTTCATCTCTCTTGGGACGGAACATTAAGCTGAAATGCCCAGTACCACTTTCAGGACTATTATGCTTCTGAAGGATTTTTGCAAGAGGAAATACAAACAATCCCAGGAAAATTGGGTACCACAGAAAAAGAACTTCATGGTCAGGTGCAGATGAAAATCTTGAAGCTGGTGCCTTAAAGAATACACACAAGAAAGTTCTTTTTAAAAACAATGTGTACTGATTTTTATGGTGCACTTATACATCTGGAGAAATAAATAGTATGATAGCAAAGGATATTTACTATTATTAAAATCTTTCTAAAAAGAAACTGCAGAAAAGGCTAAAAAGGTACTCCCTTTGTGCAACAAATAAAGCAAGAAAATCTGCAAGATCTGTTCCACAGGAAAAAAGTTCACACAAAGCACGTAAAGGATAAAAAGGGACAGGGAAAAGGAAAGATGATGGGCAAAGGAAAGGGACTGACTGGAAGGCATTAAAAGGGGGGGAAAGTAGTTTGAGAGAAGAACCTCAAAGAAGAGAAATAGTAACTTTTGGAATGAACCTTATCCACAGATTATCTGTTCCAGAAGAAGCTGCTACGAAGCAGCTCAATGAGGATGCTCAATGAACAACTGGGAGCTCCACTAGTTTTAGGGAGCAGGGGAGGAATAGGAGCAAGAAGAATAATTCAAACTTTTTAATTCTCAAGAGCAGGCCCGAGTCAAGATTTTAACTGGCTTTTGAGTTCCAAATAAAATATCTCAAAACTGCTAGAATGAAGCACTAATGTGTCAAGCTCCCTAGATTTTTTATTTAAAGTTAAGATACAGCAATTAAAATTCCACTCTGCTCTTATGTGATAGAATAACAATTATGAATCATCAGATTGAATATGGTCTATTCAACTGCTATTATCCATGAGAATATCAATTTCATAAACACATAGGAAATATTTTCAAGACCAAATTATCAATTTATAAAAATTAATTAAAATATGAAAATACAAATATATTAAATAGAAAAATAATTATTTAATATTTCTGGAACTTTTGGTGATTATTTGCCTTTTTCTTGTGATGTGGAAAGATTTTGTCAAAATGTCGCTTCTGATTGCTCATTTTTTAATAATGATTTTGTACAAATTGTAAATATAAAATTCCCATTATTTCTTTGGCAATAAACTCTGATGACTGCACTATAAAGTTGTATGAGTTTGTAGGAACTAATATAGTTCTACCTCCAATTCCTAATTCTATTTCTTAAAGTTTGAGAACCTTGCTCAGTCCATTCCTGCCTCAAATGTAGCACCCGAAATAATATTTTCCCCATTTCCACAGATCTCAATAAACTATAGAAACTTGTTAAGTGATAATTTCATTGAGGGTGAGATACAGATTAGATTTAACTGCAACTTCACATGTAAAGACTTTAATGAATTATCAAAAAATGGATTAAAATATGTTAGGATAATTTGAACAGTAAATTCCAATTTAAAATAATTGGATTGGAATTTGGCAACTTTTAAAGGAAAACATATGACTTTTCTAAATTAATATTGCTTCCAATTATAATTTCTAATTTAAACCTTTGCCCCTGAGTCTTCATTTTTTTACCCCTTCTTCCCATTTCAGAAGATGACAGTGTTATTCCACTGGTGCATCTCACTCTCTCTCCTAGCTCTACATTCTAGCCACATTCAAAGTCTCTGTCCCTACCTGTGAGGTGTTCAATGACCATGCTGGATGTACCAGAGAAAATCCAGGGCCGACAGTCCACACACACAAGAAGAGCTCACCACATTTCACCAGTGCAGGAGTCAGAGGGTTGTTAGCAATCATCACAGGATGTGTAAACACCAACCAAAGAACAGAAAACTCACTTACCACAGAACTACCATTTTCTGCTCAAACTTCTAGGCACAGATCTGCAGCCTGCCTTCTATCAGGAAAACATGTTGGAGGATGTAATTTAAAAAAACAGGTCAGCTTTCCCCCTACATGCCCTATGAGAACAGAAACAAATCATAGGCATGATTTCTACCTCCCCTAGAAAGGCTTAGAGAGAAGTATTTGTACCTGACAGTACTGTTTTCTAGATTACCATGAAGGAATATTAACTTTGACTGGAGCAGTAACATAGTGCCTGGGGCAGGTTACCAACCCTGTGTCTCTTAGCTCTGGTCAAGGAAACATGCATGGCATGATTTGCTGTGCTTTCAGGAAGTCACTGTGCTGCCAAAAAAAAAAACATCTCAACAGAAATAACTCTGTGTGTAAGCCTCACACTAACTGGACATTTAAGACTCAATTTCACCCTCGTTACCAGTTTCCCTCATTTCATTAAAGGAGTATCTGCTGTATCTCCACTTAAGATGCAATTAAAAAGCATTTTATGTTTAGTCAGTTATTTGATAACAATAACATAGAGAATTTTTCTCAGTTAAGGGACCTATTCATAAAAATCTTATATATAACAAAGCCTGACTTAATTTGTCTTTATGGAATGCTATACCTTTAAATTCAACCTTTAATTAGAGGATATAAACACTTACAAGAGCAGATGAAAATTATTATCCACTCCCAATATTTGGAGAAGCTAAAGTATGGAGTTTGTAATGATTTTTTCAGTATCATGTTGCAAGACAGCAGGAAAGCAGAGACTAAATGATGGTGTCCTGACATTTAGGATCCTTGCATCAGCTATTCTACCACTTCTCTGTTCCCTGTGCGTCTGCAACTTAGAATAAGGAATAAGGCAACCAGTCACCTTGCTGGGGTCTAACAGGTGACCACAACTCAACAACACTGTGCGTCTTTACCCTGACTCAGTTTAGGATTCCTTTATTGCTGACTAAACTCAATCAAAATTGCTTTATGATTGCCATGGGCTGAGAGCAAAATCATAAACAGTACCGCAAGCCAGGCACTGTGCAGTAGCCTGGTAAACCACAGTAACGTGGTTGCTCTGATAAACCCTTCTTTTGATGAGGTAAATGTCACTTTGCTCAAGACCTAAAAAAACCTTACTAAACCACTGCTCTTATCTGTATTAACTGACTACTGTCTTATCTATCAGTGATCATTATTTTGATCTCTGATCTGTTATCCTTCCAATATATAACATGCACATATAATGTATGTATTATATGTACATAGTGCACATACAAATATAATGCATAATCCTCCCTTCATTTTTCAGATCCCCAGATTTTTCATGCCCCTGCATCTTGCAGCCTTACCAAACAAGAAGATATTGCTTCAGAGGGCAAAAATCAAGGGGATATACAACAAAAATGTTTGAATCTTTCAAAAATGTATGTAGCAGACAAGGCATGAAAGCAGATTTTAGTTCTTCCCCTCCTGCCTCCCTAATTCACTCAATTTTGCCTTCTAGAACCTGTTTTACTTTCTTTACTAAAGAATATCAAGAGCTATTTTCTAACCAGTCCATTTGAATCTGTAATAAAACATGCCTATTACCCATGGTGTCAGACTGTAGAGGACTCTCCAGGCAAAATCTTGTTTTTTGAGTTGCAGACTGGACAAGGAACTACATCACACATTACAGTGGTTAAAGACAGACTAAATAGCATCAGAGAATATTCTGAGTTGGAAGGGAGCCACAAGGATCATGAAGTACAACTCTTAAGTGAATGGCCCCTATGGGGTTTAAACACATAACCTTGGTGTTATTAGCACCATGCTCTAACCAACAGAGCTAATCTCAGGGCTAAAGGTCTTTCTGTCCTCATATTTATGATAGGATAAGTTGGATTATTTCAGTTATATGGTACTCTCTATGAGCAAATACAAACAGATGTCAAAAGAAAACACATTTCTGTTTGTGCAATAACAGCAGATGGAGGATTGTCATGGAGCCTACAAGGTAGGACATTCATTTAATATAGACTCATACTTGCTGATCATGCTCATGCTTACTTCATATCACCTCAGTCTGGTGTTTCTCTTACCCTATTTTTTTTTTCTGGAATCATAAAGAGTGAGTATTTTCATGTGCAAATCTACTAGAGAGAAGCCACAGACAGTATAGTTTCCCATCACGTTAATTAACGCATACCACACTGTCTGGAGTTCCCAACAGTCACAGTTTCTAGTTATTGGAAAATCTTTAACTCTCAGTGAGAAGGATCATTATCTGACGCTCTACAAGTGAAGTATTTGTTGAGAAGAACATGATTAATCAGAAAGTATTCTGTACAGCTTAGCTCTTGGTGACAAGCCCATAATCAAAGAGGCAATAAGGATGTGCACTAAAGCAATTTCATGATTAACATTTACATGATTCTGTCCACTGCTGCATGCAAAGCAAAGTGCTGAGGACAAGTGGACACAAAATGAACAAAATTTCCTATTTCCATAATTTTTCAAATGAAACCTGAACTGAAAAGGAATAAAGCTGCAATAACCTTTTGGCTTCAGCCTATGAGAAAAGTAGATCCAAAACCTAGTAAGTAATACAGTTCCTTGTCTTGGGTCCAAAACTACTGACACTCCCTATTCTCTCCCTCATAGTCTAGAATATGTCATGTAGTCAGATTTCACAAGAAGTTTTACATTTCATTGCAAGAAAAGCTGGGCTAGGCATGACAAACAGGCATAGATTAATATGAGCCTGCAAAAAAATTCTGCAAAGATCTCCTTGCCAAATGACAAACCCCATCCCCAGTCTTCTCACTGTGCTAGCTTGATAATTTTTCTGTTACCTGTTTTCTTTGTTCATTTCTATCAATTAATTAAGGTGCCAGTTTGTCTTGCTGTCTTCCAGGCAGCCTAACCAAGAACTGTGACAGAGCAGTGATTCCATTCACCTGTTGCCAACAACTGAAAGATCTCCAGAAGGTAAATATTACAGGCCAGCTCATCCAAAGCTTTCTTTATCATAAAGAAAGCAGGTAAAGGACCAAGCTCCAAAAGTTTTTAGTTCTTTTTGTTCATTGAATTCTTGTATTCCTCATCATGCCTAAAACACTTCCTACAATATTGCAGTGAAAGAAGTAAAAATTTGTGATCACTAAGCTTATCAAAATGCCTGAAGGTAAGAAAGTTTAGCTAGGCTATTAATTTTTACACTTTTACAGTAAATAACATACACAACTTCACTGGCAGATACCACCCTAGGATCTAAGAATAAACACACAAGTAGCATGCTGTGAAGTAGTGTCCTGCAGGTTTGTACCCTGACTAACACCACAGTAACTTTTCTGTGTGCCATATTACGAAAAAGGGGACTTTGGGTGTAACCGTTACAGGTGCTTTCACTCTTGAATTAGTAGCTCTATACCTACAGGCAAAAGTGTCTTGAAAATCATTTGAGACATATCCTCCATTGCTGCAATCCCAGTATAACCCTTCACACTGGCAGGGAGTGGGTATAAAATACTGCAGTGCTTTTCAGACACTTTGTCTTCATTTTGCACAGATTTAAATGACTGCAAAGGCGCAGAGCTATGGAGAACTTGGCACTTTATAAATATTAATTAGCAAAGAATTACACTGCCCCTTTGTGGTGCTAAGCTTTATCATTCCCACTTTATAAATGGTGCTGCAGTCACAGAATAAGGTTAATTTACTAGTTCACAATAGCACCAGACAATGAGAGAGCCAGGAATAGAATCCAGAGACCTCACAGCTGTTTGTTAATCCTGTGAGCCCCACAGTTGCACCTTTTTTTTGTATTTGCCTTTTTTTCTGTGTCTGTTCCCCAAACCAGCAAAAATTACATTATATTACTGTCTCTTTCCCTGGGGAAAATATGTGAAGATTCCCTGAGGCAAAAAGCTGTCATTGTCACAGCACAACACAATCAGCCAGGGATGGTTTCCCCCTGGGACAAGAGGCATGACAACTAACAAGTAAAACAAGCAGCTCAGAGGGATTTTTTGTTAACAAAAGGTTAGTTTAAAAATAAGTAACGTCATGTTAATTGTGATATTTCCATTGGCTCTCCAACATTAAAAGGCTTAAGAACACACACTGCACAATCTAGTGATTGAAATATATTAGAAATCATAGGCAAAACTCAAAGGATTCAAAGGGTTGAAACCTGATATTTTGATGAAACTTCAAGTTTTGTTACTGATAATGCCAAGCAAGCTCTTCTGTGCTCTGGCCAGAAATACTGAGGGTGGGAGAAATAAATAAAGATAAAAGCAACTTCTCAGGAAAAAAGGTATATGTGTATACTCGATAATACCTGTCACATCAAGACATCAGTAAAAGGGACATTGAAAAGGAACAGTTTCAGAACAGAATAAAACTACACAACTATTCTTTAATCTCCTCCAAAGACCAAATCACATTCCTCTTTTAGAGATGGCTTGCGTAATTTTTAAATTCACTTTTAACGGCCAATCTTCGCGAACGAAGATTTGGGAAGGGCTCTCCCCACGTGTGCCCTCGGAGCCTGTGCAGTGGATTTTTTAGGTGAGGCTCAGTGTGCGCAGAACTGGCCCCACCGTTTAAGTCCTAAGGTTCATTTGCCACGGCCTCGCAAGCTTGGACAGTGACAGTGAAGTCCTTAGGACTATCTACAGCACCCGGTACTAACCGGGCCTGACCCTGCTTGGCATCCGAGATCTGATGGCAGGGAGGCATTGAACTGCCTGGGCGGTCCGTACTGAGACTCGAACTCGTGACCTTGGGAATCGGAGACTGGAGTGCTCTCCACTATGCCACGGGACCACCTAAATTCACTTTACTATACTGAAAATGACCCAACTAGAATTCCATAAGTCTTGTTTAATTTGAAAAGCACAAGTACAGGACACTGGTGGTTCCAGATTTTGTTCGACAAAGCTCATAGTCACACTTCTGTACTCCAAAATAGCCAATACAGAAACCTCAGCTTTCAGATGAAAAGACACCACAATCCACCAACAAGTATAGAAGTTATTCCAGTACTTCTGGAATTAGCAAGAAGACACTCCTGAATGCAACTTATCACTGAAGAGAATTATTTTCTGATAACTGCTAAATGGTCAAAATTCAATTACTTTAGGACCTCTCAAATTATCCAGCTTTCCATACCTACCATGAACTGCTAATGAAGGAAGAACAGAATGACTAGCTGAAGCTTTCTTATCTCTACAGACTGTAATGAAAGCATCAGCATGCTGGTCTACAAGTATTTCCCCTATTCCTGCAGCACACAGAAAAGACAACTAAACATAACACTACACAACAGTGAAGTAGTGAGGTGAAGGGAGAAAATCAAGTATGAAGCAACAAAATTTTATATCCTACCAGCAATTATCTAAAAGAAAACTTCCAGAATTTTGCACAAAATGATAGTGTCATTTGCACTACAAAACAACTACAAGTCTAAGAATAAATATATTAAGACCAAACTGTATCTCTGATATATGATTGTTTCAGTTCCACTTAGATTTGAGTGATAAATTCTACTCAGTATGAAGAAAATGTGAAGCAAGTTGACGTGAACAAAACTGATGTGGATGGAAAGCTGCCTGAATAGCAGGGCCCAGAGGGTGGGGATAAGCAGGGCAAAGTTGAGTTTGAGGCCAGCAACCAGTGGTACACCCCAGCAGTCAACAATGGGTCCCAAACTATTTGACATTTTCATTAATGATCTGGATTATGGGGTAGAGTGTAGCTTCAGCAAGTTTGCTCTTGACACAAAACTGGAAGGAGAGACTGATAAGCCAGAGGGTTGTACTGCCATTCAGAGGGACCCCAAGAGACTGAAGAGATGGGCTGACACAAACCCAAAGTTCTACAAGGAGGAGTGCCAAATCCTGCACCTTGAGAGGAATAATCCCAAGCACCAGTATATGCTGGATGCACCCAGCTGGGAAAACACTTTACAGAAAGGACCTGAGGATCCTGGTGCCCACCAGGCTGAACATGAGCCATCAATGGGCCCCTGAGGAAAAGGCAGGTAATAGTATCTTGGGCTGCATTAGACAAATTATGCCCAGCAGTTCAAGGGAAGTGGCCACATCTGGAGTCCTGTGCCCAGTTTTGGGCTTGGCAGTACAAGACATGTACATACTGGAGTGAGAGTCAAACAAAGGGCTACAAAGATGATCAAGGAACAGGAGCAGCTCTCCTATGAGGAATACCTGAGGCATATGGGACTATTTAGCCTAGAGAAGATAAGGCTCATGGGCAAGGAGTGGTGGTGGTGTAGATTCACCAATCTAGAGAAATACCTCAAGGGATGGTACAAAGAAGATGGAGGCAGGCTCTTTTCAGCAGTGTCCAGTGACAGAATAGGAGTCAATGGGCACAAACTGAAACACAGATGATTCTGCCTGAATTTACTTTTTTCCTGGGAGGATGACTGGGCACAGGTTAACCAAGAGGCTGTGGAGTCACCATCCTTGGAGATTTTCAAAAATCTTCTGGAATTGTTCCTGAACAACTGGCTCTAGGTGGCCCTGCTTAAGTAGAGGACTTGATCAGATGATTTCAGAGGTCCCTTCCAGTGTCAACCATTCTGTGATTCTATGAAATATAAAAACATAAGTCCCAATATTTCTACTGTTGCTATCAGAATTTCTCAGCAGCTATAAGGCCATAAAGTGAAAAGCCATCACTTGACTCTTCAGGGACATCAAGTAAGAATATGCAACAGAGGCTTAATTTTTCCATCATCTGTATATTAGTTTCCTTATTTGAAAGGAAGATAGTGCAATGTAGAGATGTTTCAAGTACTGGTGACTTGTAACAGTCTCTCTGACAGTGCTCCACTTCCTGGAGATAGCTGGGACTTGGCAGACAAATAGGAACCCAACTTTTATACAAAGACAAACCCCCACTGCTCTACCTTCAGTTTGGAACAGCCTTGCTTGCCAGACACTCACAAAACTAGGACATACCGAGCTTTAGTATTCTGTGCTGCATTCATCTCAAACCAAGTTTCTGTTGTTACAAAAGGCATAATGCAACTCTGTCTGATACCACTGGAAAACCCTTCTCTTGACTTCAGCTAGCAAAGAACAGGTAGCAAATTTCTGAAAGTGACACCTGGGAGACAATAAAAATAGTAAAATTTGGGGGACTCTTGGTTCTACAGTTATGCATGTAGCTTAAACTGCTCAGTTTTATCTGTCTAAACAAATAAGCAGACAGACTACACAGAAGAATGTATTTTATCCCTGGCTTTATTTATCTAGGACTCCCAAACAAATCATTAGAAGAAATGTTTGATTGTTTCTTGATACCATTCAAAAGCTAAATGTCAGCTGAAGTATCAAAATTTCTTTGTTGATCACTTAGGCAGTTTTAGAACATGATGAAAAAAAGCAAATAATCCCCAGCATTGCTTTTACTTGTAAAATTCCTGTAATAAGTCAATAAACGTTCATCTGAAAAGAGGTAGGGGACACATTAAAACTTCAACTGGACAGTTCTTAAAATAAGCAGAAACTGCAGTAGGAAAGATTAGTTTAACACTGGGGGTGTTACAAAAACACACTTCCCCGTTTTTTGTACCAGGCATTCAGTGTTCTTTTCATTCAAGTGACTGAATACTGTATCTGCTGTCTACCCTATTCAGCTCTCACCTCAAGCAACCTCTGTGACATATCTCCTGGGTCTCCATTTGCTTCTTGTACCTGACAGTGTAAAAGTACAGCAATGTTATTCTGTGAAAGATCTTTCATGCAAAATGTATCTCAAAGCATTGCTCAGACTTAAATTAAACATTCCATTACAATATAAAAGAAAGATGTTATGTGCCAATTTAATCTGAAGAGTGGTAAGAAAAACTGTATGAGGAACCTGCATTACTGTGTCTCACTACCTAATGTTAAAAGTGCACAGTTTACTAATAAAAGTGCACATTATTCCCTGATAACACTAGTCCTGCTAAATGCATCTGAAAATTAACTTATCAGTGCACTGATCTATCTTTTCATACACATGAAACACACCTACACTACAAAATGAAAATGCAGAAGTCATTGGGATCTGGTATGGCTCTTTACACATCTGCTAGCTAGAATCCTCTGCTAAAAAGGAGAAAAAGAAAAAAAGCTATTTAGATAAAAAATAAAGATCATGGTCTGAGTCCTGTTAGCTGCCAGAGTTGTGCTGCGTAGTAAGAAGACAGAGTCTGAAAAGCAAAGTAACATTGTTTCAGAGCAAATCAGTGTCAGTTCTCTACCGAACAGAGCCTACAATGACAATAAATTGATCTTTGTCTATGGTCTTAAATGCAGGTAAAAAAGCCACAGGTTCCATTAATAATTTGACCATATGCCTTTTACTTAGAACTTATGACCATACTCCATGGCACCTGAAAATTACTCCCCAGCTATCTTAACCCTAATACCAGCCGTAACTCTGTTAATGCTCTTACTTATCACTATTTATTCATCATTAAAAGATTAACACTTACTTCAGGATGCCAATTATCATTTATACTTTCTTTCACATTTTTTCTAACACTTGAGAGGAACCTTTTATAAATGTCTGCAAAATCTTCCCTTAAAATTTTTTCTTTTCTTTTCTTTTTTTTACGTCACAGAAACCTTCACTTGAATTTAGCTACTAATTCTTATGTAATCTATTAAATCGTTTTCATCTTCTGAATTTCCCTCGTGTCAACACCGATCTTCTTTCTTTTACTTAGAATGGCTCTTATAACAGGGAACATGTTTCTGATCTCAGTTTACCCTCTTCAGTAATATGCTGAAAAACATCAAAAAGAAAATGAGAAACTGCAGCTCCTGTAGGAAGTAACTACTTTAACACTTTTAAATATGGCAAAACCTCCACAGATGGTTACAAAAAAATCAGTGAAACTTAGAAACTGAATATAACACAATTTCACATAGGAGGGTTAAATATAAAATGCCATTGCTACATGTACATTACAACAAAAAAACAGAACGTAGTTTGCTTAATCATGTTGTTTTGTGCTGTGAGGTACAATTTTGATACTTTCTTCACAGAAAACATGGGAAGACTTTCCAGAATTTTATTTTGCAAACTCCCTGTTAATATCTATTTTGACAATGTTTGGTCCTCAACTGAACCAAAGGTTAATGATCCTTTAGTGGACATGGCATGTCTCTCCAGCTCGTGACCATCACTGCCATTTTGACTTGGGCAAACTCATTCTCAACTGCTCTGCATCTTTTGCAATTGGTGTTCCTGAACAAACAAGATGCAACATTAGAAAATAAAACCAGCCGTGTTTTAAACTCTGCAAGAAGAATGCAAAGGACCATATAGAGAAGAATCAGTTTATATCAGAAAGCAGCATTATGTCCTGTGTTGTAGAAGATACTGCATGAGTGCTGGTGACTACAATTTTGAGAGCAATACTTTCCTGTGCAAAACCACATCAACACACTCACAGAGCTGTAATACAGAGGAAGAGTCTGGGCTGCCACCTTTTCAAGTGCTATAAACTCCCACTATTGGTTTTAAGATTGCGCAGTCTGATAGTTTTTTCCTGTATTACAAATAGATGCAAGGCTTCTAGGATAATTATACCTTCTCTTTCTCTAATAAAGATATTAAAGACAAACATTGGCTGCAGATCCACTGCATACGAAAAAAGACAGTCCTTGTCTTCACCCAGAAACAGAAACAAACAGATGGTGACCTCAGTATTAATGGCTCATAGCAGGCAAAATTCCCATTGGCACAAAGGGGTCTGTCACATTGTAAAGAGCACATGGCTCTTCTTAAAGCCAGCGCTGAGCACCACAGTGGTGACCTTCCCACTGTACTTAGGACAAATCCATCAGCATCAGCATTTCCCCTAAGCTCATTTCCCCAAAGGAAAATGCACCCTTGTGTTTCCTAGCTTGTGATCCCATTTCTCATTTTCTTGTTTCAGTTGTGAATGTGGGAATGTTTCCTTTTCTTCACACAAATAACTCAAACTTAGAGCCTCAACAAATGCTAAGCAGTGAGAACATTCTATGCTGTGGCTGAACAATACAATTTACACCAGTTTTTGACCCAAAAGCAAACTGAGAACTGTGGATTCAACAGCACAATCTAATATTATCATCCCATTGAGAAACATAGCAAGCAATGAGAATAAATGCTACACAAACAATGTTTGTAGCAGGGCACTTTTGGAAATGATGCTGAGGAATACACTCAGTGCTGATAGCAGCATTGCTTCTCCTGAAAAACAAACTTCTCAATTCGACCTGCTGGTAATAAAAACAGACAATTTTCAACAGGATATACATTTTTAATATTGAATTAGTAATGACAGGACCTCCTTACCTACCTACTCACATGTCAGGGAAAGGAAAAATAACCTTGCTTCTTCATTCTAAAGTTGAATCACACATTCTCAATATTAAAATATTATCAGCCTCTTGTCCTGCCTCTTCTAAATGTCATATCAGTTACAAAAAGCAAAAGTGGTTATGTCTTTCTGAATTTAACTGATGGTGCTGGTGTTGCACAAGTATTATGGCTAAACTGGGTGAGAGACCACAAAAGAAAGAAAGGGAATTTTGTTTCATTCAAAACTAATTTCACTGAGTCACTGTCCTTCTCTCATGGATTTCACTCTTTCATTCTTTTACAATCATTCTATCATATCCAAGTATTCACAAACCCTAAGTAGTCTGGCCATGACAGACAAGGACAGTACACGTCAAGACCTCCTAATGTCTTCCACGACCTCCCTAAGTAGTCTGGCCATGATGGACAAGGACAGTAGGTGTCAAGATCTCCTAATGTCTTCCATGACCCCCCTACGCTGGAGATTATGGTCTAATGTTTGGATGTGCCTTTTATACCCTTGGCTTAATGATTTTAATCCTCAAGATTGATAATGACTGTGAAGCACTGTGTCCTCATATTGTCCTAATGTCTGAATCCACACTGATGATTTAATCGCCGTCTTTTGTCTCCTTATCTGGGTGTTTTATAGTTCTAATTCTTTGTCTTCCTGGCATATTTCCTTTAGATGAAAAGTCCAGCAAGAAGATACTTAAAGATGAGGCAAAGACTTTTCCAAAAGGTCCTATGCAGAGTACAACAAACACATAAGGGCTAATTGTACATTTCTACAGCTCAGGAGCAACACATGACTCAGAGGAAGTCAGAACTAGAAGGATCCTCACACTGCACTGCCTGATTTGGCAGTAGTTAGAAATGGCAGTCTTTATGCTGATGTGGTTCCCAAGCATGAGGGCCAGGTGTGCTGAACCCTTGTAGTTCTGAGACCACCTGCCAGTGAAACAGTGGAAGTGTCATTTGCTGAACATGGCAAGGGCACCTACTTGATAAGATGTACTTCCTGCATGACAAGTGACTATACCGCATTCGCTAAAGCCCTAAATAATGTCAGGATCTAAAAATATACTATTATTTTTTCTTGCAGATTGTCTCACTTGTGTGTGATTGTGCAAGTCTGTGAATGCTACAGGCGGGTGTGAAAAAATTCAGAGCTGAACAGCAAGAACTGTATTGAACTGGGGGAAAATCCATCTAAGTCCTAAGAGACAATACAAATACTTCTCTAGTCCCATATATGGTGAGAAATCAACCCTCAAGACACTAGACTCCATTTCTTCACACAATCCACGCACCCTAGCAGATTTTGTGAAGCACAGGAAGAACCCTGCTGCCCACAATCAGTCAAAGTCAACTATTTTACTCAGGTCTCTTCCTACTTGCACCGCAAAGGAAAGAGCTGCACATTTCCTGAGTCACCAAATGCTTTACAAACCTAAGCACAGAAGCAGAAGAGTAGCTAAGGAAGATACAGAGGCCAGAAAAGAAAACATTTGCTTTTCTGCAAGACCGATTGAAACAGACACAGTATTGGTGTAGAAGGAAGCACTCAAATGTCAGAAGCTGCAGAGCAAAGGTTTCACTTGCAGGAAGTTACAGTCAGTTCTATTATCATGCCAAAACCAACAAAAAGCCACACCAAAGGTCAGCTGGGGGGTGTCCTTCATAGACAAAAACTATAAAAATAATAAATGCCCAGAAATGACTGATTTGTGGGACAGCAGTAAGAGAGGTTTGATCTGAATCTGCCTAGACCTCCTTTTATAGAAAGATAATGTAAGGCAAAAGACTTTGAAACTGAAGAAGGGACAGGTTATATAAAAAACATAAGTAGTCCAGGTTTTAAGTTGTAAAAAATTCCAAGTGACCACATCAGAAGAATGAAAATCAAACAATTTCCCAAACAAATCTCTCCTCTGCTCATTGTGACCTTGGAGTCAGATCTTTGCTTGTAGGCATTGCTTCGGAGAGCTTGGTGGCTTTCTGAACTGCATCAAACTTTGCCAATCTCCTCTGATCCCAGGGAAATTCATCTGGTTATCTCTGGGTCCTGCTGATTGCTCCTCTGAGTAGGCTCTGTTACAGTGAGCTGCAGCCTCCCAGGCTGCACTGACTTGTCTTCCTGCCAGATGTGGATTCTTCTCCCCAAAACAGCACCCAATCCCCTGCTGTCCTTTCCAAGGACTCTCCTTTTCCAGCTACTTCATGTAGGGACACAGCATGCAACCAAGAACACAAACACCAAACAAATACCATCTGTCACATTTGGAAATTTAATTTGTGTATGCATTGACCTGAGACAAGCTCTGTAGGCAAGAACTGAACTACATGCAATCTCTGTAGCTGAGCTGAGCTGAACAGACAAATTTGCTTCCTCTAAGCCACTTTCTCCAGATCTCCTAGCGAATACAAGAACACATTTTCTCCAGGCCTTACATTCTGCAAAAGGGTCAATTTTTGGCACAAGCAAGCCACATAGGCTTTGATGGAAGCACATGGGGCCAGATGTCCCCATCTCTGCCCTTTTACACTGGTAAAGTTATGCCACAATTACACCAAAAATATCAGTGTTTTCTACATTGATCACATGATGGAGACTATGTTATGTTGATCATGTAATATCATTACATCTAATGGTGCATTGAGGGTGTCCCTATGTCATGGCTTGACAAGTCTTTTCTTAGAGTCAAATCTGCACCCATCACCTGAACTGCAGCTTGTAGGATGGTTGTCATGTCATCCATCAGTTGTGTGACAGGGATGGGAGGAGTAAAGGGAGCAAGGTTACTGAGGAACAGAGTGACAAGAAATACACTACCAGCACAACATATTCTGCCTAGAGACCACTGATTCTTGTCTGCTGAGGGGCCCCTGAGGAGGTTGGTGGGAGTAAGACAGATTAATTGTTCTGGTATGACAAATTTGGTCTGCACGATGGAAGCTTCTCATGTTGCCTTGCAGTGAGAATGAATGTGCTCTAATTCAGTTTGAATTCTCTATACTGTATTCAGTCACAACTTCTCCCCATCAAGTGATGAATTCAGTAGAGGTAAAAAGTGAGAAAAAAGCAAGCTGCAGCAGATCAGAGAAAATCCTGAAAAGAAAGTGAAAAAAGTCCTTCAGATTCAGGAGTCAAATTCATCGCCCTGGGCAAAAAAGCTGTTATGAATTTCCTATGCCTAAGGAATGAATGATGCTAACTTTTCTGGAGAGTTTGGATAAGGAAGCCAGTTCTTTTTTTGAAGCTGCAGCTGGGGGTACACCTAACTAGTTCTTAAAGGAGAACACCGAATCATTGGCATGTTCTGTTTCAGCCTGTGGGCCTACTTGAGTTTAACTGCATTCAATTTCTGACTGGTTCCTATTCTATTCTATTCTATTCTATTCTATTCTATTCTATTCTATTCTATTCTATTCTATTTTCTGCATATAAGGTTGCATGAGTTTCAATCTGACAGAAGACAGAATTTCCCTCTCTTGTAAGGGACCATACCAAGTTTTCATAGTGCAAAACTGAATTACAAAGGGATGGCAACTTCTGTTATCTGTCTGATCTCTGCATGGGAGATGGCTTTAGCAAACAATTCAGGTATTTTCAACTCAATCAAAACTTTTTCAACAACTGTAGGCACCAGGAACTCCTTCCACTCTTTTTAAAAAAAAGGTAGCAGTAGTAAAATAAAAAGGGGGATGACAAGAATCACGCGGGAAAACTCCACAGAGAGGATCACACCAAAATGGAACCTCCGCAGAAAAGCAAGGCCCTTCAGAAATTTTGGTGAAGTAATGGTTCCAGAAGATGGTCTGCAAGTCCAGAGTATTGAGAAAACTGCTGACAGTGTTCATTTCATGCTTTAAAATAAAGATCTGGAAATATGTCAATAATGTAGATGCAAAGAGGAAGTGCAACTTGAACTGAGAAAGAATCTTAGTTTTTGATTCCTCCTAGAGACTCCACAGAGACAGTCGTCTGTGGCACAACTTAGTTCTAATATTTTTTTTTTCCATTTGATGACTTGTGTAGGAGAACACAGGTTATAACTCTCCTCAGATCATTCTACATACATTCAGCAAGTCAGCACATCTGGAAGTCAGAGAAAATGAGGTCCAGACCTCTAACCAGTGGATTTAGAGGTAAATTAGACCTGGATAGCTAAAGCCATTCCTGTTACAGTAACAACCCTATAAACACTCAGGAAGAGACAGACATGAGCTGCTACTTTTCCAAAACATTTCCAACACCAGCTACCAGAGATAAAGCTTCTTCAACAAAGCTTTTCCCATGGCAGCCAGATGATGATGCAGAGACAGCCTGCACCTTGCAGCAGGACTGAAGGTGGCTGACACCGAGAGTCGGGCAAACAGCATGAGACATATTTCTTTATTATGGGTTGAGACCAGTTAGGGTTAGTCAATAACTAGGAGAGACGTAAAAAGACTCTTCCATCAACGACAGAACTAGGAAGACCTGAATAAATTCAAGAAAGGAATACAGAGCATCTCTGGGAGGGAAATCAACATTTTCATAGCATTTTACCAGAGCCACCTCTGAAAAGCTGAGAAATAAGCATTACTGAAATATGCAAGACTTTTAGTCTTTTCTTCTTTCTTTGAATTGGAATGTACTGTAATAAAACAAACCACAGCAGAGGAAGTGTTTTACTAGTGTACCTCTTTAAACCAACATAACTTTATTACGAATTTAAGAGCTCAGAAAATTAGAGCTATATCAGTATAGATCACAATATGCTATATGTCAGTTTTGTAGGTAACTGCCATTTTGTATAATAATCTTTCTAACTAAGCAGTTGTGAATATGGAGCCATGATACTGTACAGCAAACTATGTTTTGTATTGTATAATTTTTAGGTGACAAACGTGACAGCTATATAAATATTACAGCCAGAAGTGGTATGAATGTCCCTACATCCAAAACTGCTTTTCTCTTGTTACCCTCCGTATTGACCAGGAACGCCAGGAAAGTCTAAGACACTGTACTTCTGGCAATAAAAATCTACAGACTCATTCAGCAATTTCTTAAAACTCCAGCAAACTGTCAGTACAGAAATCAGGCAGGTGGCTTGGCTATCCAGTTCTCATTAATCTGCCCTCTGGCATGTGTCAGTGCTCTGAGAGAATTTTGTATTATGCTTTAATAACGCCATTCAAGAAATATTGAATGTGTAAGTAATTTTTCACTTAAGGACATTCATGTGGCAGTCCCTAGACACGGGCTAATAATTTTAAAATTGTTAAAATAAAAAATATCTGGCTTCAACAATGCAAGAGTAATGTTTTATCATCACTCAGACTCACGTTACTAGAATTGTTTGATCTTCAGGGGACAGTAAACACATGAAATCTTATTTATTAATTTAAATGAACTGACTCTTCTAAGTTACTATGCCTATGTTCAGTCATCTACAATTTCCAAAGTATGGACAAGAAACAGGGTTGAATTAGATACAAAGAGAAGCAAGCTCCCTCAGTTGAAACTTCAAAGAATATATTCAAGGTAATGTTAATTTTTTTGTTTCCATAAGCTGCTTCTTTATTAAACAGCTATATCACTATCTCAAAACAGCAAAATGTCACTGAGATGAAGGAGATAGGAAGAGGAGTATGTCCCCAGCAGCTCCATGTGGGTGTGTGTACTATTTTTATCCCAGCTTTGGACTTTCCCAAGTCTAATATAGCATCTGTTTTTGTCCTTTTTCCATATGATTAACTGGGACATGTTAGAAGAATTCTAATGGTATTGTTGAGAAACGTTCCAATCCCATGATTTTCTTTATTAGGACCATTGCCTTCTGCAGAATTATTGGTGTGATTCTAATTAGCTCACAATGCCCTCAATTTAGAGAACCTATAGTTTCTTTCCTTAAAAAAAAAAAAGGAAAAAAAGAAGGAAAGAAAGGAAAACTGGATCTTACAATTTGAAAGATTAATAAAGCCTCAGTATAAATTCTCACTCTGCTCATTTTCAAAATAAATTACACCTGATGTGGAGAAAGGAGAAATGTGAAGTCACAGAAACTGTGCCAATCCAAGTGACTACAGCACATACAAATGAAATGCCAGTTAAAAAGCTCTGACAAATTCCAGTGTTTCAGAAAGGTCATCTATTTTGTTTCTGCAACTGCATGGGCAGTTTGCCTGACTTATATAGTAGAGAAAAAGCAAGTCATATTTTACAGTATGAGAACCATTTGATGAAAGAAATAAGCATTTAATACATCTGCCAAGAAGAAATACCAGAAGGAAACATTTCCGTGATCTATTTTATATACTTTTCTGCAATTATATTTTCCTTAACATGTGCACTGCAGGACAGAAGTGCTCTGCCAATTCACTGTAGATTAAAATCAATAAATCAAACACACCAGAAATTCTCTTCTGCTTGCTTTGTAGATTGTAAAGAACTGTATAGCTACATCTGAGTCTTTGCTGCCTCTTTCTCAAACACATTTTGTTATTCTTCCTAAATGAAACCGTGGACATATTTTGTGCTTACTCAACTGAAGCATGTCAGGCTACACCAAGACTGTCAGAAAGTTTATTGTGCAGAATTGTGTAATTTTAACTGCACATCAGCTAAAGGAAACACTACATACCCTACCCATCCT
>VWZD01008498.1:440060-452149 GCA_013396695.1 Sakesphorus luctuosus
TTGTGTAATTTTAACTGCACATCAGCTAAAGGAAACACTACATACCCTACCCATCCTGATGGTCTTCTAAACCTTGGGCAGAGGTATCACAGAAACTATGACAATGGAAACCTCTTCTGTCTTTCTTCTCCATATACTTTAGCATAAAATCTTTGAAAAATTAATTTCTAGACAACTTTCTAGATCTTTCTTCCTTTTCCTGTTTAAGGCAGTGGGCTGGAAATAAATGATTTTTTTTAAAATTTTAATATTATTATTTTATTTTTAATAATATTATCGGAAAACTGAATCAGGTGAACCATTTGTCTGTCAGGCTTCCATTCCTCTGTACAGTAAAAAGAAGTTTCATTCGACATTCACTTTACTATTTCTATTTTCCCGTTACTGGTAGTAATCACTCTATCCTGTCCAGTCTTGATAGCTCTGAGCAAACAGCACTTAACGAAAACAAAACCAAAACAACAACAACAACAAATTTCCAAACCTGGAAGGATTTGTTTGACAATGAGACATTTTAACTAAGTAACATTTAATCAACCACTCAGGAAAAAATTGTTTCAGAAATAAAAGGAATTTTTAAAAAGGCTGCAGAAACAGCAGTTTTTTAGAGAGTGCTTGCTCTTGTAGCTTCACAAAGCACAAACAAATTGACACATAGATGGACTTCCTTGAAAGTCATCATGTATTGTTTTGCTTTCCATTGTTCAAATTGCATTATCAGGTACAGGTTTCTCCCTATCCACATCTCTAATAATGTCCAGCATGTGTCTCAGCTCCACCATTTCAGCTTTTTTCCTTTTTACAGGGAATACTTACCTAATCTAAACTTTCTTGAGAATCATGGCCAAGTTTATTTTATATACAACCTGATGAGGTGCCCTGAAAACTCCACAGAAAAAGAGCTCTGAAAAATTTACATATTCCCCTGCTCTTAGATGTCTTGAACAATTTTCATCTATATATCTTGTAACTGTTGATTTGACATAAAATTTAACTTTAGGTGTATATGTGACTTATAAATATTAATGTTGTCCTGCTTTGACACAGAGAGCACTAAAAGCCCCAGAGAACAGCTCCTTTCCAGTAGAACTCTGGTAAGAGCAGCCGGGATATGCACTAGATCTTTGTCTGGTCAACTGGTGTCCTATTGGACACGTATTCATTATGCAGTCCTGTAAGCCACACAGAGGGCTGAGAATTACAGCTTAATGGGGGTGATACAGGCATTGTTTGCAAACAAGGTGTGCTGCTGGACCTCGTTTACAAACGAGGGGATGTGAAGGTTGAATGTACAAGGGCATGTGAGGAACGAGGCTGCCTTACCTGCAGTGACTGTGAGATGGTGGAGTTCAGGATCCTGAAAGGAGAGATTGTGGAAAAGACCAAGATCACAGCCCTTGACTAACTAATACTAAGGAATATTCAGACGGTGGAAACAGGGATAGCTAACCTGGGAGGAATATAGACACTGGCCTGAGCACACAGAGACGGATAGAGAAGCCAAAGTCCACCAGACGCTGAACCTGGTGAAGTCTTTTGCAAGTGTATAAGTAGCAATAAATGCAGGAAATAAGCAAATAAATAGTAGCAAATAAGTTTTGGGTCCAGAACTGTCCGATGTTTTCATTAATGATCCAGATGATGGGGTAGAGTGTATGCTCAGTGAGTTTACTGATGACACAAAACTTGGAGAAGTGGCTGATAAGCCAGAGAACTGTGCAGCTATTCAGAGAGACTTCAATAGGCCAGAGAAATGGGCAGCAGGAATCTGACGGCATTCAAGAGGAATTTGTCAAGTCCTGAACTTGTGGAGTAACAATCCCAAGCACCAATACAGGGCACCCAGCTGGAAAACAGCTTCACAGAAAATTATCTCATATTCCTCTTGTACAGATAGTTAACCATGAGACAGCAATGTGACCTGGAAACAAAGAATGACAGTATCATACCTTGATCTTCATTAAAGCTAGTTTTCCACACTCTCCTACATTTTAAGATATATCTGTTATTTGCTTAACGAAACTTTTCCCAGGTAGAACAGTTCACTACTTACATTTTTAAGAAGAGAGGTAACAGAAAAGAAGTCAGAAAACAGATCAATCAAAAGAAAAGTAACCAAACATTATCTAATCCTTCCTTTGTTTCATATCAAGGTCCTTTCTATAATATTACATTGTGCAATTTCTAATTTTTTTAACTACATTACTGTTTAAAAATCATTTAATAAAACACTGGAAGGGGAAAGCTTTAGCAACAATACCAGAATTCCAGGGACTTTCAAGACAATTAACTGTAAAAGATCAGAAATATTTTGGCACTATCACACTATTGTAGGTACTTCACAGAGCCTTTGTCTGCAATCCAGGCTGTTGGAATCAACATTGCTACTTTCTAACTTTTCTTCAACTCACTCACCAAAAATTTCTAGTCCACTTCAGAAAAAACTGAACACTTCTGTAAAAAACAACACAGAAGATGCATCAGTATATGTAAGTCATGACATTTATAGCACTGCTCATCTTTCTACACTTCATTAAATTTTCACATTTATATTTTCTCAGATAGAGAAGGATCAATTCAGATATGGACAAAACAAACTGGCCTCTCTTTTGCAGTTACCACAGATGCTTTACAAAGTCTGAAAACAAAGCTGTTGCAGTCTAAATAACATAGATGAAAGTGACATTTGCTCAGAGGACAGCTATTTATTATGTTGTGGATGCAAAAATTGGGCCATTAAAAGACTAAAGGTTAAAATGATACTGTTCCATCTCAGAAATGGCACATTAACAGATATCCAAGAAAAACTAAAATCAGAGCACTAGAAAGCTTTCTTATATCAATCTGATGCATGAAGCATTCCCATTCTCAAGCTTAGGGTTGAAAAAAGGTCTTTCATACAACTGAAAAACACTGCTGGGACTGTCCTATATTCACCGACTGAAGAATTGTATTTAATCCCCATTTTAGCTCCTGCCCATGTATAAAGTACCTAATCTACAAGACTCTCAGCACAGAAAAAGAAAATTATATTTATTTTTACTTAAATATATTTATCTGGAAACGTTTACCTTGATTTTACATCAGAAGCAACCTTACAAGTATCTTTGCTTCATCTTTGCATCTAAGTGGGATATGCAACAGAAAAATAACTATTGTTATCCCAAACACAGCAATTGAAAAGACATCCAGAAAGAGAACTTAAATGAAAACCTGGCTTCACTCAACATATTCCTGTTGATATTTAATGAAGCCAGCATTTCATCCATTCATGCATCAGAAGATATAATACCTGCATATGACAATGCCCAGGAACATCTTGTCTGTTATATGAGATAATACGAAATCTTGTGGACAGAAAATGTGATTTTCGGGTATAAATTAAACGATCTGCAGAACATAACTAGACTGCTTTAACACATATAGGTGTCTCTGATATGCCAAGAAACACAGAGCAAAATACTGTTTACACAGTGTATATGTTTTTGATTACTTATATATTGTGCATGAAACTATGCTATATGCTAATAAAAATTATATTTTAAACCAGTGAGGATGATCAAGGGGCAGAAATTTAAGTAGATTCTATTAGAAAGGTTCTTTCTTCAAAATCTGTGGATTATTTTAGAATTTCAGGGCATTTTTCTATTTATAATTTATTTCTTCCAGAGAAAGTAAGTCTGGGCATTCTTACCATATCACTAGTACCCTGCTGTTACAATTACACTGACTGCATGCATTGAACTGTGAAAAAAGGAATTATCCTAAACTGGGTTTAATCTGGAATACACAAATCATGGCTGTACCAGCAGCAGTTTATAAATCTAACATCAGGGACCCTTCCCAACAGTTGTTTATTTTTAAACAGCCTCACATACTCAATTATTATACTCTCCAAGGCCAGTGCTCATGCCAAGCATTTTTACATAAAAATATAGGTCATACTTTTGATTTAATTTAGAAAGTAAACACAACTGGTTTAAAATTAGTAGGGTGGTGTGTTGGGTTTTTTAATGAACAGTGCAAATGGATTACTTTTCTGAAAAGAACGTCTTAGAAAACATGATTTTGTAACAGTGCTAGCTAGAATCAAACACAGGCAGTACCTATGGAATTTTTATAGCACATGAATACATGCTGAGCTATGGAGCTACTATAGTCTGTGGTTTTATTCCTCTCAAACTTCAAATTACAGATCTGTGCAGCCCTAGTAATGCATATACTTGTGTTCTGACCTAGATTTATAGATCATTTTCACAGACACTCTGAAAATAAACCTACAGAATGACACATATATCCACCTCTTTTCCATCTGAAAGCTATACACACAGCTTTACTCCATGGCATCCTAATATCCAAGACCTAGGACTATTACAGAATGTGTAAGTTGCAACAAATGACACCATGATTCTCACAGGCACACAAGTTAATCATCAACAATTCTGTATTAATATTAGAGTATTAATAAACAAGAAAGAATAAAACTCTGAAACAATAGGCTCTTGTTATTGCTGAGAATAAAACAAATTCCGATATAAATCGTATGACTAAAATCCCACTTAAAGATCTGTGCAAATTCTTAGGTCATTAGTGCAAAATGCATTTTTTGCTTTTGCAACCCCACTCCTACCCAGCTTCTTTCCTACACAGTTTAGTGGTGGTTCAGTTATGCCTGACCAAGTTGCAGAGACAGCAGAATGGTCACAGCTAAGGTAAGTGTAGCTCCATTTTAGCATGTGCAAGGGCTACTTGCATATCTCCTTGGCTAGCCATACCTGTTTCTTGCTTTACATTACTAACTGCATCAAGAAGTCTGCTTATTTCATTTACTTACTTGATAATGTAATCATGGCATACCTTCTATATATTTCAAAATAAATGCCAAAAACATACAGTTTCTAGAAAAAAGTGTGCATGCATCATTGGCATCTCTGCAGTTCATGATCTTGTTTCTCACCAAAGTGAATTCCAAACAATTACCCAATCAGAGTCAGCACAGCTTGCATTTTTCATAACTTCTGATTATTTACATTCTGCATTATTGACAAATTTTTTTTTTAAAAAAAGGATCTGCTGAAACATTTTCCACTTTCAGGGCCATATTTCCTCCAAAGTTCATAAGAGAGTCTGAGGGCTGAACAAGACAATGTGGTAATACAGTTTCAGGTCATTGTCATAAATGCTTTATCATTCACATTCTGAGCTGCATAACAGAAAGAAAAAGAATTTATACATCAATTATTCAACCTTCTCAGCCATCTGTGTCAAAATTAGAGGTAAATGCAAATTTGCCTTACTTGGTGCAAACAGTTTATGACACCAAGCCTCTCCATATGTATGTTTTCTCTGCTTGGATCTCATCAGGGGTTTCACCAGTATCTTTCATTGTTAATATGTCCCCTATGATCAAGTAAATGTGAGAATCCTGACTGGGTTGACCACTGCTTTTCTTGCATCCTCCATTTTATAAACACTAATACCAACAATTGAACTTGAAGGTTAAAGTGTCAGACACTATCACACACTGGTCCCACCCAGTGACCACACCCACCATGTGAGAGTTCTCCAGCCTTAGCAGCCATGATTTCAGTCTTCTACGTTTTGTAGCTGTGGATTAACAGCAAGATAAAGTAAAAGACTGTTTTCCTGAAAGTATTTCATTGAACACATTTTAAAATAAACAGCACAAAAGTATTACCATATATTACTTTTTCGGTAAATTTCCAAATACATGCACTTATTATCTATGCTCCCTAACTTTAAGATCCTGATATTTATTTTATCAAAGTTGCAAACGTTTATAATAATAACTTACTCTATTATCATGTCGTGTTTTCTTTAAATACTTCCTGACTGCTGTTTCTCTGACCTTCTAGGGGAAATTTAAGTTGGATATCAGAAAAAAATTCTTTCCAGAGAGAGTAATCGGGCATTGGAATGGGCTGCCCAGAGAGGTGGTGGATTCACCATCCCTGGAGATTTTTAAACTGAGATTGGACGTGGCACTGAGTGCCATGGTCTGGTAAATGGACTGGAGTTGGACCAAGGGTTGGACTTGACAATCTCGGAGGTCTTTTCCAACCCAATCAATTCTATGATTCCATGATTCTATGATCTTTCCAGTCCTTTTCTTGCATCCAACCTTTTCTATATAACTAACAGGTTTGCCTTAGCCCACCTATGTCTTCCTACATTTTCACATTATTTTGTGGAAATATTCTGCACAGTTCCAAAACTGAAGAAGTGGCAAATAAGTTATACAGAATGATAACTCTGCCAGCTCAGGTCACCACATCTCAAGACTATTTTCCTTTAGGGTAGGAGTAAGCTTTCTAGATGAACAGTGGCTATTTTTCCTAGATAAAAAATATTACACTTCTTTCTCCTCATGCTGCCACTTCATTTGGAATGGGAATTTTAAACACAGAGTCATATTCCATTGACATTATTGTTCCTTCTTTACTTTACATTGAATGTTGTACTAAAAATTAAACCTTACACAAAAAGCTCCACATCGGGCTTTAATCTTTTCCCTTGTGTAAAAATCTCATGTATTGCATGATGCACAACTCTTAGAAAACAATGTGAACACGTAAGTAGCAAATGTATGACAACACAGAGATTCAAAGGAAAAGAAAAAATTCACATGAGCAGCCATGTTTCCTTCACATGAAGGTAGCCATGTCTGAGAACATGATTGCAGAATCAGAATAACATTTGCTTTTGAGCAGAGGTTTCCGTAGTAGAGTGGGAGATGGCATAATGTGTCATGTAGTGTGACTGGTAGGACAGAAGGAAGTACATAGATCTTTTTTTCCCTCCTCCTTTACCTTTTAAGAAGCCTCAGGAAAAATTCATACGCTGTTGGGTCAGGTGCAGATGATCAATCATGAATCAATCCCATTTTGCTTTCAGCATCACTCCTGTCTGCTGTAGGTGTTCCTGCAGGTCCTGAGTGTTTCAGAAACACATTGTTCTTTCACAGCAGGAGCATGGACTTGTAGTCTTCATATTCAGTCATTTTGAGAGCCTACAAAAATCTTTTTCTGAAATGCAAATGAAGTCAGGGAAGTAGTAATTTGTAACATTTCATAATTCAATGAGAATTTCAAAATATTTACAAAAGACCTCTCTCCTGCTGCAGATCTTTGACCCTGGCAAATTTCAAAAGTTGCTGAAAACAATAAGGTATTAAACTTTTGAGGGAAAAAAATCCAACATAGTACAAAAATCTATTAAAATGGAAAATTTAAAGAGAAGGTTCACTATCAGCACTCCTAATAATTATTCCACATTTCTTATTTTGTTTCTTTCATAACTAAGTTAGTAGTTCAGTGTTCATTTTTACTTTCTGCCTAATGAGGTCTATTCTTCCCTCACAGTCAAAAAACCCTCTGAAAGTCCTTTAAAGATTTTATCAAAATATGTACCTTTTCAACTTCTTGCATACATACTAGCTTACAGCACAGGTAAAAAGAACTCAGGCTTTTCAATGTATTGTAGTATATAAGATTTTGGTAATAATAATAATAATAATAANAGGCATTGAACTGCCTGGGGACGGTCCCCACTGAGACTTGAACTCGCGACCTTGGGATTCAGAAACCAGAGTGCTCTCCATTACACCATGGGACCGCCTGGTCATTATAACTGTCCAACAAAATTATCTGTATTCTGAAACTGTTTATTTACACCTACCAATGCTGTTTATTTGAGATTCCTTTGAATGAGTTAAAATCTTTTCAAGGCACTGATATACTTTTATTGCATATGTATATGGTTCCCAAAACCCTGAGGGCAAACTTTTAGGTGTTCTTACAATGGTAAAAAAAAATCTTTAAAGAGCCTATACATAATGAGATTTACAAACAAACATGGATATCATACAAAGCATTTCCTTTTCCCTTCAGTAATCTCAAAATGCCATTATCACCATTTATTAATATGTTGATGCTCTAGTTATCCATTGAAAATAGCAATTCCTCTGACTCCCATTACAGGAAAAGAACAAGTATATTTGAAGCTTTTCAAATTAAATCCAAAGTGGCAGTTTAAATGAAAATTACTTAAAGCATGATAAAGAGCTCACTATTTCTTTTTACATGAACAGTTTAAGTTTTAGCTGAAAGCATACATAGGAAGAAGAAGCTTAGTGCTGGAACATTTACTCTGGCTAAAAAAGTGAGATGAGTGCATATGTTAATTCTATTGAAAACAAAAAATTGGTGAAGTGGAAGGAAAGAAGCATCTCCATGAGCCTATACAGACACTCTAACTTTAGATAACGATTCAAAAACTTAGGATTTCTGGCTCAGGGAAGCAAAAAAATATGCAACAAGGAATGTCACAACTGCTTAAATCTCTTCTCTCAGACACATTATGTTCAGTACACAAGGAAATTCAGGACAATACCCTTGTGGTCAGGAGTATCAGTAAGCATTAAAAACACTGCACAACCCCAGCAAATGCATCAGCTGCATCACTCAGCTAAACTCAGAAGCAAACTAACGTAGAACTATCTACAGTTAATGTGTGATCAGCCCACAAAAATTATAAACCCCATCTGACTAAGTACGATTTCTTTGCTTGGCTGATGTCTTTCCATGGCCATGGATACAGACTACAATTTTTAATACCTATTTTTCAGGACTATATTGAGAACTCTTATCATGCAAGTCTTCATCAGCGACAATTTCTTCTAGGCTGGCTGCCATCAGAAGGAGCTTTAAAAGCAAGATAAATCTCCTAAATGTCCTCTTTTGGAAACAAAAGGGCTTACAAGGAGTTGCTATGCTTATAGAGTAGGAAGAAGTCACCACTAACATTGTTCTCAACAAATGTCCTATGACAATTCAGCTACTTTTCCAGCCTATTTTTGAAAGATCTTTTAGATTGCTAAGGTCTTTCTTATACCTGCACGGACAGGCCTCAATGCGTGTCTCTTGGTTAAGGAGGTTACTCTTTTTGCTTGAAAATACCTGATAAGATTCCTGCCCTGCATGTCTTCTCCAGGATGAAAAATGGCAGCTCATTCAGCATGGCAGATTTTTCAATCTAATCTTCTTCCTGGCCCTTCCCTGGACTTGCTCCAAGTCCACATTTTTCTTGCACTAGTGAGCCCAGAATTGCACACAGCACTCCAGATGTGCCCTTGCCAGTGCTGAGTAGAGAGGAATAATCACCTTTCTTGACCTGCTGGGAGCACTTTGACTTATTCAGCTTATTGCCCACTAGGAACCCCTAGTCTTTTTCTGCCTAGCCCTTTTTCAGCTAGTTGGGCCCCAGTCCCACTCCAGTATATGGGGTTGTTCCTCCTCTGGTGAAGGACTCAGCACTTCCCTCTGTTGAACTCCAACAGATTCCTGTCAGCCCATTTCTCTGGCCTGTCAAGGTCCCTTTGAATAGTAGGGTGTGTCGGCCCCTCCTTCCAATTTTGTGTCACTTGTAAAATTGAGTTGCACTTTGCCCCCATCAGCCACATCACCAGTGAAGATGTTCAACAGTATTGGTCCTAGGCCCTTGGGTGCACCACCAGTGACAACTCTAGCTGGACTTTATACTGCTGATAAAAAACCTGTGAGTCCAGCAGTTCAGCTAACTGTCACTCCACCCACTACTTCTCTAGTCATAGCTTACTTCATAAGTTTGTCTGGAGGGTGCATTTCAGAGTCTGTCAAAAGCCTTACTAGGATCAAGATAAACCATATTCACAGCCCTCATCTCATCTCTAGAGCCAGTCAACCATTCAGACTGTCAGGTTGCTTGAGCAAGAAACTCCTATTGTAAGTGCATGCCAACTGCTCCAAATCACCTTCTGTCTTTCACATGTTTAGAAATTGTTTCCCTGATTATTGGCTCCATGACTTCCCAGAGACTGATGCAAGGCTCGCCAATTTGTACCTCCCCAAATCCCCTTTCTTGCCTTTCTTGAAAATAAGGATGACATTTGATTTCTTCTAACTCTTAGGAATCTTTCTGAAATACAATGCCTGTTCAAAACCAATTAAGAGTGACCTTGCAATGACATCAGCCAATTCTATCAGCACTTGCTGAGTCAGGTGTGATCATGGACTTGTATATATCCAATTTGTTTAAATCTTCCCTAAACTAACTCTCCTCCACCAAGGGTACGTCTTTCTTGCCCCAGATTTTTCCACCAGTCTCAGAGACATGTGAGCGATGCAAGTCTCACAGAACACATCTCCATTTAAAATTTAAGAAGGTATGACTTTGTTGATCCTGTCAAAGATGACTGAAGATAGCAGTACTCACAGTAGCTGTCTGAATTAACCTTGAACAGGGACTTTGCTAATCCTGTTTTATGCCAGATTAATCTGAATGATGAATATGAAGATCAAAAACTGCAACAAAGTCTCTGTGGAACTTCCAGAATACATTCACTGCAATACCATTTGAGGGGATGAGAATAAAGACAGAAAATTGAATAGCAGTTTTATTTCTTCTGGACTGAGGTTATGATCAGGAATTAAACCTTCAGTGTTTAACAGCGCAGAGAGCATTACCATACTCAAATTATGCTACTTCAGTGGGCTCCTCACTTATGCTACGGAGAGGAGTATCACTAAAAGAAAAATCTTGTCCTTGTCAGGAAAGTAATACAGCAGTGCTTTGCAGGAGAGTTATATGGCTTAAATAAAAATTAAGCAAGGATTTTAAAACTTGGGGAAAATAAAGGGTATGACAGAAATCAGAATCCTTCTGTCACAAAGTGGAAAATAGACTTTGCCTAGGGGGGAAAAAAAAACACCACGAAAATATTCCTTCTATAGGAATTTCTGTTACGCAGCAAAAATTGTTTTTATGCTCTCAGAATTATCACAATATTATTCAAATAGTGAGCATCCAAACAATTAGAAACAGGGATAACAGAGCATGCTGAAAAGATTTATCTTACAAAGGATGCCCCATCAAGGCATAACAGGTCAAAAATGACAGGTAGCAAACAAAAAGAAAACATTTTATCACACCTTTTCCTTGGAAGAGTCACAGGAGAATGTAGTACAAACATAAAGATTCTACTCAATTCAAAATAAAACATGCATTAAATATTCTTAAGTTCTCCCTTAGAATTTAGTTTCTACAGAGATAGTTGTCACGAGTAAACAGACTTGAGAAGCTTTTCATTTCTCAAAGAACATATTGACTTAGGAACTCTTCACATTGACTTAGGATCCCTTCACAGGACACAGTGCTGCTTGTTAAGTTCATCTGCTAAGATGTCCGCTTCTTTCAAGGACAAACAAAGCAAAGAGTACCTCCCCCATGGCTATGATATGTTAATTAACCTATCATTCCTGGAATATAATAGCTTCTCAGGAGAAAAGACTAAAATTGTGAACCATCTTCAATAAAGTTCCCCATTCCAGATGATAAGTTTCTTTAATTAGCATTTAAGCACTACTAGGTAGCCATATTTGAATGGTCCAAACAGCTTTTATTAGGCTTGATAGCCATTAGGATATAAAAAGACAAAATATCTTATACTAATCTTTGTCTTCAAGACATATTCTCAAAAGAGCAACTAGCAAGCTCTTGAATGCAGTCAACAGGATTTTTTTTTTTCAACTGCATCTACAATTAATTAGGACTTCAGTGTTATGTAGGTGTGTTTAATGTAGGGTTGCACTGAATGAAAGTGCAATCAGGCTATGTTTATTTTCACTTTTCTATGGTTAGACTGCTGCTGTTATCATCCCTGGTGTACAAAAACTATCTGAAGTATGTCTGACTGAATAATCCACTGGAGTACAGGCAGCAGACCACTGAGAAATGGATGTATGTGAGGATCAGGACTTTTCCTACAGGTTTACCATCCTCCAGCACTTATGGACTAAAGCAGTATTAAAGCAAAACTCAATTAATTTATAATTACCCAGCAATAATGATTATGTTTTGCTTTTGTCTGAGCATCTGTCATGAAATGTTTTCATCCTCAGTGAACATTAGTCAAACACCTGCTTCTCTGTGCTGTGATGCTGTGGGGAATCATTCTCCAACAGGGGTTTAATATGTGCTGCAATGAGAATGCATATCTGTGCCTTTAATTAACATGGAAAAGCATAGTAATA
>VWZD01008499.1:0-14327 GCA_013396695.1 Sakesphorus luctuosus
AGGACCTGCACTTGGCCCCGGTGCTTCTTCCCTGGGCAGGGCAGAGGCAGCAAATGCTGTTGCTGGGAGAGAAGGCTGAAAGGGAAGCTGCAAATGGAGTTGAATGAAGTGATTTCTGCTGCTCAGCCTAAAATCCAGATTGGAAATTGCTGCGATTTCCCCCTTTTTGTCCCTGCTCCCCCCTCATTTATTATTAATAATGTTGTTTATTCCTCCCTTTGCTACAAATTTGTATTTTCTGTGGTTTCCCTCAATCATTTCCAAATTCAACTGATTCAGCACTTCACAGGCAGATTTTTCACAATGTTTCTTCTCATTTTCTTTTATCTAGATTATTTTACCTTTTCTTTAGTTTCCTCAATATGCAACATCTGCAGCTGAATGCAGTGTATCAGCTCAGTTGAGTGAAATAATTCTGCTGGACTTCCTGTGCTTTGTATAAACCACCCTGGGGCCAGCATTAATTGCTTATCCTATTTGAAGGTAACTCTGCTCTCTGTTCTTTCCTCACTCAATTCCATTTTTATATGATCATTCCTATCAGCATTGTTTTCAGGTGTTCTTGAAATGGTTTTCTCTTCAATGGAAGTGTGCCAGGCTAATTAGAGCTGTGGGGCAGAATTTTAAATAAGGCACTCCCATTCAGCCACAGTTCCACCCAAATGTGTTTGAGTAACAAACACTACAATGTCTTATACTAAAACTTTCAGTGACCCATATCCACAGTACTCCTGCACCATGGATTAGGTAGGTTTGGTATCCCTAACCCTTATTCTGACCACCTGCTTTCAAATGTTTTCAAGTTCTCCTGGGTGAATTATTAGTGGAAATCAGAGAATTTCAGATTGTTATTTTCTTTGACAAATCAGAATTATTCTCTTCTTTTCCCCACTGCTCTTTCCTGGCTCATTAGAAGTCACGAGGAGAGAGGATAATGGTCTCTGACACTGAAACAAAGCTCAGGCATCATCCAATTCCCATGAGAAAACATTGGCAAGTCTCTAATTAACTTTCATGAAACTTATTTCAGAGTCAGACGAGTTTTCTCAAGTAAATAGCAGCAAGACTATTTCTCCAGACTTACAGCTTGAAGTGGATCTGCTATTAGACTTTACCCAAGATTCCCACTGAAATCAGTTGCATTTATTGTAGTATATTACAGACTTGGGGATTTTTTCTGGTTGGTGGTTAACCAGCATGTTATCAGTAAATACCTCTTAGTGCTATGCTGGTTTGTGCTGTTTAAATCTAGTAATATTTTAAAATTAATAAGTCGTATTTCTTTTTGTATGAACAAAAGACTTGCCTGAGAGCTTTTAATTAGCTCAGTTGGTTAAAACTTGGCTGTAATAATGCCAAGGTCATGGGTTCAATCCCCTGTGTGGGCCATTGACTTAAGAGTTGGACTCGATGATCCTTGTGGGTCCCTTCCAACTCAGAACAGTCTGTGATTCTGTAACCACTTGTCCAACATGTTCATGAGGTTCATTTTGCTTGCCCTGCTCTGGTGGTGGTGTGTGAGGATAAGAAAAGGGGTTTTTGGTTGGGAAAGGTTTTGGAGCTGCAAACTGATTCTGAGGCCTGCTAGCTGGCACTTAATTAGCTCTGTGAGAAAAACCAGCAGGCTAGCAAGACCAAAATGAGATAAGAAGGTTTTGGGAGAAGCAAGTATGAGAAAGGAATGTTGAAGAGAGAAATTTCTCACGGCAGAAGAGAACATCTATGCAGAAAGTGGCATCCAATTAGAAGCTGTAATAAGGTTTATAGACACTGTGATACAACCTATAGAACTTGGCTATGGGTGGGATTTTACAATGTATGTTGTGTAATTTGAAGTTAGAGTTAGCTTTTACCTTTATCTGTTTTTATATCTTTTCCCTTTCTTCTTGGAGTGATTTAATAAACTGTCTTGAGTGTGACACCTCCAGCTGTGCCCTCTTTGGTTTTGGCCGCCACGGCCTCACTGCAAACTATCCCAGTGGTGCAGGAGCCCCGAGACCTCTGGGAGCAGCGGGAGTGTGTCCTGACTCCATCCACACAGACACTGCTGCTTCCCTTGCATCTTACATGGGAAGGATTACACTGTGTGCTCATTTGCTCACTAATTGGGCCAATATGACAGCCCAGAATGTTGGAGCCTGATAAATGTGATGAATGGAGCTGTGTTTGTTTGTTCAGGCAGCAGAGCCATCAGTTCCAGCTCCCCAGGGGGGTGTTTGCCCATGGAGAGCTGGGCTGGGGAATGCTCTGTTTGCAGGCACTTCAGCATCTCTCAGCCAGCCTTCCCAGGACCTCTGGGTTTCTGTGAAGATTTGTAAGAACCCTCCCTGAGCTGCTTTTTGGCAGAGGTTAATAGAATTAATTGTAAATTAGGCCTCTACACATCTTCGTGTGCAGAGCTGTTTCCCCACTTTCCTCCTCACTGCTCATTGAAGGAAACAATGCCTTTGTCCTCGTGGTGAAGGAACAAATGAATTTTTCACTCATTCCACTCATCTTTTTCAACTCAGTGGCATTTAAAAAGTTCTGTTTTCTATGAACACCTAGAAATACTCCATGTGACACATAGAAATACTCCATGTGACATGGTAACCTGGGTTATGAAATGTTGCAGTAGGTATCTCTTAACTGTGCTTGTATTACATTAAAAACCAGAAGGAAATGATCTTGTCATTTGTCATCAAGTGTAAAAGAGACACTGTGATAAATCAAGTTTCACGTTGAAAAGGCAGAGTGTTCTTATTTTAATTCATGGCTAAGTAATCACATTGAGTGAAGATCAGTCAGCTCAGTGCAAGGTAGTTGTGAGCAGACCTTGTTTGTTGTAAATTATTCTGTCTATACTGCCTGGCAGATATATAAGACTTCACAAGGTGTACACAGCGCTAGAACATTCTACAGTAGTGTACAAAACTTTTCCACTTACTTCTTCCAATCATGTTTCAAGGATTCAGTAGTACCAGCCATCATTTCAGACCTATGGAGGCCAATATGTACAGCATTAGTTCTCTTTGAGTCACTAACTTGACCTTTATCGTAATAGGAAATGAAAAGGAGAAGAATAATTCCTGGTGGTTAAGAAATGTGGGAAAATATTACTTTCTCTTCCATTCTTTGAGAGGACTCTGATTCCACTTTTCAGTGAAGCAGCTATGTTAGGGACTGTATGTTATCAACTCTCAAAACCCTTTTCATTAAAGGGTCTTCTATAACTTTTTCATTTGTTCTCTGTGAAGCCCAAGGAGCTGGTTTAGATGGGATTAAGGCGAGCTGTAATTACTTCTATTATTCAGCATCCTACACCAAATTGTACTGGAATTCATGAAGTGAAAAATCATCTTTCATGCAGGCTTTGTTTATAAAGGATTTCTCTTGCTGTCCAATGCACTGTGAGGGCACTGAGGAGCTCAAACTGGGTTGGAGTCAACCTGAATGCTGTGGCATATTCATGGCAACAAGGACCCAGGAAAATGCTGCAATATTTTCAGTTATTTGACGTTCTTGGGAAGTACAAGTAAGGGAATAGTTGTCTGATTTATGTCTTAGGAAATGAATAGATAAAATCTGCAAAATGGGTCTAAAGTAAGTTCCTAAACCTTTCTGTGCAAGGATGAGCTCTCAGTGTTCAGTGGCACATCCATGGCATCTTTAGCCCATGTATGGATGGGCAGTGAACACACTTAACTGCACTGTGAAGTTCAACTGAGAGTTTGCTAAAAACCATTGAGGTGAGAGTGAAGGCAGGTACAGGGTTTAAGGCAGCTCTACCAAAGGCAGAGTGTGCCCATTGCTGGAGTGCTCACTCTGGTCCTGCTCCTCTCAGATTTCACCAATATTTCCAAAGCACAGCAGTGGAAAAATGTGACAGTTAGACCCATCTGCTAAGTGGTAACTTCCACAAAGAGAATTTCATGCTGATTTTTGGCAGTGGTGACTTTTCCAGATTTGTCTTTGACATGTAATTACTTCTGCAGTCTCAGTTCCAAGAGCCCTTCATGTAAATTCCCTGCTTCCTTTTCATCCTACTCTCCTCTCCTTCCAGATGAAACGAGCTGTGATGCACTTCCTGAAAGATCCCACATTTTGGCTGAAGCCAGGTTGTTTTAGCAGGACCCCTAAATTGTTGTCTTGGTATCTGTGTGCATTTTCAGTTTAAAATGAGACCACAGGAAAGAGGGCAACACACATCAGAAAGCCCTAGAAGAAAATTTTGGTAGGTGTGGAGCTACAGGTGAGCCAGAAGAGGCATAGAATGAATTGTGGAATCATGGAAAAGCACAGCAGAGTTTGGAATGGTTTGGAAGGGACCTTAAAGACCATCTCATTCCACCTCCTGTCATGGGCAGGGACACCTTCCACTCTCCCAGGCTGCTCCAAGCCCTGTCCAACCTGTCCTTGGACACTGCCAGGGATGGGGCAGCCACAGCTTCTCTGCCCAACCTGTGCCAGGGCCTGCCCACCCTCACAGGGAACAATTTCTTCCTAAAGGAGGAGGAGTGACGTTTAAGTAGTTAAGCAAGGACAAGGGCCTAGAGAATTGCCAAAGGGAGTTCTTGCCTCTATTTAGTGTCCCTGAGAAACATCAAAGAGGAGCTTCAAAGATGACTTGCTTGAGCAGGTTCTGGAAAAAAAAATTACTTATTTTCAGACAAATATAAATGGCAATTCTGCTTATAAAGGTACTGTTCTTTAATTTTTGAATTATTGCTCATTGATTTGCAGAACTGGAACTGCTGCCTTTCCCTCCTCTTCTCATTTATCACACAGATTAATTCCTGACCATTTGTATCCATGAGGCATGTGGTGGTCCAGCCAAAACCCACAGAGACATCCATCTCAGATCTTAGAAGGAGAAAGGCTGTTCCAAACACTTATATAAAATAATGAGAGAAGGAACTGAAAATGGAGAAGTGACAGATTTCTAGAACTGGAGCAGCTCTTTTGCAGACTGGCTGTTTGTGGGATGCTGATATAGCCAAGTGTTCTGTCATGTCTCTGTGCCGTGTTTGGGAGGTCTGAAAGGTGTCCCCACTACACCCTGCAGAGGTTGTAGCTGCTTGTTTGCAGGTGGGAGGCACACAGGGCCTTTCTGGCTGGGAATAAACACCCTGAGCAGGATGCAAGTGCTTGTGAAGCAGTGGTGGATGGATGGGACTCCTGAGAAGCACAGGGAGTTGCTGTAAAGGTGGGAGCCTCGCCCAGGACCATGGGTCGCTTCTGTCTCCATCTCCAGATGGTTTCATGCCTCGTTTAATCCAATGTTCCCTTGAGGTGCCTGGGCTGAGCCAAAGGAGGAACTGAGCCAGCCTACAAGGAACTTTGTAAGACTCTAAAAACAGCAGATAAACTACTTTTCAGCTGAATCACAGCCCTATGTGGAGCCCCAAACCCTGCTCAGTGTGCTCAGTTCCAGGTCTAGCACCAGTGCAAGGGAGGGGGAGAACAGCCAGACTGTCTTACTCAAGTCTGTAATCAGGTCAGTTCAAAGTAACTGTGAAGCTGCAGCCTGGGGTGGAAAAGATCAGTAAATTCTCCTTGATAAGGGTTTCTCTCTCATTATCTACTGTGCTAATTGTCCTGCAGGTCTTGCAAGACAGCACATGGACTTTTGATTGTCTTGTGTCAGCAGCAGGGTCTGGCTGAGGGCTCAGTCCCCTTTCCCTGGCACTGCTCATTTCCCCTTTTCTCCTCAATTCTTGCCCCCTGCCAGCTGCCCTGTTGCTCCTCAGGGTTTATCCCTGCCTCTCACTGTCCTGCAGTTTGCAGCTACAAGTGTTGCTGTCTCCAGATACCTTGGAGAGCAGCTTGGCACTGCACTTGCTTTTTTGGAAGCTGAGGTAGTTAAGAACAAACAAGCAAACCAGGATCACAGAAACGGGTTTACTTTTTTGTTGTGCTGGAATTGAAACGTTTCATGAGCTGGATGAAACAAATCAAACAAATGATTTGAAAAGAGAGTGGGTAGCTGGGTATGTCAGGCACTGATTTGGGACAGTGGTGATAAAATTTCAATCACAGCTCTACCTACTTTGAAAATAAGAGTTTTAATAAAATAAAAGCCAGGCAAAGCCACCCAGCAGTCTGTGTCTCTCTAGTTATCTCTCTCAGGCAGAGCCCAGGGCTTAAGAGCTAATTTTCTAAGAAATGTTTTTAGAACAGTGTCCCAGCACAGGGAAAATACCTAAATGGTCTGTCTTCATCCTTTCCTAGAACTAGAAGGGCATCAGAGCCTCACTGGTGCTTTGTCAGACTAAGCCCAGAGTCTCTCTGGAGAAGGGAATCATTAGCAGCACTCAGTGGTGGTGACAGCCCTCCCAGTGTCCCCCCAGAGAGCCCTTGGACGTGCTGAGGCTGTGCCTGTCTGGGGGTCTCTGCTGTTCCAGCACAGGTGCTGCCCCAGGGGCTCTGCCCTGAAATGCTTGGTTAGATTCTGTTCTCCAGGTGGCAGGAAAAGACTTGAATGTGAAGGACTTGGCTTATCTTTAAAGGTTTTTTATTTTCTGTTATATTCCCAATGTTCTGTGTTTTCTGACCTAGACAGGGATGTCCTTGGCTCCTGTGGAGGCAAATCACTTGTAGGAATTTGAGGAAACATCCCCAATTATCATTAGCCAGTATAAGTGAGGGAACCACAGTCTGGCCCATAAGGTTTTTTTTTCTTCTTTATAACAACTTATTACACATTTGAAGGAGACATTAACCCTGGCTGATTACAGATGTGGGAAAGTTCTGCACAACAAATGATTTGCTCTGGATTTTAATCACTGATGTTGGAATGTGGGTCCTAAAGCCAAATTGATATTTTTTAATTTATATTATTGTTTTCCATATTATTGATCAATAATGTAATTGAATCATAGAATCGACTGGGTTGGAAAGACTTCTGAGATCATCAAGTCCAACCCTTGGTCCAACTCCAGTCCCTTTGCTCTTCCTTGTTGTTTCATTCTGAATAAATGAAAGCAAAAACCCCAAAGAGGGATGTTATTTTATGAGTGTTGGCTGAATGAGTCTGGTGGGAGAGCTCGAGTTTCCTGACTGCTCAAGGAGGAAGTCAGTTTGGCTTGAATATAGATGTAGAATGTTTATAAGAATAACTTTGTGACTCAGGCCAGGAAAACATTATTGCTCTAAAGTGAATGGGAAGGGGACAGAGGAAGAGCTGATAGTAAGGAATCAGTTTTAAGAGACTGTTGCAGCACATCTGCCTGCTTGGGGCAGTGCTGGTTGTGTCTGTGTGCAGAGCTCCTGTACAGAAGGTTTGCTCTGCATCACCACACATGGAATCAATTCTTATTGCACTGTTGTCAAGGAACACACACTTGGAGCTAAATATTATGCATTCTTGATTTGTGAGTGTAATGATGCAATATAAACCCCATGGGTTTACCCCAGGTAATTTTTAAAGCATGAAAACCAGATGAATTAGAGTCATCCCTTTATTTTGAAAGACTCTTGTTTTCATGTAAGAATTGCTTAACATACTACTGGTTGTTCTCTGAACAGCAATGTTGGGTCACTGAAGGCTGCTTGTTATTTGAGAGGCCATATGCTTCCCATTAACATCGAGTGCAATGTATTAGAACTCCTTTGAAGCTGAAATTCGGAGCTGCTTCTGTTTTATTTCATTGGAGCTGACTGGAGAAATCCGGTCAAACCAAGGAAATGTTTCCCCCATGCCTGAGCTGATCTGGCAACTACAGCTGTGTCAGTGCTTAGGAAATGAAAGCACTGGTGGGTTGTGGGCTGTGCATTAACGCAGAGATGTTAAAAGTCTCCTGAAGATGTTGGCAGAATTCTCATATTGCTAAATAAAATACAAATGAAGCTTTAATTGCTGAATCCAGATCTCTTCTGTATTATAAGGCTTTTCCTTTGCTCTTACTGTCGTAATAGAAGTAGTAGCATAGCACATTAAATTAATATTTCTCCCAGAAGTCACAATGGTACTGTGTAAGTAGAGCTGTTCAGAAACTAAACTGTAGAAGTTAATAGGAAAATCTGAGCCCACAGTGTGACTTTTAGGTACTGAGGGCACAGCTTTCAAACTGGCCTGCACCACTTTGCTTCATCCCTCCTCAGGGTCTGGTTAAGGAAATAGTGATTGAAGTGAGATGGTGGCTGTGAATGGCTGGTTTTGGAAAGAGTGAGTGTATCACTTGTTTTCTACACTCTTGCTCTTTAGAACAGATTTAAAGATCCATTTATGATTTTTCTTTTTTTTTTCTTTGAACTGTATGGAGGACATACTGCACTTTTGTTTAGATTTATAAAACTGCAGTGCTTTAGTGAGTCCCTAAGGCTTTTGTGCCTGATCTTGACTAACACAGTGCCCTTCCAAAGGAGGAACTGCTGTGAGGCAGGAGCAGGAATCAGCCCCCATACCTGTGTTTCAGTGCAGTATTTCACACTGTTGGGCTAAACTGCACAGCTGCAGTCAGTCATCTGGTTCTTTTCATTCCTTTGTGTCCCCCGAGTGCTTGATTTCTCTTCATTGTTGTGCTTTCCCACTTACTCCCTGCTCTCTCCACTCACTCATAACTTTATTCTTCTTCATTTGTACTTCAAATACTTGAGTGTTGTGTTCAGTTCTGGGCCCCTCAGTTGAGGAAAGAGATTGAGGGGCTGGAGCGGGGCCAGAGAAGAGCAACGAGGCTGGAGAAGGGAGTGGAGCACAAGTGCTGTGGGGAGAGGCTGAGGGAGTTGGGGGTGTTTGTGCTGGAGAAGAGGAGGCTGAGAGGTGACCTCAGCACTGTCTGGAACTCCCTGAAGGGAAGTTCTGGCCAGGTGGGGGTTGGTCTCTTCTCCCAGGCACTCAGCAATAGGACAAGGGGGCACGGGCTCACGCTCTGCCAGGGGAAATTGAAGTTGGAGATGATAAAAACATTCTTTGCAGAGAGAGTGCTCAGGCATTGGAATGGGCTGCCCAGAGAGGGGGTGGAGTCCCCATCCCTGGAGGTTTTAAAACTGAGATTTGGCCGTGGCACTGAGTGCCATGGGCTGGTGATCACAGTGGGGTTGGCCCAAGGGTTGGACTTGATGATCTCAGAGGTCTTTTCCAACCCAACCGATTCTATAATTCCAGGATTCAAAAGCTCACAGGGATATGCTGTACCAAGCTTGTTTGAGGTCGTGCACCTTGGGCCCCAGGTTGATGGGGAAGCTTTAGAGGGCAATGAGCTGCCTTCTGAACTGGGCATGGGCAGCTTGGCTGAGGAGGGAGGGGGACAGTGAGACACAGGAGCAGAGCTTTGTAACAGTGTGTCCCACCCATCTCCTCCTTGTTTTGCTGAGCTCCTGCTGCAGTATTCCTTGGAGCATCTGCTCTCACACACTGTCCCTTTGTCTGGGGAAGGGTGAGTTCATAGCCCTGCACTGCCTGGGGACTGTCACAGCAGAACCTTTGAGAGTGTGTTTGGGTGAGGTGTCTGCCCCATCCTCAGCTCTCACACACCTGTCGGAGTGTGGGAAAGGTTTGAAGGGGAGGGAACAGCCAAACAATGTGTCTGTTGTCAACTTGAGTAGCAGTTTGGGATTTGTATAATTACAGTGTTCAGGCAGAACGATAACACCACTCCAGGAATCAATTTTGCCTTGAACCCCAGAGTGGCTCTGAGGAAGCTGTTGGTGGAATGGCCGGAGCTGACTTTGTCACAGAAGACATTCAGTTCCAGGATTTAAAGAATTACCCACTGGTGCCCAGTTCTGTTAACCTTTGAAAATCCCAGCTGGGAGAGGGGAGATTGAGAGTCTAGAAAGCTGGCTTCTATTCTGTGTGTGTGCCAAGTTTGATTTTACATTTTACAAGTCAGTCTCTCCACGGATATAATTTTAATAGGTTTCTAGATTTTTTAATTAAGAAGTAGTTGTAAAGCTCTCCCAGGCATTATTGGAGTCCTACATAAAGTTTCAATAGCTTTGTGAGGCGTGAATGTTCTTTAAAAACGTCTCCTTAACCCTTTGTCCAGGGTAATTGAGAGAGTGATTGTGAATTTGCCTGTTACTTTGGTCCTTTCTTATTGCTCCTTCCTCCCAGTCCGTGTTGGAGGGATGTTCTGTGTGCTGGCCCTTTGTTCAAGGCTTTTTCTCCTCTTTTGGTGCTGATGAGGCTTCAAAGGATTCGATAGCATGTCATAGTGATTAGTGTAATGATCTTATCCTTGAATTTCTTTTGAGTTGGGGGATGAAATCTGACTGGTCCTGTTGCGTTCTGTGGTTTACTTTTTCAATTTATTCTGCAATAAAATGTCATCTTATATTTGATCAGATTTTCAGCTGCATTACTCTTTTCATTTATGGAACCCTCCCAACTACTTTCAGTATAAATGTGCAAATAGATTCATCTTTTTTTTAACATACAGCCACTGTGCCTTCTGTGGATAGCCCAGCTTGATCCCACTGACTTTGGCAGATATCCTGCTCTTGATGGAAGGGTAAAGAAGGTGTGTTAAGGATTATTGTAATGCTGTAACTTGTTCCTTAAACTCCTCTGTGGCCTGTCATACTGTGTTTCTCACAAGTAACCTGTCCTGATTTATATTCCTTTCTGTTACACTGATATGCATGGGCCACGATCTGTTTGATGCTGTTGTTTGTAGTACCCTCTCTTAACCTGCCCTTTCAGCACAGGAGCTTTTTGCTGTTAGTCTTTCAGCAGGTTTTGGAGGTCAGTGTTATGTGCCTCCCCTCACCCTTTAATGTGCTGTGCTTTCATACCCTTCACATACTTGCCAATACTTAACTTTTCATATTTTATTTTAGCAAGCTTTCATTTTTAGTTAGATCACCTTTTTAAAATTGAGTGGATTTTTTTCCTTTTACTTTGTCTACTTGAGTGATGTTGAATCTTCCTATATCTTCCAGGCTGTGGTTTTGGTGGCAATATCCTCGATGAGGGCCTTGGCACTGCTGTGCCTGTCACAGAGTGGCTTTGTTTTAGTGGGTTCCTGCCCAGTCACTCCAGGAAGGACCATCTACAGATTGGATTTGGCACCACAGCATGTCTGAAAGAACTAAACCCTGCCAGTCCTGCTGGTTTGCCTGTGCTAGCAATAATTCTGCTTTCTCTGAGGGTAACAGGGGCATTGTTGCCAAATGAGAGAGAGAGAGGATTGTCCTTAATATCTTTTTCCTGTATTTGGACACGGGCTTAGTTTTGTAGAGATTCTATTTTATTCATTGCTACATTTCACCAAGCTCTGAATTCATTCTAAGCTATTTGTAATATGATTTCTTAGCATGATTCCTCTATTGACATGAGTTATCACATCTCTATCTTTTATGTCCAGGTACTTATGTACCAATAATTATCTCTTTCCTCCAAGTGTTTGACATGCTTTAAAAAATACTTACAATTGATGTTCTAATTTACTCATCTCTTTTTTAACCTTTTCAGCACTTCTGTAGAAAGTCATATATATATATATATTTGGTTAGTATTTTTTGTCTTGTACCTCTTTTGGGAAATTGTTTCAGTCTGGCCAATGCCCTTTCTGGGCCTGTGCACAGTGAGGGGAAGGACACAGAAGTCTCACCATGTGTGTGTCTCTCTGGGCACTCTCTGCTTGTTTTGCAAGTGCAAATACTCAGGTGAATTTTGGTGAGTGTCCCTGCTCTGTTATGGCTTTGTTTATGGGAGTGGGGGATTCAATTAATGAATTTCAGGCAGCTGCTTAAATCCATTGCTGAGTCAGGCCTCGTTAATGGTTTTTTGTCATGATTTTGGGCCCAGCTGCAGATGCTGAGGCTGAAGACCTGCCCTGAAATCCTTCAAAAGCCACGACCATTGTGAGGAATGCTGTTTGCTGACAGCATTGGATACATTTTTCAGTGTTATTCAGGTTTCACTTCAGAAATACAAGGCCAAGCGGGAGCTGCAGCATTTTTAGTGAGAAAAGAGAATATTTGTGTCATTTTGTACACTGGTTCATGAAGAATAAGCCCCAAATAATTAGGGTTGAATGTTTTTCCATACTGCTCTGCTCTGGAAACTTGTCCAAATCACTTCCTAAATCTGCTCTCAATAATGTAGTGTGGAGACAATAATGTGAGAGCATCTTGAGTCTTATTTTTGCAGTGAGATGCATAAACTGTGTCATGAAATAGGATTCTGACCCACAGCAAAGTTTGGACTCGGATGTCAGTCAAGTCCCCTCCTTTCTCTCACCACCAGCTGCTGTTTCACAAGTATGTGACATTTGACATGCAAGCAGAGAACAGCTGATTTATTACAGAAATTAAGGAATATTTCACATTCTCCAGGGCTGTAAGGACAGAGTTCTTACAAATGCCTCTAATCCAGATGTGATGGGGGCATGGAACTCCCAGTGTTCCATATTACATTGGGATTTCTCTAGCCTGGTTGCAAATGCTTTTTTATTTAAATTTTGTTTGCTTAAGTTTATTGCAGAGAGTAAAAATAAACCCTGCTCTGGTAGCACCTGCAAGACAGTTATTGCTCTTTTCTCTTTGTGAATAGAGCCCTGTCTTTTATTGCAGTGAAAATTGCTGTGTTTCTGCTTTGGCACAGGTCAGAGCTTCTGTCTCAACACGTGTGTCTTGGAAAGTTTTGCCTTTTCTAAATGTACATCTGCAAACATCTTGAAGTGCATTAAGAGCAGACAGAACTGTTGAGGGAGAAATACAGGTGAATAAATCAGAGCTAAACTTTTAAACCCCTGTTCTAGGAACCTAAAGGGAAATTGCTGATGGAGACCCAAAACTTAAAAAAACCCCAAATCCAATGAAGTGGGAAGTGGTCATCCAAATTCCACTTTAAGTACATCCATCAGCACATTGAATGTGATGGAATTAAGCAGAACTATTCCTTATAATGTCTCATTTAATGGTATTTAATACTGTTGTTAATAAGCAGTGGCTCCTGGGTTTATATGTGTAATGTGCATAAGAATGTTTACTTGGAACTTTTGAGTCTATGGTGTGTTTATTTATGGGATAAAGAGGGCCAATTGTCTTTTTAATGAAAGATAGCTCAGATGAGATAGTATTAGTTTTAATAAGATGGTGTTTTAATAGGAAAAAACATAAAATGCAGCTGAGCTCATAAGTGTTTTATAAACACATAATTTATATAATGTTATTTTTTCTTCCTTTTTTCACTGACTGTGGAGGCATTCATGCATGGATTGTTAGAATAACAGAAATTACTTCAAGTAAATATGCCTTTATCTGAGCATTTGCTGTGCTTTCAGACTTGCATGCTGTTTGTGTCTGGTATTACACACACTTCCATTTGCAAACCGTAAATAAATAGATTTTAATTTTTGCAATTTACATGCTCTTACATTGTACATCAATAAGGCTCTAATCAAATTTCATTCTATGCCCATTACTGAATGGTGGTTTCTAGCATAATAAGTCTTGGTTTTTAGATTCATCTTGCTGCTTTCTAAAGGGAAAGTGGAAGAACTGAGGGCTGAATTCTGCCTGCAGAATGACAGCTTTGTGATGCACAGCACTGGATAAATCCATGTGACTGAGGGGACAGCTGTATCCCCACACCCCACAAAGCCTCCATGCTTGGGATGGGGCTGGCCCGGTACAGCACAGAGACTGGGAGAAGTCTGAGTGTCATTCGTGTCAGTAAAAACAAATGGGTTACTGGGGCTGCTGTAGTGACATGAGAAAAAACACATGGCCAGCCAATTAAAAAAAAATTCCAACTTAATCCACATGGAGAGATAAACAGGATAGTGTCAAATCACTTTATCTCCTATAACTTTGTCAAGGACCACATGAATTGTAACAGGCAGGTTGAAGAGTTAAACTTTCCCACATCCAAGGGGAACAGAATTTATGGTGGGGCTATCACTGGGGTTGGAGAAGTGACTCAGCTATAGTGGTACATGTTAAACTGCTTAACAGTGTACTTAGAATGTTTGTGCATGATCAAATGAACATGTTATGTAGAGACTAAATAAATGTTACAGTTACACTGTGTTCAGGGTGTGATGGCAACCAGTGCTGGTGTACTTCATACCCAGCATGATGAAATTGCTTTTATCATATAATTAACTTTATTGAAAACCTATGAGGTTGAGACTTTGTTTCTAACAAAACTATCACTAAGTGTAACTAAATCTGGAAACAACTAAATCAAGGATAACATCATGAACTTGCCATAGGGAAAAATTCAGAACCACTGCTGGAAAGTCTGTCTGTGTTTGCTGGGAGATGGTGTGGTAGATATTTGAAATACTGCACAGAGCTGCTTCTTATCAGTCTCCTAAATGTACCAATCATAGAATGGATTGGGTTGGAAAAGACCTCCCAGATCATCAAGTCCAACCCTTGGTCCAACTCCAGTC